>OV815275.1:29956923-30419423 GCA_929108145.2 Limnephilus rhombicus
TTGTGATATTCAACCTCAACCATCAATTACCTAAACATAGCTTACCCCATAACATAGGTACTTGTCAGTTGCGGTCCGTGAGTTTTCAGTGAGCTAGAGTGATTAGAAAGTGAGTGAAGAGAGCTAGAAAATGATTTTTTTTTCAAAATTTTAACTTTTTGTATTAAGATCTTCAGGATTCTTTTAGTCAAGGAATACTCCGCATCCACACAATGAAAGATCTTCGAACAAAAAGTTGAAATTTTGAAAAAAATATGAAATTCATTTTCAGCTACAGCAGCAACAGTAAAGTCGTATTTTTCAATCCACTCTGGCTCACTGAAAACTCACGGACCGCCACTTGTACTCGTGTCACGAAAATCGTTTCAGGAGTGATCTCCTGAGTACTTTCTCGGTACTTTAAAAATTCTTACTTGTAGGTAATTGTAAATATTAACATTAGTAGAAACATGCCACTGACTGTAGCTATCTGGTCCCTCCCTGCCCGGTCACCAAGAAATTCACTTGTCAGACCAGCCACCAGCGGTAGTAGAATCATCTACAACCAATATACATATATCCGCCAAATGTACTAGAATTCTCCATTCCTTTATTTAATTAACATGAAACTAATAAGAATAACTTAACAACTTCGATGCTTGTAATTATCTATTCTTTCGGTGACCAGACAACTCAGAATCATGCAACGTTAAAAACTCCCTTTATAATCATTAAAAGTGACAAAAAATTGGTTAAATATGTTACATTAGGTTAGGTTATTGTCTTTGATTTTTTTCATGACTTTTCCCAGGAGGTTTTGTTTAAAAATATTGGGCACAAGAATAGTATATTAGAGAGCAATAGAGCAAATAAAAGTAATTCACGTGTTACCTACTCGCATTTAAATAACCTAAAAGAAGTAAAACAATTATCTTCATCCCCACCAATCAATCGTATATCTTTTTGTAGGGAAAGACATTCCTTTGTCCAGTTTTTGCATAACCGCCGCATGAATAAATATTTTTTCTCCTTTATTTTTTGTACTTTACTTTTGGTGTATACTTAGTTGGTATTTACTGAATTCATTTAGTTTTCATATTATATCCTCGCGGTTTAAGTGGTTTAACCCATTTCATTTCAGTTTTTTTCATGTCGTCCTCGAAATTAATAGGTTTCTCAAATTAGTTTCATGATGCATGTTTTCTTCCCAGACTACTGAGATGACAGCTGTTTGTTTCTTTTTCTTCTGCTTCATGTCAAAAAAGAGCCTCAAAGAGAAGAAATATAACAACTCGAACCCAGACACCATGCTGAACCCAATAAATAATCCGAGGAGTCCTCCAAATGTAGCTGAAAAGAGAGTGTTTTTTTTATTTTCAAACTATTCATGGCAGCACTATTCCATAGGTTTAGAAAGAGATAATGAAATCCCTTGCATAGTTGTCTTGGCACAATGAGAAGGTATCGGGAAGATATGTACCTATTTGATTTGCAACTAAAAGGCTGCCTCCAGGGACGAGGGGTAAGGCATTCAACTAGTGATCCAAAGGTGCGGGTTCAAATATCGGCGTGAGCAAAGATTTAATTGATTAGTTTGTATTATTTCACAATTAATCCATTAAAAATAATACATAGTATATTTATGGCTATTCGGGTAGTTTGACTGGAATAAGGAAACAGGACAGAGTGAGATGTAGCACAATAAGGGAGAAAAATAAAGTTGCCGATATAGTTACCCGAATAGACCAACAAAAGTTGAGATGGACAGGACACATGATACGCGATCCACAAGAGAAATGGTGCAAAAATGTCACTGACTGGTATCCCAGAGATGGCAAGAGAAGTAGAGGACGTCAACACATAAGATGGGAAGATGACCTAAAACTCACTGCTGGACATCAATCGAAAAGAGTAGCACGTGACAAGTCCCAATGGAAAATGTTAGAGCAGGCCTATGCCAAGAGGCAAACTGAGCTTCGGGATATACTATAACAAATAAGATCATGTCTAATACATACCTAACAGAAGTCCAGAATAAAAAGGCTTATTATTATAATATTTATGGCATCTTCCAAAGTCGAAGATAACCTCAGGATCGCCCTTATATAAGACTGCCATTCAGAATTGAAAAATTTCAGAAAAAAGTCTGTAGTGACCCTCAAAGACATGGTAGATTGAATTGAATCACAAACTTGGATCGGTTAATGTCAATATCCGATATCCGATTAACAGACATGATTGTTTTGGTTGTGGTGATGTACGATTGTGCATGATCAAGGATTTTGTGCCAAGACAAATATGGGGAAGTGGCGTTATGACCAGTCAAAGGACTGAAGGATTTCAACTGAGTTCACAGTGGTTCAGTTAGAGAAGTATTCTAAGATATGTTTCATACCAAAGGTGTGCGAAGCAGGTCAATTGATACTTACACAGTAAATTGTGCCAGTTCATGTACACATCTTTCCTGTAACGGGTTCCAACCAAGTCTTTAAAATATACGTGCGCTACTGACTGGTTTGCTAAATGGACATCTTTACTGAAATGTTGCAAACAATGTTTCGTATTAAGACGTCGAACTTAAACATAATTCATTAATAATAAATTTTCTCAATTTGTGGTTGTATATGGCCGAAGCAAAATCATATGTGACTTTATTATTATAATTTATAGAGTGTTTAATTATTGTTGTCTTTTAATATGGTGCGGTTTACAATACGTCGTTAACAACCTGTGGTATTTCAATAAATTTAATATAATGTTATAATAATGTGCGAGTTGTGAGATACGAGATGCCAGAGAATGAAGATTGAAATTACACAGGCCATGAGAATGCCTACCTCGAGAACTAACCTTCAGTTTTTTTAAAAGATTTTATTTTATCATCGTAATACGCGGCTTGAGGTTGACGTTGCATATTTAAAAATTCGCAGGTGCCAATAAATCTTATTTTGGTTTGTTAATATTTCATTTGACTACGCAACATATATTCATAGTTTAACTTTTTATTACAGTTTACTTACAAAAAACTCAAAGAGTTGTATGCATTTGTGGCCGTAAGTTTTCCACTCGATAGTTCAACAGGGTAAGAATAATGCTGGCACTCTGCTACGCAATCACACCGCTTGCTGTTTATGTTCGGAATAGATCCAATGTACGAATCTGAAATAATAGTAAAAAAAAGTTATAAATTTTCAAGAAGTAGAGAGCACCAAATTTAATCTGAATTGCATACAACTGCATAAAAGTTTCTAACCTCTCGCTTCATAAACGCACTTGACATTCCGAAAATCACAAAAGCGCCGAGATCCTGAAAAAAAAAATCAGTACAGAAATAAAACCCTAAGAAAAAATTCACGTATTTGCAATAGTTATTTATGAATTTAGGATCTTCTTGAATCTTGTGGAAATGGGAGACGTCCCTAAAAACCTAATACCCGAATAAGGCATAACAAAATTGGTCTGTGACTCCTCCTACGCAATAATCTAAACACAGCTCACCATATCAGCTAGAATGAAGACATCTATTTGTGCAGATTCACTAAGTCGAGAAATTGACGGTGTATTGCTGAAGGTCAATATCTTCAGTTCATTGGTGGAAAGGCAGTGCCTCTTGGCGTTAGAAAAAAACGCCTCTGACGAAACTGAGAGCGTTGTCAGAGGTATATTTAAATTACGGTAACAGTTTGTTGAAGACTCACCATTATTCGGCAAGAAGTAAGGCACGCACCCGCACAGCGTGAAGACGATGTCACTCCGGCACTCGGCCAGGCAATTGGTGTACGTGTACTTGGTGAACGTGGAGGTCTTGCGCTCGTTGGTGAAGACACATTTCCGCTTGGCGACTGAGAAGCTGCCGATGCCAGGCGTGGAGTAGGTGGTCTCAGGCGCTATGGCAAAGAAGGCCTCCGCGCTGCTCCCCACCAGATTGGTGGAGGCGTTCTCGTCGGGGAACTCGTAGGCATACTGTATGAACACCTGGAATTATTGGCGACGTGACAGTCTTAAGCAATTTACCAAAACAGAGATTCAAATACTGAGTTGTTTAGTAAGAGGCATCTTATTTTTTTTATCATAATTCGTTAACAGATGGCAGGAAAAATAATAATGTAATATGTTTCAAATTAATGAAAACTAAGTCCCATGAACTTGTGAAGAAATGCAACGTACATAACTTTTCAGTACCTTTCAGCAGCATCAATTATTTTACAAGGCAATCCAATAGATATATTAAAACGACGTCATCGGTTTGATGAGGAGCATTTTGGACGTTTTATTTTAAATGCTTTAAATATTTTTTTTTGGTTTTCTAAGCATAATCTCGTTAAACCGCAATTAAGCAGTTTGTCAACATGATGTTAATTTTCAAACAGAATATTTATAATTATGGATGTTAATGTTCAGTTACTATGTTTGTTGAATTACAATGTTTGTTCAATTATGATGTTTGTTCAATTACAACGTTTGTCCAATTACAATGTAAACATATATACGTAATATAATAACTAATTATAATATAACTATGCAGTCTGTCACTCTTAACACCCATTAATTATAGGGTTAAAAACTGCCTAATTAGAACGTAAGATAAAATGAGAACAATGTTTGATCGGTTTGATATTTTTGTAAACAAGGAGATGACCTGTTGCTTGTTTTATTGATTGATGACTTGTGAGGCCGTGTTGCACTTCATTATTCTTCTAAGCTCGATGTTTCAGATAAGTCTATCTTCTGATGATAGCCCACATAAAGCTAAGAAGGTGATGTAACAAAGACGAACATGGTTGAAATTGAAATACTTATATCGTTATCTAGGACAATTCATAAATATTTTTACCCTCACTCCATAGGACCCGAAGGTAGAAGAGTAAAATTCTTCGGGCTTCACCCTTAAGAGAACGGAGAGAGCAGTTTGGTAACCGCAGCCAGCCACCCTCCTTGGAGTCGTCGGGGTGATGACAGCAAGCTTTCTAAACAAAATATTATGTTGATTCATTTAATGTTATAATACCAATACTAACAACATATCGCCCAAAAATAGGGAGGAAGCTTCAGGAAAAGTTTATATTTGTTTCAATAAAATCAATAAACGCGATACTCTCTGTACCTATAAAACATTAAATGCTGATTACTATAATTATATTTACGATAACAACAAATCGTAATGATAAAAGATAAAAGATAATCCACCATGTTTTTCTTAGTCGTCCTCACTAGGGGTTTGCTGAGGTGGACTTGGTTTTATTAAAATACCGTTTTATTCACTATATATGTTCCATATCAAAATACTTTACGAAAGGTTGAAAAATTTACCTTTTACATTATTTTTTAAATAATTTGCAGTATCCATTTACCTACAGTGAATTGTAGAGATTAGTGGAAGATATTTGTTGTTCCTTCTATAAAAGCAGTATTAAATTTATATTCGTTATTACAAAGCTTACAATTTTTCCTTCGATGGGAAGAGCAGAAATTTTATTTATTTAATAATAATAATAATAACGGTCCCACGATACTGCCCTGAGGAACTCCATTGTTTATTGGAAGAGACTTTCTCTTAAGATTTAATTCGTTAAATATTATAATACTTTAGATTGAATTTGATACATATGTGCATGCTTCTTTACTTTTAAAAAACACGCTTGTTTTCCATCCGACTACGTTCGAGTATTGAAATCTTTTTGCTTATTGAGCTATTACAAAACAAACAATTCCGAGTATTTTTGTTAGATAAATAAATGAATCATAGAAATAATGTGGAGAGCTGAAAAAAAATGCAAATGCGATAATCCTAGTAAGAAACGCTGTCCTATTTTCATGACGCTGCAACATAAGATTCAAGAATATGGTGTAGAATAAAATAAAATCATGTTCCACCTTTTAGATCATATTTTACGGGACAGGATAAAAAATCTCTAAAAAGGTGCAAAACCAAGCGAGTGAATTCATTAAACATATTCTTAAGTAGGTACCTATGTGAAAAGAATATGAATCAGTCAAATAATTATTATAACCATAAAGCAAGAACATGATAAGTCAAGATTATTATCATTTTCTTTAGACACACATTAAAACAGTCGCATTCGCAAGTGTCTATTGTTCATGGTTTGAAATATCTAGCCTGTGGTTTTTAAACCAAATAATTAATATTTAACAGTGAAATAACTAAAAATTTTAAACTTGCAGAAGTTTTGACAAACTTTAGAAGAATTTTGTCAAAGCTTATGTGTTGAATATAGATACTCACACTTATAACAACTATATAGGTTAAGTTTTGAGAGAGTAACCCGAAAGAGTACTAACTCTTTTCAAAGAGTAATTTAATATCGCAGATGTTTTCATCGACAGCAGTAATTTGGCACAATTTAAATGAAGGGTAACATTTCATGGTTAATTAATTTAGTTCATTACTGTGAATAATATAGAGGTTTCTTCGTAGCATAATAGTTGAACGCACAGCAATGTCCGCTGGCAGTCATGATTCGTCGAAACAATGTATCACATCGTGTTGTTGTTCCTTTCCACGAACATCTTTCTATCAGTTCACTGCAGCGGGGCGTCACCTAAAGACCAATAAATATAATTTATTAAAAATCATTTTCACAAAATTAGGAAAAATGCATCAGTGAGTCCGTTCAGTCAGTCTTTAGTTCGTTCATCGATAATAGTGGTGCCTTCAGAAATATGCGATAAAATAATAAAAAAAAACAAGAGTAAGTCTACAAATAACAAGACTGTAAATATAGGGACTGTGAACTGCTCCGATGGGAGAAGTAATGCTAGACAAAAGGTGACACGCAAGGGAGAATACATTTCACATATGTAGATGACCAAGATCGACAATCAGAAAAATAAATAAATATTATCAATTCCTACCTTATCCATGAATTCGAGGACAGTTATATTATTCAAGTCTAGGACACCCTGCAGATTGTCAAGTTTCGTTTTAAGGTCGTCACTAACCTTCATATTTCCTAATAACACAGACACTTCCTTCAAAGTGTCATATACTTCTTCAGGTGTCACATCCTTCGGCAAAACTCTTTAAACACATATACAAACAAATAAGGTTTTTTTTACAAGAAAAAGGGATAAACAATGTAAATACTTAATACAATATATTTTATAAGCACTGCATGGATGTATCTGCGGAAAGGGGTGCCCTCCTTTATACTTACAAAGTCTTTGACATTTGTTCAGCAACACTTTTCGATACCTTGTTGAGAGGGCAGATGGTTACAGTTGGGTAAAGAAATTTCCAAATGGAGTAGTGGGTACTTTCGATAACCTACAAATAATAACCTACTTGTAAAAATAATGCAAAGTGTAAAGATCCTCCTAGGTGTATTATGAAGGAAGATAATCGGAATCAGATTTTTTCTATTTTTATTATTTATTTTTGGGGTGTTATGCCCTGTTGCGCTACCTCCTCCTTTAACCAACGTCCGAAACAGCGCAACACGATCTAAATCTGAAAATCGTATCAGATTTTTTTCTAATTTATTTGAACATGAATGCAAAATGAATGAATTCAAAATGCAGCATACTAAATTAAGAATAATAATAAATAATAATAATAGTACATATAATACGAAATAATGCAAAATCATTCAAAATAATATGTTTTTGATTTGAAAATTTGATTGCTTAGAAGTATTATAGATCCTTCAATTTAATACTGAGTGTAGAACGTATCTTGGCCCTTAAAAATATCGATCATTTTTTAATAATCTTTTAATAAGCCTAGAAAAAAATAAAATATTAGGAATATAAAAAACACATTCAATTTCAAACTTTCCTTCTTATAAATCCCTTTTCGGATATGGTTTTATTGTATAATGTGGCAAATTCAATTTCTTTTATAATAATCGCAAAAAATTATACTTACGCCCGAACTTCACAAAATAAAATATGCATTTTCGCGTTGTTATTGTACAATACTGCTGGCAGTAGACGAATTTGATTTTTCAAAGTGAACCCCATGCCTTCCACCTAAGGACTACAGACTTGCCACACCCATTTTTTATCAATTCCGCCCTGGCCGCGACGGGGAATAGATCAGACTCAGACTCCGCCTCGCTTGGTTCCGTGAAATAAATTTCGTTGTTATTAAAAAGGAATTAATGTGTTTTACGGGCGTTTACAAAATTAACCTGTAAAAAAATTTCGAACACCTTTTCCAACCTTTCCAAAAGCTTTTTTTCAAGTATTTTTAAACTCTTCCCAAAAAGAGGCGAGACTTTCGATTTCGATTTTTTCCTGGACTATTGGATCACCTTAACATCGGTACAAATAGTATAGACCCCCACAACATGGGCATGTGCTTAGCATGGGGGTCGAAATATCAAAAATCATGTAAATAACAATTCAATTAATAAAGAAAAAAATCAAAAAAGTATATGCTTAGTAGTAATCGACTCGGTATTCAAAAATTAAATTAAAATATGTACTAACAAAGTGTTATTTTATATCCACAATTTAATATTTTTATGTCAGATCTGCCATCTGTGGAATATAATTGATACTAAGAAAAACGTGTTGTGCTCATTCCCCGTTTTCATCACGAAATTTAAGGGTAGGCAATTGTGGTTTGCGTCTCTGATGACATAAAGCATCCCTTATTACACTCTCGACAGCCCATATCTTTGACCCTATGGAAAAGATTTAAAGAAACTCAAATATTGTAATGTATTCCATTTAGCATTTTAATGCAAAGTTGTATAATATCTTCTCAGCCTATTTCATTTGATTAGTGGAAAAACAACCTCCGGTGGAAAAAGCTTTAAAGTTTTCAGCCCTCTAGGAAGGGTTGTTACAACTTCTATACGTTCTTTTTTATAACTCAAGGGTAAACTGAAAATAATTCATCATCTGCTCGTAAATAGATAGCGGTTATTTAATTATTTTAGTAAAAACACAATTTTTTCAAAGTTATGCCGTAAAATATACAGGTGAAAAGTTTTTTTTTTGCGCCTTTGAATATGCAATATGAATAAGTAGTTTTGTTCGCCTAAAACCCCCATTCTTGAGATAATATGTAAGCAAAAATTTTCATATATCTTGTTAGAAAAATATAAAAAATACAATTTAAGGGATACAGTTACATTTGTAAATAGTTATATTTACAAATAGGTTCAAAGAAAAGCAGATAACTTGGTTTAAAGTGACTAAAATAATATTGGTGAGTGTGTTCGTATTCAAATAAAAAATAGTTTAACTCAGTAAAATCAGTAAAACAATCCAATATTGTATTTGCATGTCTCTCTTGTAAGAATTGAGTTATTATATGGACAAAAATATTTATTCACATTCACATAGGGTACTTACGGGCGCAATCAAAAAAATCATCGTAGTATTAAAGCATACTTTGCAAAAATGTTTTTTTTCCTAAAATTATTAAATTACGTCCATCTATGAACAAACAGATTATGAATTATTTCAAGATTATCCTTAAGGTCAAAGTTCGGTAAGCTTTTATGACCTCAAATTAATAACTGTTGAAATAATTATGCATTTTATTAATTAGCGTAAGCGTATAAATAAGTAAATTTTCAAATCAATACACAATACATTTTTCACACACAAAGTCAGATACGCGTCTGCAAAATAAAGATTATGGAATTTATATGACCCATTACAAAAACATTTTATATTATCTATTAAACAATGACATCGGAGATAATAATTAATACGCAATTATCGCGTCACCGAAAATTGTTTTTAATGTTATTTTATTAATATTATCTAATTAACTTTATTATTATTTTAAAATATATTATTTCATTTCATATGTACTGTGAAAAATATGTTTATATTTTGTTAAGCAAGCGTTGTGTTTTCTTACCGTTAGAGTCGCATTTTCTGAATTCCATTGCCAGGCTATAAACACCACCACAACAGCTGTTATGAAACAAACTCCCACGGCCGTCGCCCAGAAAATCCTGTAAAATTAAAATTAATTTCAAATTATAAAGTATTTATAACTATTTTTGTAGGTTACAACTAAAATTTTACATCTTGCATGAACAAAAACACACACAGATATTAAGGGTCATAAAACCCCAACCTTTTCAGATCATATTTATAAAAATAAATTTATTGATCCACGCGAAGTAAGATACTTAATTTGGAAATAAAATTTAACCGATCACCATACAACGTGTACCTATAACATTTTAACAATTAAAAAATATATAAAACAATGTAGAATAAAGAATAACACAATAAGTGCCTTGTTGGAATATGAATAATATGAATATATTATAATGCCCAATTTGGGCATATAATAAGGCATATTTATACGCAGTCGCCTCAGCTTTGACGTATCCTCACAGAAAAAAGTCAGTCGGGGTCAAATCGGGAGAGCGAGGGGGCCATGGAATGTCCCCCCGCAAAGAGATAAGGTGACCTGGAAAGAGCTTTTGCCAAATTTCGCATGAACGATGGACAGCATGGGCCATGGCTTCATCTTGTTGAAACCAGAAGGCTTCTGTGTCGTGTTCTTCGCCATACTCTTTCATTTTGGGATGCCTACGGTTCTCCAATATCTCACAATAGTGAGATGAATAACTCAATAAAGGTAATGGTTAATCCTTCGTCGCTAGTGCATAAAACAGCGCCGAGGGATACAACAGTAACGATTGCAATGCACACACCTCTATCTCAAAGCAAATCTTGTGGGATGAATTCCCATGTATGCATCATCTTGTAGGGGTACAGGTGAAGGTCTGAGTGTAAGATTTGACTTCTAATTCTGGACGATATTCCAAGCGCAGCGGCATGTTTCCGCGCTGCTCAGTTTGGAGACTCTTCAATTCGAGCCCTTACTGCCGCGATGTTTTCAGGTGTTTGCACACTTTTAAGTCGTCCAACTGATATTTTAGGATCTGCAGTTCATGTCCACCTTATATTACTGATCCATTTCCGAATGGTTTTAGGATCAGGAACACTGTCATTACGATTTAACTGTCGAACCGGACCCGGAAAGCCCCATGTGTAGCCACAACGCTTTCCCCGTTTTTAAAGAAAGTCTCCACAACAAATCCCCGGTACTTACCTAACCACGGTATGGTCACTACCATAAACGGCATCATTTCCCCGACCTAACGGCACTGAACTCACCCCTCTGCTCGGTCTGGGGGACCTTCAGTGATTTTTTTAAACCAGTAACTCCACTCTGCCCCATCCTGTATAACTGATTTTATCTGAATACAACTGCTCCTAACCGTCTGGAGCCAGCCCGTCTGGCATCCCCAATCTTGGTACGCCATGAGGCTGAAGGTAGTAGGGAGGGGAAGGAGGCCTGGAAAATGGTTATTCAGATCTAGTCACCAAACAAGGCTAAAGCCATTTCAAGTAACGTTTCATATCTGAATGATGGTGTCATAAAGAGTGCGATACTGAAAGAATCTCTGATTTATCAGCTCAACAAATTAATCTGTTCTACCCGTCTCTCCATACTACAGCCACACAATATACCCCAATTGGAGATGCCATAGTCACACTGGCACCAGAAACCAATTACATCAAAGAATAAAAAAAAAAATCAATATTAAACCAACAATAGAAAGCGAAATACTAAAAAATCAGAGTGTTAAATTCACACGCCGTAGAAGTGAAACCTTCAGAAAACTAAAGTAGACAAGAGTGGAACGGCTACAAAGCACCGCACAAAGAAAAGACCGAACACCCTATATCATTCTCTGTTAGGCTAAATTCTATAGATGTAAGTGTTTGTTTCTTTTTTGTGTCGCTAGTTTTCTTTTCATCGAGTTTCAAATCACAACGGTGCTTTAGAAGTTTTCACTTAAAAAACATTGAAAATATAAAGTTTATCTCGGGGATTCCATAAATATGATGCAATTACTAAAATCAACGAAACTGCTCCTAATGAAACCTCTTGTATACGTGGAACATTAGATTTTAATCGATTTATTGTTTAACGATGATAGATACAACAATATGTCCATTGAAATCGGTATCGCTTGGAATCATATGGGCAGAAAAATGTCAATCAGTTCAAATATTGGTACCCATCATTGTACCCAATGATAATTACGATCTATCTGTTGAATTGATAATAATATAAATGTATTTATAGTGTTAGCTGAATAGGTAGGTAGAATTGGCAATTGAACCGTTGTACCGTCATTATCTAATAATTATATTAACCTCAGTAACGTGAACGAAAGAACAAATAAAGGTTATGAAATGTTTGGGGGTATATTTACGTTTACGTTAGCGTTGATTACATGTTATTTTTATGGTTTCTTTGCAAATGTTGTTATGGACTGCAGATTTATAATATTAAATATAGGTTCTTAGTATGTGTGAGGAAGATTAAGTTAGGTTAGGTTAGATTAAGTAGATTAAGTTAGATTAAGTTAGACTAAACTAGACTTAGGATGTTAAGTAGATTACTAAATACATAAGGTAAATGTATTATTGCGGGGCAAGAATTCCAATAACCTGTGCGCTTGATAGCTGCAATACGAGTTGTTATCTAGCCTCCTACACAGTTAAGTAAATTAAAATACGTACATATAAAAAGATATTTTATTTGATTTATTGGGGGGGCTAGAATTCCAACAATCCATGCGCTTGACAGCTGCAAGACGAGTGGTTATCTAGCCCCCTACATAGTCAAGTAAATTGAAATACGTGTATAAAAAGATATTTTATTTTATTTATCGGGGGGCTAGAATTCCAATAATCCATGCGCTTGATAGCTGCAAGACGAGTTGTTATCGAACCTCCTAAGTTAATGTAAAATTCATGCTAATTTGTACAGCGCTCTTGAGGCGATTTTTCGCAAAAACAGTGCTATATAAGTTGTCCAAATTTATTATTTATTATTATTATTATATAATATTTTAGGAAGATTAAAAATTTTGTCTCTTTATACAGCGTGTTAAGGAACGTAATCGACTTACTTTAACCACTGATTTCTGACATTATTTGGAGTTAAAAAAATGTAGATAAAATTTTGGTCTCCGGCGACATTTTTGATGTTTTTTTTCTACAAAAAATCAAAAAATACTAGGTATGAAACAGTTGGGGCGGGGTAATAATTTGGGCGGTTACTCGGCTTAGTGACCAGTGACGACATGCGGTAGATTTTTTTATTTGTTTGAATTTGAAGAAAAAAAATGGCGTCGAAAAATTCACAGGAGACCAAAATTTCATTTGCATTTACTCCAAATAATGTCAGGAATCACTGGTTAAAGTTAGTCACGTACGTCCCTTAACACCTGTGTACTGTGTATATATTATTTTAAGAATCTCTTCACTATTTCAGAAAGTAGTCATTTAGAATTATTACGAGAGGATATTTTATTAGTTGTTGATTTCTTCTCTCATGGTTGCCATCCTGGTTCTTATCAGAGCAGCAAATCCAGGAACTTGCACTTCTGTGAACACAGAAGAGGCACTGCAGTGACTAGGAAGACCGATATGCAGTTACCATTTCAAATCTTGTGATATGGTAACTGCCAGGTCTTTTTGTAACGTCATTGCTTTTAGAGGAGTTCCAATAAGTTTGTAATCAAGTCTAGGGTAAGTAGAACAATGTAGAACAGTGCATTTTTAAACATTGAGTTTTAGAAACCAATTTTTTGTCCATTGATATCGATGCTGGAAACGAAAAATGGCGAACAGGCCATACAGCTGTGACTTTAGATGAACCTACATAATAAGCTAAATGGTATCTTGGTGCTTGTGCCCAGAACATGTGGGAAACTCTAGAAAAGTTGGTTTGATGAACACAAGTGCGGTACGAATTGTTGTATTGCACCCGAATCCTTTTCGTGGTTCTCTTTTTGAAATAGGCCCAGGGGTCCTAGCATGGTCGATTGATATAGGTTTTATCGAAAATGTCGGTAACTTGCCATCGCTTTCGAGCACGATTGCAGGCCGCTAACGAAGAAACAATAGTTCACAATGACTAGGGGTTCTTAATATATTTGACATGAACCATTGTTTGTTCGTTAGCGGCCTGCAGTCGTGCTCGGGAGCGATGGCAAGTTACCGACATTTTCGATAAAACCTATATCGATCGACCATGCTAGGGGGCCAGATCTCACATGTGCATATGGTGGTAAAAAAAACTAAGAAGAGCGGTGGTCTTAGAGGCAAAATTTTCTACTAAACATGTTTATACTCAGTACCTACTCTCCTCTGCCAGTCGGCATCGTCATCATCCGTTACTTTGTTGGTGATGATGTGCCCAAAGTACATAATATTTGGTTTATATTATGTACTAAGTACATAATATTAATTTAATAATGAGTTTCTAAACATCAGGCTGCCCCAGGGGTGTAAAATTACGACGAGGAAACCAATTGCCATAGACATATTTGCTCCAAATTTGCTGAGCATGTGCCCACTTAAGGGAAAATTTTGGCTTCCCGAAGCATTCTTTGGGTATAATGGAACAGAGTAACGAAAAAGAGGCGGTCCCGTTAATCTGGACGTATGATCGCGTTAGGAGTGACGTAAGTAATTGTTGATTATTTTTACTTGATTAAAAATAATAATACAATGACTGTCCCAAAATAGATGTGCACACATATCATATGTTCTTGTATGCGCAATTACGATAGCGATCTTAATCTATGGATGTTAAAAAATCTTGTTTGAATCAGTTTTGTTCATCAATCTTCATTTTAATCCAAAAGAATTATCGCGATTTGTTTTTGGATTATTTTGCCGTGTTGCGGTACCTAATTATTTAGCCAGTGTTTCGGACAACGCTACAATATTCATCATCAGGGCAGATGTGTATTACACCGCAATAATTATATAGCATAATATCAATTACACATCTGCCGTGATGATGATAGTGCAAGGCTGTACAAAAAGTTGGTTAAAGAAGGAGGTATATAAGGAGTACAGTTATAAATTACGATAATTGTTTTGAAGCTTACTAAAAATTATCTATTTATTTTTATTTATTTATTACAAAAATACATAAAACATTGCAAGGAAGCTTTGATTTTTCAACTAGGGAGGCTTCCCGTTTTAGGACAGACAAATTGCCTGGTTTAGTTGTTGTTATTTATAGAATTTAATACTAAATAAATTACAAGTGCCATTTTCATTGTTATTAGACTAACAGTCAAGTGCTAGGTTCTAATTAATACGAATAGAATTGCCTTTGAGTAGTAGAATAGAATTGCCTTTGAGGAAGGGATTTAATAGAAGGTACAACTACTGGATTCCTCCTTGAATGTTGAGTGTCGTGATAATGGTCCATGGAAGAATAGTGGTGACGTTGTTTTTGTGCATGAAATATAATTTTTCTTTCGTAAAGTTGCCTTACATCAAGAACTCCCATCTCTTCGAATAATTCATCACAGGGATGCCGAAATGGTTTTTTACGGATGATCCTTAGTAGTGGTTTCTGGGCTTTTGTTAAGGGATCCAGTATTTTAAGTGGTATTCCTAACTAACTTTTAACGAATCATTTCTTATAGTATTAACTATTGCTTTGGTTGTTGCTTTTCAATTACAATACTATTATTCAACAACTTGCAGGTTTTCAGAAATATTTTTTCCCGAAACAAATTTGTTTTAAAAATGGCTTTGAGAAATATTAACAACTAGCTGAATTCCCGGCGATGCCCGGGCTTTACAGAGAGTTGTCGAAATCAAATGTAGATAGTGAACTTCCTCTTTTTTTGAAAAATTGCAAAATTTCATCAACAAAATTTCCGCTTGCAGCCCGCCTGTACGTCACACACAGACATTCTCCTTTATATATTATATATTTCAACTAATTTACACAATACCTTAACAAATTACATACGTAAACCTTTCTCATGAATCACTCTATTTATTGGTGAAAACCGCATTCAAATCAGTTCAGTAGTTTGAGAGACAGACAGACAGACGCGGCGGAGGACTTTAATTTATAATATATGTAAAGATGCTTTTTATGAACTAACTACTCCCACGATATCTTAAGGGCCTTTAACCAGCCAGCGGCCGAGAATCCAAATTTCGTCGAAAGATGTTCTTACGATCGTACAGGGCGGTTGCAATGAGAGAGATTAATTATTCTCCGTACCAGTTTTTTAATTATAACTCAACATCGATTTTATTTCATTCAAAATTTGCTTTAATTTATACCTACATCCAAAAATGCTGAACGGCTGAGTGATGGTAAAACTATTAAAATTATGTACTTTTTGTAATTATTTTTTGATCATAAGTATTTAAAATATTTCAATAACGTCTAAGCAAAATAAGTAAAAAAAATCTTTAATATATTAGTTTGCAAGACCGTAAATAAATAGAGAAACTGAAGTATTTTCGTCACAAAACACGTGCGCGGTTCTTTTTTTAATGATTTTATTTAAATTAATACTTAAAATTTTGAAACATTGCTTTCCCAGATAATTTATTGATTTATTTTACTGCATGATTATGTGATTTGAAATGTGTGTTGTATAATTTAAAAAAAATTGTTTGAAATTTTAACAAATATGCCAATTGTTAACTAAAAATAAAAAAAATAAATTTATTAAAACATACCTTCACTAGATAGAAGAACAATCTTTCGAAATCAATTTACAATTTTTGTGGAAAAGAGTCAATACGCCTAAAATTTGATTTAAAAATGACATATTTCCGTTTTTTTCTGTTTATTCCGTCTTAAAAGTGATATGACGTATACATTGTTAAAGCAATTTCGTCAAAGTCCTGTAACGTTTGTTATTATTGTTACATATTAATTTCATCAAATTAACACATTACCACACAGCCTGATTAGTTTGGACGGCAAAACCGTGTGTTTCTTTGGTTATCTACAAAAATATGAACGATAACAATAATATTTGCAGGTATATACAATTTCCATTTACATTAACGTATTTGAAAAAATAGATGGTAATATTCTGTTTCTTTTAGAAACTGAACAACTATTTGAAATATTTTCACAGTGTACAAACGTGAAATACCTGTCAATAATTGGGATGTCCTCCATTGCAATGTACTTGTATCCATGAAGACCGGTTGTCCGTAGAAACTCGATTAAGTGTCTCATCCAAAAAGATCTGGGCTGTGGAATAGGTTTCAAATTCGTAGATGGGCCAATTTTTTGGGGGGGACTTTTAGATCTAGTAAAATTCAAAACAATGGGCTCTGCTTTTGGTCTCTGTTCAAGAGGTTCTGAGATCATTGGTTTAACCATCTTGAATTTATTTTACGGTGGAATTTTTTTTAATCAGTTTGTGTTTTCACCGCGATGATGAGAATGCTCTTTTTTTACGTCATAATTAACGGCAAAAAATATTATCACAATTCCATCTCAATTATCGAAAACAAGTGCGTCACGCGTGAATCTTAGCAAGGCGTAGATAATTTGGAAATAAAATTAGATTTTCACTCTTTTATACAAGCTTTAATAGAATGCACGGAGCGTTGTCAGTTTTGAAGTCACACTGAATAAAAATTCAACTAGGTTCATTTATAAAGTCGTGACCGGAAAATCAGTTTGAATTATTTATTAGATTTAGCGGAAACCCTTTAACATTCAATGTAGTACGATAGAAAAAATATAATATGTGGGCACACGTAAATTACAGAGGCTTTGTCACAATTTATAGCACGAATGGAACTAAATGACAAAAGATATCCGCTGAAAATCCTTCAAAGCGAATCATGTAGTAATGTCTTAAGGAAAACTAACAAATAAGAAATCAATAATATTTTGACATTGGCATTGAAAATGGTTGTAAGGAGATAAATGTTTAATTTACGCTATTGGAGGCTTTTATATTTAGCGTGACGATTCACGGTAACGGTACCGTGACGGCAAAAAAGACAATAAACATACGTTCCTTACTGCTATAATACTACCGCTCTTTCTAACACATTAAATAATAGTGAGACACACAAAATACAAGTAACTGTTTCCTCAAAAGTACCACTTTTTTGCGACGGAGAAAAAATAATAATTTACATCTCCCTCACAAGTATAAACTTGTGAGGGAGATGTATAAAAATGATTGTATGTTTCCTTTGAGGGGGAGGGGGGGGGTGCAGACATACTTTCATCGTTTGTCTCATTTTCGATTGCTATAATTTAGGTGTAAGAAAGAGCGGCTGCATTATATGTCTAAGAACAAAAACCATCCGTATCTTCTTGCATCTTCTTTGATCTTCTCGACTGTTCTTGGCTCTGCTTAGCTCTTCTTGCTTTTCTTGGCCTTCCTTGTCTCTTCTTGCTTTTTCTTGTTTCTTTATGTCTCTTTTTGGATCTCTTCGTCTCTTCTCGGATCTCCTTGCCTTTTATTGTCTCCTCTTGTCTATTATCATCTCTTCTTGTGTCTTTTTGGCTCTGCTTATCTCTTCTGGCTTTTGCTTGGCTTTCCTTGTCTCTTCTTGCTTTTTCTTGTGTCTTCTTGCTTTTTCTTGTTTCTTTATGTCTCTTTTTGGATCTCTTCGTCTCTTCTCGGATCTCCTTGCCTTTTATTGTTTCCTCTTATCTATTATTGTCTCTTCTTGTCTCTTTTTGGCTCTTCTTGTCTTTTCTTGTCTCTCTTGGTTCTTTTTGGTTCTTCTTGTCCCTTTTTGTCTCTTCTTATCTCTTCTCGTTTTTTCTTATTTCTTCTTGTCTCTTATGACCTCTGCTTGTCCAGTCTTGTCTCTGATTATTTGTTGTTGAATGTTCTCGTCTCTTCTTACTTCTTCATGAATGTTCTTGCCTCAACCTACATATTCTTGGATCTTCTCGTCTCTTCTTACTTCTTCATGAATGTTCTTATCTCTTCTTGGATTTTCTCGTCTCTTTTCGGCTCTGCTTGCTACTTCTTGTCTCTTATCGTCTAATATCGGTTTCTTCTTGAGTTTTCTTAACTAACCGTTGTTTTTCCTGCATCTTCTTTCAAATTCTCACCTATTGTAGGCTCGTCTCACGTTTTCCTAATTTTTTTGTATATTAGTGTTTCTTCATGTTTCTTCATGTTTCTTCTTATTTCTTCTAGTCTGTTCTTGCCTCTTCTTGTTTCTTTTTATATCTTCTCGCTCCTTCTTGGCTCTTCTTGGCATTTCTTGCAACTTCTGGCGGAGTTTAATCTACATTTCAACCTAATAGGAATGAAGATTTTGATTGAGATTTGTTTTCTGAGTTCTAACATTTTCTTGCTTCTTCTGATCTTTTCTTAACTATTCTTGCTTTCTTTTGCCTTTTTGACTCTTTTTCGTGAACGTCAGTCTTCTCTAGTATCTGCTATCGTATTTTTGCTTCTACTAGCCCATTCTTGTTTTTCTGCCTCCAAGTTGTTTTTTTTTGCTTCTTTTCTCTTCTTCTTGGCTTTTCTTGGCTCTTCTTGGCTCCCCTCATCTTTGATTATATTTTATTGATTCTTCTACTCTCTGCAGGCGTCTTCTTGGATTATCTTGACTTTTTGTGGCTTTTCTGGTTTCTTCTTGCATCTTCTGTCAATGACTGTAAATAATGACTGAATTAATCTTAATATATAAAACATTAATATATAAGTCGGGTTAGTTACACTATTTATAACTCGAGATCGGCTGGACCGATTTTGATGATATTTGATTTGTTGGATTTGTCTCCGCCCCGGATAACAGAATAACTATTAAAACATCTAAAAAATAATCGAATTAAGAATGTTATGAAGAAAATTATTTTTTTCATACATTTTGTATGGAACGAATTCCCATATTTTGAAAGAACTGCCGCAATATTGTGATAGATATAATATGAACTTCTTTCAGATTTTTACTGAAACCAAAAACCTGTAAATCCTAAACACAAAAACCTAAATACCAAAAATCCAAAAATCTAAAAACCTAAAACCTGTTAGCTCTTAAGACCGAGTAGAAAAAAAACTTTGGTTATCTTATGCACATCAGTGGGAGCAACGAATTTTCGAGAGGCGCAGACTGTGAGATGCATTATATGTGAGATGCATTCCGCATTCTATAGTAAGGGCCAGTTGCATCGAAAATAGTTAAAGTTACTTTTTAGTTAAATAAAAGTAAACTTTTTATATTTTTTTACAAAATGATTAAACAATAGTTGACTAAATAGAAGAAAATATTTACTGAATCAATCAAAAAATTTTAAAAGATAAAAAATAACTAGATATGTAGATATATTTTTTGACTTTCCAATTATAAAATTTTCTTGCTTCCAAATTACAACAACTTACAAATTACAACAACCTACAAATTACAACAACTTGTAAATTTAAGCAAAATTACAACAACTTACAAATAACAACAACTTACAAATTTAAGCAAAATTACAACAACTTACAACCATGTACAAATTACAACTGTACAACAAATTACAACAACTTGCAAATTACAAAAACTAAAACTAAATTACGACAATTAACAATTAAACCTAAATAGTGATCATGATAGAATATAGAATCATACAATGTAAATATAAATTATAATAAATCATTGCATGATCGAGGATTAAGGCAACCGCACGCTAATTACTATGTCAATAAACCTTAAAAACAATGCAGCATTGTGATGTCATATTATGTAGGTTGTATAAATATATACGATTAACGAGTTATTTCCATTGGTGTGAAATCACGAAAACGTCACGAACTTATTAATTAATTATAATCGATTAAAAATAAATTATCTTTAAGCCAATCGAACAAAAAATCTCTCAAATAAATTGTCTTCAACGTATCGTACGATATTATAAAATACATTCTGCTAATCGATTCTTAGATCTGGTTGATCAAAATTTAAACACTACATACTTTTGTTTTCGCAGTATTTTGTCCTTCATGTGACGTTTAGCGCCCAGGGTTAAGTGGCGGTCTCACGCGTGATGTCGCTTACACCTACACTTCTATTAACTCACTCGCCGTCACAACACTTACCGCTACAACAGTAGTTTGTCACTATCACTCTATTGCTCTTTAGCACAGAATTGTTATCAAAATGGTCATTTGTCAAAATAAATTGTTATAAACCTAATTTTGCCTTCTATAGGGTGGCGCAAAATTAATCATCCAATTTTGTTTCTGAATAACTTTTGTACTAAATAAAAATAAATGATTTTGAGTAATAGAAATCTTTATTTGAACTTTAACAAATTTTTTTTAGTGGAAAAGATGATATCCGTCAAGTGGCTGCCGCCAGTGTTGATACAAGTTTGTGCCCGTTTTATCGCATTTTCCATGACTTTCCGCAAGATTTCCGGTGATAACTGTTCGCATTCCTGTCGAATATTCTTCTTAAGGGCTGCAATTGTCTGAGGCTTGTTGGCATAAATCCGCGACTTCAAATAGCCCCGAAGAAAGAAGTCTGGGATAGTTAAATCGGGCGATCTTGCTGGCCATACCAAATCGCCAAAACGAGAGATTACGCGACCAGGAAACGCTTCCTTCACAATTTCCATTGTGGCTCGTTCTGTGTGCGCGGTTGCACCGTCTTGTTGAAGCCACCGTCTTGTTAACCAAGCCCCGCTCATCCAATTCCGGAAGTAAGAAGTCGTTTATCATGGCCCTGTAGCGTTCGCCAGTAACAGTGACCGTAATGCCAATGGCGTCCTCAAAAAATACGGCCCAATCACTCCTCCCGCGTAAACGCCGCACCACACAGTGGCTCTGAGTGGATGTAATGGCTTTTCGTGCATCATACGAGGGTTTTCAGTGCCCCAGAAACGAATATTTTTCTTATTGGCGTAACCGTTTAAGTGGAATTGCCCCTCGTCGCTCATGATGACTTTCGACACAAAATCGCTAAAAGTGTTAAAGCTTAAATCGACACAATTATTCCACGCTCTTGCGGAGTATAGCACTCCATTGCTTATCTGTTTATATTCTGAAGCTGTCTAGTTCACAAATGTCAAATATGATTGACGTACGACGCCATTTGCAAAAATAAAACATCTTCCGATAGGGTGATAAATTTTTGTATAATCCAACACTTTTGGAGATATTTCACACTTCGTTAACAGTTAGACGTCATATTTTTTTTGGTTGGTCCGAGAGTATTGCAAATCATATGTGTGATAGTAAAGCAATAAAAATGGCAACGTTGCTGAACTCTGAAAAGATATACAAATAAAAATAGTAATGCTGAATTAGTGATTTGAAAGAAAAATATTCATCAGAGCCCATATTGACAGCCCTATAAAATGTTTTCACAGAGATTATTTTAATTTTTATATATTAATGCATATATTTGCATATATTAATGGCGATCTACTTTTTTCAACTATTGTGAGGTTATTCCTAACCCAGGAATGTTTGTCTCTTTAAAAATGCATTGTAGAACAAAGGCGGTTCATTTTTAGGAGGCAATAATTTCTTCTAACCAACCCAGATTCTTCGTGGAAATATTTTTTTAATATTTATTTATTTATTAATTTCTATGCTCTTACATACAGTTAATAAATACAATGACAAACCGTTAATAAATGCAATGACAATGTATATATTTAATATTTGGTATCCACATTACTGCAAGTATGAAAACATTGTAGAATCAGTTAAAAAAAAATGCTAAGACTGTTATCTTTTAAATGTCAATTACATGAACATCTTAGATCGTACGACATGCGACTTGAATACTTCAAAATTAATACACTTAAAATCAGAAGGCAATTGACTGATCTAATATGTTTACATAAAATAATTCACGGCCATCTTGATACTTCATTGTGTCTTAGCAACATTGATATAAATGTTCCCAATTCCCATTGCTTAAGACGCCATAATATGTTTCACCTGAATACATTTAAAAACAATATCGCCTATTTTAGCCCTCTGACCCAAATGTGTCGACTGTATAATAAGATAGAGTGTGCTGAAGTAGATATTTTTGTCGATAATTTATATGGATTCAAAAAAAATGCTCTCCGATTGCTGAAAAATATGTGATAAATTATTATGTGTATCATGTTTGTCTTTAATTATGTCTCTTATCTTGCCTCTCTTTAATTGTTATTTGAGTAAACTTTGATTTTTTTGTTAAATTCTATATGTCACTGTTTTTTTTATCTAATTTTTATTTTATCTGTTCCAAAATTATTATTTTATTATTTGGCTAATTGATTGTATATAAATTTTTACTTTATTTTATTTGTATATTTAACTGAGTTTTTATAACTGGGTTGCTCTCACATGTGTGTGAACAACCTGTAAAAACGCAGTATAAATAAATAAATGACATTAGGTAATAAAACAAAAAAACATTCTTAACCCTTTGAGTCGTCTAATAAATATTGTTATGTATCTAGTAACCTAGTACATAATTCAATTACTCAAATATTTGTATGAATGCTTATAACTTTAATAATGCTGACAAGTGTATTGTTTTAGTTCCGGTTTGCATAACAATGTCACAATCTAACGACTGATTACCGTAGTCATTTTTCTAGTTCAGTGTTAGTTAAAATTGGTTTCTAACATTATGTAAGAAAAACTTAAATTTTCGGAACAGATGTTATCATCCTTCATAGCTACTTAAAATAGAACCAAGCACTAAAATAATCGAGATATTTTATATATCTAATAATAATCAACATTAGTTTATAAACATGGAAGATAATAAACGAAAATCAACGATAATTGATAAAAAAAACATTGCGACAAATTCCTAGATATGACGCAAAGTAATCGTTTCGAATAATAATTATTCAATTTTGTAAATTGTATATTTAATAAATTAATTAAATAATTTTGTGTCCAATATTATATTGAGATAACGATGTTAAGTGGGTGTGACATTATATAGGGGATGTCGAAGTGGGGTGAAAGAGGAGGTTATTTGCAATCAAAATTCGCGAAAATGTTGTGATCCAATTCTTAACCCTAATATTTGAAAATCTCTTCCATTGAACGCACGACGCCTCTGGGTGAGAACTAGATGCGTCGCTAGTATATAACAGCTGGTATACAACAATTACCATAATATGTCCGAGGGAAATAACTACTTAAATATTTTGGAATAAAATATAATTTCGGTGGGAAAAATGTGCTAACTTCAGGAGGTGATTCTATTAATTGATTTTATTATATTCTATATATAGTATGTAAAAAAGATAAATTATAACTTGGAATTTTAACGTTTGAAATAAGTTTTTGGGTAAAAAATTTCAAATGTTTGAAAATTTTAGATTTTCGAAAACTTTTTAACCTTTTTTACTTCTACCTTCACCTGCCGAAGTTACCGAAGCGACTTATCCGGGACTGTATATAAAGTATAGGTATGCACATTATAAAAAAAACACTAGAACGTCTAACACATTACATAGATACATACAATATTCCTTGTTCAAAAATCGCTAATTCGCTTTTTGGCGTCATTTGATTATAAATCGCTTTGTGTAATTAATGCGTATATCACTACATAAAACATATTATTTAATAATAATGACAAAAACTTATTATTGATGTAAAACTTCTTTACACACGCTTGACTTGGGGAGTAACCTGGTGAATGCTTGACGAGAGCGTTACGAAAAGCGAAGCGAACGGTAGTTGAGAGGGAGATATAAGTTAGTAAAGATAGAAAGAGAAAAGTTACGTTTCGTATATTACTGTAGGGGCAAGAGAGAGAGGTGCGAGCACACATTTTCTTTCCCTCTTTCTCTCATAGCCAGTTACTTTTTGTATATCTAAGACACAGTGCAGGCCTATTGTCTGTATCACACTGTAGGACCAATAGAGAGCAGTGCGCGCGCACATTTGCTTTCTCTCTTCCTATCATATAGATGGAGCTAAAGAAGTTTTACTTCAGTCGTATGGTCTAAAGCACACTCGTTTTTTTCATCATTTTAGAGGAAGATGCAACTTTCCGGAAGTGACTACCATGTTGTCGAAAAAATATTTAAATAGAAACTTTGCCATAATAACTAATGAAAAATAATAATTTATGAACAAGTTCGCCCAATAGATTCACATCATTCAAATTCCACAAGCCATCTTATAATATGTGATTGATTGAAGTGGTAACCTTCTGAAATCCATACGCAAAGTTGTAGACTTTTTCACTTAATTAACTGATTTTAGATAATTTACAACAATATCACCTTTAATCTTATTTTACACTTCCTAGTTTTCCTGTGATCATTTTATATTTACAGTTATATCATTCACTATCAATATTTTCCATTGGGCATTAGTTTAATGAATCAATCCATGATTAAGAATTGTTTTTCATTTAAAAAAGATCTGGACAAGTGTCTGGAAAGGGTCTGGACAGCAGCAGGGAGCGAGATACTAATTGCAAACTCCAAATCTCTTAAAGCTCGGAGATTACCCTCTAGCCTCCAGCCAGAAGGATTGCTATTATTGGCTGGAGACTAGAACATGCTCGAACATCAATCAATTTTTTTTTCAATCTTTCTTCAAAAAATTTAAATCACATCTTTCATTTGTTAACTAAAACGTGCTGCGATTCAAAACTTGGATAAGTAGAAATTTGAACAATATTAAGTGCATTAAACTGTCATATTTTGCCTGTTAGAATTCTTCAATTAATGGTACAATTAATCTACAATTATCCCGTCTGGAACCCATATCATAATACTTTTGTACATGCTATTGATAGAATACAAAATAAATTCTTATGTTTTCTAAATTTTAAAATGGGTTTTCAGCAATTATGTTGAACTACAACACTTTTTTTAATGTTATGAAATTGTCAGACAGAAGGATTTTCAATCTCTTTGTATTTCAATATAAAATTTTAATGATTTAGTTCAGTTTTCCAGAATTGCTTGCATTGATAAGCTTTCGGATTCCACTATGTATTGGGGCCTGCAGGAGGAACCAAGAGCGGGAACCGTAGAGAGGAGAGCTGGGACCACCTCCGTGAACTCTTCCCTTGTGGTGTCCAAGGGGGAGTGGACTCTTCCATCGGGGGCCTTCGGGGAACCAAGGAGGAGAGATGGGGAGAGATAAAGCCCCCTTCCCTTGTGGGACCTTCAGGGAACCAAGGAGGAGTGAAGAGGAGAGACGAGATCCTCTTCCAAGAAGAACCACGGAGGAGTTAAGAAGAGATATTGGTTCCTTTTCCCTTGTGGGGCCTTCAGGGAACCAAAAGAAAGTGGACTCTCCGTCGTGGAACTCTCAGGGAACTAAGTAGTGGAGAGGAGAGATAAGAAGGCAGGATTCCCTTCAGGGAACCAACGTGTAGTGGGGAGGAGAGATGAGGCCCTCTTAAACCTGAAAAAGCCCCTAAAAAGGGCGTTAATGAGTAAATAAATAAAAATAAAATAAATATACATTAACCCAAACTAACCGAAACCAATCAGAATTTTTTTTTTCAGAAGACAAGTCTGGCTGTCGTTGGTTGACTTCATTTTATTCACTCATCTACTCCAATTTAAAAATAACTACCTGAATGTCAGCAATATCATTGGAAAACAGTCTTGATCAACTTTTACCAGGAGCGAAAACAATCATATCTAAAAATCATCACCGCTTTTTCAGAAAATGGTCGGTCGTGACAAACCTGCTGTAATACACAAATTTTATACCGGACACCCTGCATAAGTGTCCACGGTACGAGCCCTGCAAAACGCAGGGTTGGCATGTGCGTACTTTTTTTCATCAAATACTAGCTAGGATACCCGGTTTCTCTCAGGGAGTTGATACGAGATTGAACTGACATTCGAAACCACGATAGATCTTGCTTTGTATACTACTAACAAAGCAGTCACTTCATCAAGTATTGTATTGTCTGCGTGTTGGCTTAAGCAAATTCATCTTTTTATCGAAGGTGTAATTATAACTAATATTTTTGTAAGATGTGGATAATCTAAATACCGTCCGGCTGATGGCCGCGTACAGTCATACATGCTACTAAATTAATCACCTTGTTATGTCATTACGCGTGGGTTCCACATAAGCCGTTATCTTTCGGGTGTCCTCATTCTGTTTATCGACGGGTGTTATTTTATGAGAACTTTATACGAAATTGTTTTGTTTAATTTATTTTTAAACATTAAGTTTTCGAAGTGAAACTTCTTTAGCCCCCTAATTTGAAATTCGGATGAAACGGAAACGCGTCACAAAAATTTACTATTTGTCGGTCCTCGGTTCTAATATAATGCGGTAAATTCACGACTACGCACGGGCCTCCAATAGATTTGAAGCGCCCGACCATCAGCGCCTAGAGAGACATCCAGCGAACGGAGGTTCGAAACCCACCAAATCCAAAAAAAAAACATTTTAATTTAAATCAATATCCAATCTTCAAACCAATTTAAAATAAACATGCAAAAGAAAAGAATGCGACATTTAGCGACTTTTTAATTTCACTTCACTGCGTGTTATTGCACAATCTAATTTTTTTATTGATTGCAAACGCAAAGTTATATTAAAAATTAAATGAGGTTACCATCGTATGACAAGTATGTTATTTCAATAGGTTTTTTTTGCTTCCTTTATTTTTATTTTTTATTTCTTTTCGTGTTTTTTTTTTCATGACTTTATTACGTGTCACAATGAAGATGAAATTGGAAGATTTGTTTTAACAAAGTTCCCGATTTTTCCACAAGTGCATCGAGAAGTTATATAAGATATTATGAAGGAGATTTGTTTGACGGTGATTCCGGTAATAATAATAATTGGATAATTTATAGTTTTTGCGAAAAGGGCGCTGATAATGCCGGACTTACAAATAACGTATTCGACAGTTTTCTTACTTACCCATTGGCATTTTATTCCCGTGGATTTGACCCTTTTTAATGTTTCTTGTATCACGCCATAAATGTTTATTTGTTTGATGTATTGTATGTTTCCACTATTAAAAAATCGGAATATTTGGTCACCCTATGCATACGGAAATGCGCTCTACGATAGTGTTTGTGTGTGTTTGAGAGGGTGTGTGTGGGTGTGTGTGAGGGTGTGTGGGTGTGTGTATGGCGTGAGCAAAAAAATGTGTATATTTATAATAATAAAATCAATTTAATTGATTACAGGCGTAATAATTAGTTTACCTAAATGTTTAACATGTTGTTTTAAAGTATAATCTTGGGCGTCGTGAAAGAATTTTTATGATTGTCAACTTTAAACGTAAGCGGTGAGTGCTTATTATATAGATTTAACTATTACTTACTTCAAGTTCATTTTGTCGATTTGTCTTCATGTATATATATATATATATATATATATATATTTAATATAAGTACTTTTAATAACATACTCTCTGTACCTACTCGCATTTTACAATGGCACTCTCCAAAATTCAAACACGAGAAAAGTTTTTCTCTTTTTTTTGATGAATTTTAACAACGAATTGTTTTACGGTAGTGTCGTAAATGTCAAAATTTACACCGTTCCAGGAGGACAGCAAACGGAGTTTCTTTCGGACCCCTTCGACCTTCTACCCGTATCAACATGGATTTCTCAAACGCCTTCGGTAAAATTAATATCAAACTATTTTTTTTTAATTATTTTTAAAGTGAAAATTTCTTCAGTACCGTTGTGATTTGAAACTCGATGACACAGAAACGAGCGACACTAAAGGGAGAGAAACACGTAGTACGTCTATAGGATTTAGGCTGCGAGAGAATGAGATAGCAATTAAATAATTATTTAATTCACCGGTACTCGGTTCTTCGGTATATTGATATAAAACGCCTAACTATCATCTGCAGACATTTAGCGGACCAAGCATCGAATACTACGAAATCCAGGAAAATATAAAAATTTTATATTTATGTAAAATATGCAATCTTCGATCCACTCCAAAATGAACCGGAAAAAGGAAACACAAAAGAAAGCGATATCTAGCGATTCCGAACACAGATACCTACGAATAAGATGACCAAATGTATAGGAAAAGTTGCACTGGAATTCGACGACAAAAATATGGAAAAAATCATATTTCACTTTAATAAAATAATAAAATAAAATAAAAGTGCTTCAAAGTCTCCCCCACTCTTGTCTACTTTAGTTTTATGTAGGTTTTACATCTACCGCGTGTGATTTGAACACTATGATTTTTTTTATATTTAAGTTTAGGTACTTTTGAAGTATCTATAAAAATCATGATTAATGGAAACCATCTAACATGTATTAAATTGTTTGTCACTAACATAGTTTAAGTGAAGGTCTTTAGGAAGTTTTTTGTAGATATAATCGCATCACAGCTATACTTAAACTTTCTTCTATATGCTTTGTTAATTTCGTTCCATATTTTTTGTCATAATCTAATCATTATTAAATGTGTTACTGTGGTAGGCGGATAAGTGTTTTGGACAAAGGCACTATAAATATCATGCTAAAAAAGCATTAACAGTATAATGGTGGGTTTCTTCATTTACCTAATTTTAAAAGTAAATGGTCAAATGCATAGAAATTTCGTTTAAATTTTAAAATTTTATCGTTTATTTTTACAATTAGCATTGCATTTAGCATTCTCGGTAAATGAAGAAACCCACCATTATCCTTGAAAATAAAATAGAAGAAAACAAAAATAAATTCATACTCAAAATTAAAAAATGTATTAAAGAACAAAAAAGACAAAATTACCAAAATCTCATTACATAATAAGAATAAAACACACATACACGTAACACACAAAAACGAATATAAACCACATCATTAAAAAAATACATTTTACCTTAATTATTAATTTTTATTTTTAATTTAATTTTAGCTTTTTTTTATGCAGAATTATTTTTATATTATTTTTAATGTATTATGAATAAATTTTTGTTTTATAAAATTGAGGCCTCAGCACAGGTGATCTACCTAGTGCAGTGAGGCCGACATTGCTGAATTGTATTTAAAAATCTATAATAAATAAATAAATAGAGGCCATCGAACACGACCTCCTATTCTGCACACGAACAAATTATTTAAACATGAATGTTCTTAGGTAAGGATTAAAAATAAAGAAAAAATAATAATGTATCTGTGTGCGATGTAATTCTATTCACATTATTAATTACTATTTTTTTAACTATTTTAAATAATCTAAATTGGTTGGAAGTGAAATCGTAATATACCTAACGTTATGAAAATATGTGGGTAGCTACCTAATATTAGTTTTTTTTATACTCCAAAAGATCTGCCCAAAGATATTGAAATATAATATTTTACTAGGTGGGACTGCGCTTCCGGGTGTCGCCGATATTGTTTACTAATTAACAAATAAACTAAATGAACGAATAATTAACGAATAAACCAAACGAACGTTAAACTAAATGAACGAATTCTTTCCGTATACAAACTATATTGTTAACCAATACTGATGCACACCTTCAAAAAATCAACGAAATGAACAAATTATTTTCGTATGCAAACTACTCTGATTAGGTCGTAGTCCGCCGACAGTTGCACGGACATCATAGCATATCTCTTTTGTATTTGAATATCTTTGGCTATGCCATATAATAACTTATCAACGAAGCACATATATTGTATAACATTTATGAAAATGTTACAAAGTTCAAAAGTATTTTTCTTAAATAATATTGATAAATAATGACGGGCACCTTTATTAATGTAATGAAGTATGCACATCACTGACGGCTTCCCGCGCACTCTGCACCCACCACAGGTAAAGTTCTTATCAATCCACTTAAAATCCGTAAGAAATTCAATCAGACACCAGAAACGACGTAGAGTCAGACAAACGTCGATATCGGTCAATGGCGGTCGAGTGTTGTTTCGAATGAAACCGGATCGTGTATAAAACATCCTCCGTTTTAGGAAGGACACACAGTGCTCAAGTTTCGGTTCGTTTGATCTGTAATATTTGCCAAGTGAAACAACAACTTAATTATAAATAAACAAAAGTTCGAATTACTCCTCCGTCGTTGAATCGCTTTTGCATTCAAACTTGTCCAGTTATGCATGTGAAACGTCTCTCGAATTCAAGATTTAACCGCGCTAACATCGAAAGCCGTTGACATACCGATTTCCTGTAACAATTTATCGGATTTTTCCGAAAAAGATTGTGAATTTTAAAACGGTTAATGGGTACATGATGGTTTTCATACGTAAAGACCGTGACTCGAGAATATTTAAAACAAATATTTCATGCAAGTTTTTATTCATCTCATTAGTCGTGCTGATCAAGCTTAGTGGTATTGAATGTAAGTATTTTTTATATTATCTTAATCTAGGCGCTAAGTTTTTTCACAGGATTCCATCATGCCCACAGCGGCCATAACTTTTATGCATCGGATAGCAGAGGGATATTTTAAGTAGAGGAATCTTAATGTTCAACTGTTGAACAATAAGATCTATAAAAATGATATGAAAACCATTTGACGAGTGTCCCGAATGTTCATCAGTATCAAAGAATCGACGACTACGATTCTGTTACAATGTGGGTTTACTTTTAAAATACGTTAATAAATTCAGTATTATCCTCATAAATTAGTGTTCTAATGATTTTATTAATTTAACGTAATTACACATTACTCATAATTAAACACTCACCTTTTAAAAAATAACAAGTAAATAATGCACATATTTACTAAAATTAACTACACTGACTGTATCCATACGGACAAAGAGAGATACTTGCTAGAGAGTCACCATTGAATAACCAATTGAAATGAACACCAAACCTTTCGGAAGAAACTACCTGTACAATATTGTACACGTATATAATGTGGTTGCCTTTGAAAAGTGTTTTTTTTTAAGTAGGTACATAGTAAAGCTCCGATACTTTTGTTCAAATCGAATCGGTGGCGAAAACAAAATTACTGAGCTTAAGTAAAAAATAAGACAAAGATCTTATTCAAAATATATAAATGACATTGCAAATAGTGTTGTAAACAATCATTTTAATATGAGGTTATGAAAACTACTAATATTTTATTATATTATCTACCATTTGTTTGCCCTTACCTCGTTATAATTTTTTTTAAATGGCACCTATTTAGCTGGCGTTCTCGCTCTTACGCTCTCCTCTAAACACGTTTCTATACTATCTATATGTATCCTTTGCACTCACCCTCCACTTATTATAATCAGATCAGTTGCATTCAATCTTCCGAGAAATGTGCTGAAAAAATATACTGGTTGGAAATACTGATTGCGAAAATAAAAACCTAGCGCAGCCTGGCACTTTTCAAGCAATTAAACCCCTTCTAGAGGACTAAGAATAAGAAAGTTAAATTTTTCACAAAATATAATATAAGTGTGATAAATTTACGAGAAAGCTTTTTCTTTTCTTTGATGAATACCAAAATTCATAAGATAGAAAGCTGAAAACTTCATTTTGGGCCGCAAAAAATCTTCAATTAGGCCGCAGGTTGGGCATTCCTGCTTTAGTTACTAAAAACACCCATATCAATGTCCGTGTCCTAACAACCCCGTATCGGCGAGAATGTTTTCTCAAAATTGTAGTCATATTATATTTAGCTCTCCCGTTCCACTACGATTTTATTACGACCGTTTGACCAAAAGTATTCGTTCCCGCGAATTTTCTCAAGCCAGTGAACCTTGTAATCAAATGACTAGGTTTGAACTGCAAAAATTTTCTAAAAGTTTTTCCTTAAATTGATCCAAAAATGTTCATTTCACAATGGTATTCCAACTTAACCATAATAAACAACAAAGTTCACCCCAGGTTTTGTGGTTGGAAATGCCGTAAAATGATGTCATGACTGAATATCAATTATTTACCCATATTAATATATTTATATGCGGTGATGTTATTATTTTCGCAGTCGTGTTGAATGAGACAATCACTACCTACATAGCAATTCTATCCTTATGCGTTATTATTGTTGAGTCTTGTACAAACTTGCTAAATAACATATTATTTGTTTTTACACGTAATCCATCGAAATTGTGAATTATTAAGCTGTCAATTATTTTTTTGCTAATTAAATAACAATGCTAAGATTAGATAAATTATTAATTAATTTTTCCGGCGGAACCAATCGTGCGGTGATCTTCCCGCGTAGGTAAGGTATGTTACGCATGTTTGGAGGCTATGCGCGGTTGATGAATCTGTAACATAACGGTGATGTTGCGCCGGTAATACCAAAGCTTTTTACCTAATTAGATACTGAGCACTTGACAATCTCAAGTCATCTGCCGATGGGAATGCTGTCCTTTTTTCAATGGAAGACGCTCCGAGGAACTAGCGTCACTGATCCCTTCGGCACCGGTGTACAGCAAACAAGCTCCCAAAATTTGTGCACGAAAAGGAGCATTCTCTACACAGCTTCCCAAAAGTTGGCATAGGCCCTGAGGGAAAATATTTTCCTCGGGATTTCATGTGTGGTTTTAATGTAAAAAAATATTAAGTTTATTAAAATAAATATATTGAATTTAATGCGAAAAGTGGAGTAATAGTAGGTTCCTATTTCATGCAAGTTAGTGGTTCATAACCATGTTGCGTGAAGCAAAATAGCCTATTGTGCTATCTTCTTTAGTCGGTTCCTCATTGGTGAGGTTTGTGACCCCTACTCCAATTTCCATGTGGACAAGGCTCCCACCCTCCTTGCGCTATGTGGAGAGCTGCGGATACCGACGTACCAAACGCCAGTGAAATTTAGTCAATCCAGCGTATCGGTGTCCTTGTTTCTTCTGCCTTCCATTTTGAGTCTCTGAAGTTCTCAGTTTGGCGAGCAACGTGTCTAAAGTATGTTGATAGATAGTAGGCAGATAGTTGAGAGCTATTGTGGATGCCAAGCCCTTCCAAGATGGACACGTCTGTGCGTCTGGTTGACTATGGAATCTTGAACATTTTTCTCCAGTACCAGTCTATCCGTATTCTTCAGCTAGCTCTAAGTATCCATGTTTCCATATTGTGCTTCAGAGGGCGTTAAGAGTCATACCCAACCAAATTCAATCAATAATTCGTCAGCTTTATTTTGAGAAAAAAAATTGATGGCATATTTTCCCAAATAACTATTATTTTATTTATTTTTTTACCAAAAGGCTTACAAATAAAATAAAATAAGGTATTGGAGAATTAGGTTTGGTGGGTTGCACGATTACTTGGCTTCGTGACCAGTGACGAAATTTGGAAAAAAAAATTGTAGTAGTTTGTACTAGAATTTTTTTTTTAAACATTAAAACAATCTCACCGGAAATCAAAATTTCATGTAATTTTTTTTACTCAAAATAAGCTCAAACAGATATATCATCAAAGTTAAGGGCGTATTTTCTTGACATCATATATATAAAGCTTTCGATATACTCTCGAACTTTTCTATCGATAAATTATAAATTAACGCAACTATTTTCATCGCGATGATAAAGTTAAAGTTTTGAAAAAATTCTAATTTTTATTTGAAAAAGCCAGTTAATTTATTTCTAAAAAGACGTAATCTGGAAACATAAGAATTTGTTTTGAAACATGGATGGATTTTCATAAACATTGATGGATGGATTCAATTACTAAATAAAATATCCAAACAGGGCTTACCAATAATTCTCTGTCCAAACGGTTGTACAAAAATGGTGGCTGAGATGGAACCAATATTTATATTTATCATACAAATTGAATAATAACTGTTGAAACCGTGTTAATATGACGTCATTTTTGAACAACCGTTTTTAACAGAATGTATTTGTATCGGTACGCCAAGGCCTTTTCTTAGTTATTTTGTTTAGTCTTTGAATCAAAGATATTCAAACACAATACAAATACAATATTTCAATATCTTTACTTTGAATGATTATATTCGTTGGCCGGTTGGCTCAAGCTCTAAATGGATTAATAACACTGATTTGAAGGTATACCAGGAACAGATTATAAAATAATATTGATTGACAGTCGTTCGCCGCATTTGTTTATATCTCTGATTTTAGTGTTCGGGTTTTTCCCTTATCTTAGTCACAAAAGATTGTGATCTTGAATCTGAGCAGTGGACTATTATAATTCATTAATATTTAGGAAGTGACATGCGCAATAATATTGTTATTATCATCTAATTTATAAAGTGGGCGGGCGACGACATGGCGGGCGGGCGGCATGGATTTGATTTGTTTACAAATCCATACTTATATTTCGAGGTTGATAAAATTTTGCACACTTACCTTCAAAACAATGAAAACGTCTCTGTTTACATGACATTTCGAAAAACTACGTCTAATCTCCATTTTCATACCCGTTAAGCCAGTATTTTGATACATTCTGATGAAATTTTGCGGACTGGATGATCAAAATAAGACGGAAGTCGAAAAAAGTTATATTATACAGTTTATTTGCTACATAGTTAAAATTTATAACCTACATCCTTGAAACAATTCCCACAAAATACACCATATAAATAATCAAACAATTTTTCGGTCTGAATAAAACCAAAAGGTACAGATTTTTTCCATTATTTTATAACACTAAATCAAGCATACACATTCATTACATTTATCTATGTTTTTTTTTGTTTTTCTTATAATAGTTTTATAATACTTATTCTAACATCAATTACAATACAATCAATCAATTCAAATCAATAATACCTATATCAAACACATATGAACACCTCATCGTAGGCTCTCTTGGGGAGATGTTCACGATACACACATCTCTACATCTCTATCTCTACATATTATAAATTAAAGTCCCCCGCGTCGTCTGTCTGTCTGCCTGTTCGCGATAAACTCGAAAACTACTGAACGGATTTTCATGCGGTTTTCACCAATAGATAGAGTGTTTCGTGAGGAAGGTTTAAGTATGTAATTTGTCAAGGATTTGTGTAAATTGGTTGAAACGTACACGATAATTGTTAGAAGTGCCGGAAAAAAATCGAGCCGCCTGGCAGCTTTCATCGAAAACGCTGCCTAATCCATTTGGGATAAAACAAAACAATGCATGGTGGGGTAATCCTCTTTTATAGATCTACAAAAAAGTCGGCGAAGGCATATATCTATCTTTTACGGATAGCTTACTATACCCATTCTATCTTCTAAAAAAATGGTCACGTACATTGCGGTAATTGAAGAGTTATTTAGACGGATACAGTATTAATCCTTAATAACTTAAATACGTTAGTTACGTCAAGCATTTCATGCACATTATTATAATCTTTCACACCATCTCTACGTATTATAAATAAAAGTCATCCGCGGCATCTGTCTGTCTCTTCGCGATAAACTCAAAGACGGCGGTGGTTATAAAGATTGGATAACCATCCAGTATATGACGTTGTGTTTTATTAGTCACAGCAACGCGTGGCTGGGTCAGCTAGTTATACATAAATTATTATTTACAGTTGTTGCTTATCATTCTAACGTGACACTACTAATACTAATATTATATACATTCTGTAATATATAGGTACCCATCCACCTACAATGAAATATTTTTAATTTAATGTATAATTTTTTTGTGTAATTAATAATGTGATGTGAAAATGTGTGTATTTCATATATTTTAGCGGCAGGGAGGAAAGGCAGGTTCGTGGAGAGGGAGGATACGAGGGAGGGGGATGGCGGTGAAGGTGGTAGGGAACGGGGACGCTCGGGAAAGAACATGCTGGGAGAATCAATTTATTTCTTTGAATGACAGCAGCTAGTATGAAGATAAAAATAGCAGATGTTTTTAATTGTTGTTTTATGTACCTTCAAATCTGTTATTTTGTTCTTTGAATTTGATTTATTTATTTGGAAAGAAAAAAAATCTCATACCTCGACAAAATCTTATCAATACATTATATAGATAAACTGTGTCAACTTGTCTATCTTTAGTAGTAAATCATTTCAGTTACTTTCAGTAGGTTATCAAAATAATATAAAGAAAGGTTTCAAGGTCCTCGCGATAAGAATTATACGTAAAATTATGATTTCCCACATACTTGAGATATTTCTCGAGAATAGACCAGGACTACAGAGTGTCGTATATTAATAAACAACAACAAACGTAATGTCAATGACGTGCAAACAAATGAATTAGTTGAATTTCGCATTCATCTACATTGTACCTAAAGTACATTGTCTAAATGTACTTTAGTACAATTGATTTTACGTGATATTCAAGCTTAAACTTTTTCTAAACTTCTAATGTAGAATCACCTCCAGATATGAATAACAATAATGTTTGATTAATTTACATAGCGCCCTTTTCATTTTATACATAGTATATATAATTATAAAATAGTATAATTTTAATAACATTAGGTACTACAATTTCAAAGCGTTTTTCAAATAGAGAAAAAATTAAGATTCAATTTAAAAATCAATGGAGCTGACAATCGGATTAACAGCAAAAAAACTCTCTCTCTCCGGTTTCAATCCTGGGATTGGTTAGCAGCAATTTCCTTTATTCGTCTCTTCCACTCTTCCCTGTCTTGGGCGGCTCTTTTGAAGTCTGCATATGATGAGCAGCGCACGTCTTCCAACAGGTCCTCCAGGTACTCTCGGCGTGGGCGTCCCGTAGAGTTTGTCCCCTCGATCATACCCTCCATTATGGCATGCAAGAGGCCCTCTTGTCGTATTACATGGCCGATCCATCTTGCACGCCTTTGGGACAAGGTCCTGAGCAGGTGCCTTCCTCCTTCGATTCTTTGGAGAACCTCCTCATTTGTAATGTGGTCTCTCCAGGAAATTCTTAATAGTCTTCTATAGGACCACATCTCAAAAGCCTCTAGTCTCCCTTTATCTCTTTCGGATAGGCACCATGTTTCGCAGTCAAGATACTCCATACATACGTCTTGATGAGGAGTATTCTCAGTTTTAGGTCTATATTATTCGATTCTATTATTTTCGACCTTTTATTGAATGCAAGCCTAGCCTGGTACATACGGCTGTCGACATCGCTCTTAGACCGACCGTCCCATGTTATTTTGCTCCCGAGGTAGACAAACTCCTTGGTGTTCTTTAGTGGAACTCCTGGCATCTCTACTCTCATCTGATGTTGCGTTCGGCCTACAGTCAGCAGCTTTGTTTTGTCTTTATTTATCGTCATGTTGTAATTGTTATGAAGAATCTGAAAAGCTAACATATCGATATTCGAGGTGATTCTATTTAACAATAAGACTGCTATCCTGACTGGCATGACCATTGCCAAATAATATGTATAAATAATGCATACGCAACGGCACGATAACGCAATAAAACGTACGTTCTTCGTAACAATAGTGTTACATCTCTTTCTTACACGCTAAAAATAGTGAGATAAACAATAAACATGAAATCATATACCTCCCCCACACGAATTAAAGAAATGAAATATGCCGTAGCAATGCCGTACCGTAGCCGTGGGAAATTTAAAAGCGCCAATTCACTTACATAGACCTCTAATTGCGTTTCACCCTCGGGCATTGTGATTTTATGTCATGTTACGAGTATTTAATTAAAAAGGAACCAATAAGGAAATATTTCCTTAGTTTTTAATATACCCACCTACGCACACGGTGTACAAGCGGGAAACTCGTTAATCTTCAGCATATTGAAAACCAAAAACACGGTTTTTTCAACGCTAGCGTTTTTGCCAAAAAAATGTTATACTATATATAAAATGGACTCCAAACTTGATATAGATTCACCACTTTCTCGTTAGTACGGCTGTTATTTTTAATACTCCTACATATTGTTTCCTTGGCTTACTTTAATCTTACTTAGATTATACAGAATACTCATATGTACACTCTTTAATGTGATATTTATAAGTGCAAAAAATAACTTATGAAATATCTATTTTATTGATGTGAGATTATGTTGCGTTTGTGTTAAACCGTTTCCAGAAATCGCATTTGCAAACATTATGAATTATGACAATACATCACAGAAAATCCGTTTTACTGCCACAAGCATTGCGAGATTAGGCTTAATACGACAATAATCTAATTCCTTCAGTCATATAAATTACCAACAAGATTTTCCTAGTGAACTAATCTGATTAATTGCCTCATTTTATTAACTAGCTGACGTGTACCCGGCGTTGCTCGGGGTTATGAATGGTGGGGAGTAAAATTTTGAGTTTGTGAAATCTTCTGTACCTACCTGAAAACTGAGTGCCGTTATTAGGTTGAAATTTTTTTTTTAATAAGCATTTTAAAAAGTTTTATTTTTTTATTTGATAGCGGCATGTCTTCCCCGGGCGTCTTCGACTTCTATTGCCATTTTCGTGACGCCCATTTGTTCGTTCATCGTATGCGCCATATTTTACCATAAATGAGTATTTTATAATTCTTGATCGTGCCATGCGTACTCGACTACTTCAACTATTTTTTTCCGTGTCGTACTTTCACCGATTGTTCATTTGTTCATAATACACGCCTCATTTTATACAGAATAAATATTTGATTCATGTCTTACCGGTGCGGCGCCCCCGACTTTTTTCTACCATTCACTACCTACTGTACACCACAATGTTGCTGTTAAACTACATTATATCAACTTTAATTCGACTTCCTTTTACGGTTCTATCTAAATACAATATCACTAGTGCAATATTACAAATCATACATAGATCCTCAAACACTAACATCAGACCAGCCTTTAATTCAGACATACCTACACCAGCACAAAACACGATCCCAAAATCAAATACACAGAGCAACATCTACCCACACAACTTATTTCAATACATTACCTCATGAAATAGAGCAACCAGTAGATAACAAAAAAATATTAGTTTAAACGCTTAAAGAATATTTTCTGAAAATGTTTTTAAACCAGTGAATATTCGCTCGCCTTCACACGTTTGTTTTTTATGTTTCATCTGGATGTCTCTCAGTATTTCTAAAATCTCTATTCTTGACAATGCATTTTTTTTTCCTTTTCAGTATGTTGTATTTTTTAAACGTGTAATATCTGTGTAAAATGTACTTATAGGTAATGAGTTTTTTTCTTAACTCATTGGGAATAATGTGTTACTTACCATGTTTTTGTAATACATTATAATTAAGTAAATAAAATTCTGGTGTAGAGATAATAAGTCTTAAGCCATCCTTCGGTGTCCCTACTTCTTCAAAGCACTCTATGAAGTTTGAACACTACTGGCTCTAATAAGAAGAAAATACATATGTTTTAAGCGTAATTGGTCGAATAGTTTTTGAGTTTAAAGGGCTGTCTATCTTGTTTTGATGTGTGTAAAATTTCATCAATCTCGGAATAAAACAGCAGATATATTTGAAAAACAAGACGAACGTCGCTGTCACCGTATTTCGAAAAATTACCCCCATCTCCTTTTCCCACCCAAATTAAGAAGAAAATGACTGTCTAGGTCAGACTTTGGAAAACTCTGTGTCAAGCCCGGGTAACGCCGGTGACTTCAGATAGTATCATATAACAATTATGAACCATGACTCACCCGTACATTGACATTAATATTTCATTGTTATTGTTTATATGTATGATAAACATACTGCAAACATCTTTGTAAATATTCCTGGAACTCAAATTCTTGTCACCGTCATTCTTTTTTTTAATCTATATTTGCAAGCATTTCTAATTTCTACTTTAATTGCAATAACAGAATTTTTTGCAAATAGAGATAAAAATAAATTAATGGCATTAATAAGAGTTTCAAATGGATTATCTCAGAACTATTTTTAGTGATCTGGTCGGCTAGTGTTTTCAGGCCTCCATATTTAAAAATGTTAAGGGATGACAGACATAAATCGACAGAGTGGGGCTAGATTTTTTTCTTTGAATGGTTTGCATTAACTACTGTCGAATCTCGGCTTGGCATTGGAGGACCCACCACTTACCCGCCCTGGTATAGGTAACAGATGGTTACCCCTTCAAGGCTCTTGCAAGGACTCTATTTTTTTTGTATAAAAACGACTCTACATTTAATAAACAATACTAGACCTCCATTGCCCTTGCATGCGTTGTTAGGTAGCAGCATGCAAGTGCTACTATGTACAGTTATTAGAATTATAAAGAAAATCTTACCTGGACCTCCTTTAGGTAAGGGTATGAAATAACAATAAAGAGAACAAAATGTAGGCAGTATGCCTACCCTAACATATTTAACAATTATTATAAGCAATAATTGTCTGCCTGAATACTCATTTACATTGAAAAATCTTCCGAGAAAAGATACTTGCCGCCAACGGGACTTGAACCCGTGTCCTTCTGATTGCCGGTCGGATGCTCTGACCACTGAGCTATGGCGGCTTATCAAATACCCGCCAAATAATTCAATATATACTAGTGTTTCATTCAACAATTACTGCTTATTATATATTTTTTTTTTTTTAATACTTTTCCCCCTGAAAACACGGGTTCAAGTCCCGTTGGCGGCAAGTATCTTTTCTCGGAAGATTTTTCAATGTAAATGAGTGTTTCAGGCAGACAATTATTGCTTATAATAATTGTTACCCTTTGTGCCATGCATAAAAATCTTGTCTAAACGTTAGTTTATAAATTAAAAAATAATAACTAACATATTTATGTAAAGCAGTAAGCAAATTTCAAACTTTCGCAAAAAAAGCGCTATATAAGTTGTCCAAATTTATTATTATTATTATTAATGAGATAGCAATCATGGTAGATAGTAGATCCACAGACGAAGGTGCACAGCGCGGATCGCCCGGCAGTCCTACTGAAAGTTAATCGGTGATCAGTGATCAGGCAGGCCGGATATGAGGTTCAGATACCGCGCCCCTAAGCCGACATCCGGGTGGTGCCTCGATGATCAGTAAGTAGGAGATGGGGGCGTATCGCCCGAAGACCCTGAGGAAGTTAGCGTCGGGTTGTCGGAGGCGGGGCGGAGAGGTCCCCTAGCTCGCTCGTCCCCTAGACCCCTCTCGGCTTGGCAGCGGTTAGTCAATCTTATGTCGCGATGTTTGATCAATCGTTGATCAAGCACAACTGTCACAACAATAATGTAAAATATTACTAACGCCAGCCGGTCAAAAATCAGGGACCCTTCAAATGTTGAAATAGTGACATGGCTGATAGTGGAATTGTGCCTTCGTCAAATGAACGGTCGATAAAACAGCTGGTCTTAAATTTTACTTTCGATAAACCAAAGAGGGAATCATCACTATAATAAATTACAGTAACATTGACAATATCCTGATAATACCTGATATTGTGTCACGATAACAGCACTTGTACACATTTCAAATATTTTTAGTAATACACAAAACATTTTTTTTTGCAATATACCTACGTAATGTAATACATAGATACGACGTTTAGTGACTAATTTAGTAGCTAAATTGACAAATGTGCCGGGCTCCCTCCCAGATGTTGCATCGTGGGTTCAATTCCTCTGTTTTTTGCAAAATATTGGGAAAAAAAAAATTAAAGTGAAAACTTCTTTAGCACCGTTGTGATTTGAAATAATGAAAAAGAAAAATATGACACAAATTATTATATAGTATAATCAGTCTCCTCTTTGTGCGGTGCTTCGTAGCCTACCCACTCTTGTTTACTTTAGTTTTCTGAAGGTTTCACTTCTACTGCGTGTGAATTGTACACTCTGTTTTTGAAGTGAAAACCTCTTTAGCACCGTTCTTGTTTGAAAGTCGATGAAATTAAAAAGCGACACTAAAAAGAGATTACACACTAGCATCTGTAGGATTTAACCTGCGAGAGAATGAGATAGAATAATTGGTCTCCTCTTTGTGCGGTGCTTCGTAGCCTCCTCACTCTTATCTACTTTAGTTTTTGAAGGTTTCACTTCTACCACGTCTGAACTGCACACTTTTATATTTATATATATATAGCATTAGCATTTTCCCGCGGCTTCGCTCGCATGGTATTAGGGGATTCTCACTCAGCCTCCTCCACCTTCCCTCTCCCCACTCCACTCCCCCCATCAATCCCCCTCCCCACACTCCTCCCCCCTCCACCTTCCCTCTCCCCACTCCACTCATCCATCAACCCCCCTCTCCCTCCCCCTCCTTCTCCACCCACCCCATACCCTTCCTACTCCAACTCCCCCACCTTCCTCCATCCCTCCCCCTTCCCCTTCCTTCCCTCCCCCCCTCTCCCACCCTACTCCGCCTCCTCCACCTTTCCTCTCTCCACTCCACTCCTCCATCTACCCCCTCCCCCTCTCCCACCACCCACCCCTCCCCTCACCCCCTACCCCTCCACATTCCCTCTCCCCACACCACTCCCCCCATCAACCCCTTTCCCCCCACCCCCTACATCCATCCCTTTCCCTTTCCCCTTCCTTCCCTCCCCACTCTCCCTCCCCTAACCCCCTCCCCCCACCCTCCTCCCCTTCCCCTATTCCCCTCCACCAACATCCTCCCAACACCCCCTCCCCACTCCCCCCTCTCACCTATCGCATTCCATACATTCATTCCCGATACATTCAGTTTACAAACTGTTCGCGTGCCACCTATTATAATTTTAGATGATTCATTTTTAGAGATAGTTATTAAGTACGACGCCAACAAAGCACTCTTTTTAAGGTGAATTGCCTAGTTAAAAAATTAAAAAATAAAACATCGTTTCCAAGGCGACAATTGGTTGACGTTTGCAATAAATCGATTTTGTTATTGACAGAAAACGTATGATAAATAATTTCATAACGCCAGAGATTATTCATAACGCCAGAGCTTACCAATATATATAGGATATAGATCTTGCAATGTAGCTTCCTATTAGTGAGAGAATTTTTAAAATTCATTCAGTAGTTTTTGCGTGAAAGAGTAACAAACATACATCCAAACAAACTTTCGCCTTTATAATATTAGTAGGATATATATATATGTGTGTTTTTTAATTTATGAAACATTTCGTATTCCTGATGTATTCCCATAAAAAGCTACGCTTGTACTCGTATGTATGGGAGGAAGGTGTTATTTATTTAGTAATCCTAGCAATATTTTCCGCTTATAGTTACGATAGTAGGAGTTTTGAAAATTTCGTCTAGGTATTTGTTACAATTTTTTTTTTTCAAAAAAATATGTTAAAAATAAATAAATGTCAAAAATATGTGAATTTGTTTGAAGGCTCTATTCACGGACCCCGTACGGAGGCGCCCGCCGAAGGGTCATGGCTCGAGGATGCGGTGAAACAGTCACAGGTGGTGGATAACGATTGGCACTGGCTACCATGGCACCGGATGGATCCCTACGAGGAAGAAGTCGAATGCAAAAACAAGACTGAAAGTGAAGATTTTCCAACTGACCTCTTCACCGGTAAATAACAATTTTTTTAATCTTTTAAGATTATGGTAGACAGTTCAATGACAAAACGAAACAGTAACAAAACAAATTAATCATTTCACACCCCTAATCTTAAATTACAACAGTTCCGCGACCTATTAACCCGCAATGAAATATCCTCGACAAAATATTTGCTAACATTCCCCAATAAAATATTTACTAAAACCTAACCTAACAAAAAGTGGGACAAATAATACAGACATCCTGTAAAGACAATAAATTATTGTGCAAAAATAGTAAAATAGGACAAAAATAATGCAGTCGTCCTGTAAAATTAGATAAGATTAGGTTAGGTTTTAGTAGATATTTTATTGGGGGATATTTTGTCCGTAAGATATTTTGTCAGGGATATATTGTCGGGGATATTTTGGCGCGGGTTGAAAACGCGCATTTCCGATTACGACATCTAAAAAATGGCATTCTGAGATAATTGTACACAAAATTTCAATCATGGAAAGAATTTGTGGAATTTTCGATCTTCAAATTTTGTATGTATATTATATTTTTATATATATTTTTTTTGTATTATATTTTTTGGGTCTCGGTGTCGTCTTTAATCCCGAACTGACATTCTCTTGCCATATATCGCAGCTCACTCAGTCTTGCTACAAACTTCTTGGGTTCATCGTCAGGACTTGTAAGCAGTTTCATAACCAAGAAGCTATGCTAGCGTTATTCGATGGCATACTGAGAAGCAAGCTGGAATACGCGAGCGATGTTTGGGCACCGTACCACCAGAAGTACATTGATATGTTAGAGCAAATCCAGAAGAAATTCTTCAGGTATGTTTATATGCGGAAGCATGGAACCTATCCAAAGTTCATGCACCATATTGACTTACTTGAGGAATATGTACCAGACCACTACAGCCGAAGTCAACATCATGACTTATTTAAAGTACCGAACGGCAGAACAGACGTCTTGGCAAAGCATAGCATGACGAGGGGAGTGGTGCTATTAAATGAAATTGCAAACTATTTGGATGTAAGTGACTGTTCTTTATATGCATTAAAAATATTATTGAAGAGTCACTTGCCTAAATGCTGATAGGGTAACTAAATTGTACTGTACTTGGAAGTATTCTGTTGAATAATAATAATAAAAATGAATAAAATATTTCCTTTAGAGGTGTGATAATATTTTTTTCAAAATATCTGCATTGTGACCTCAAAAATCCAAATTTCGATGTAATAATGTAACAATAAAAATAACATGTTTTCTACAAATTGATTGATTTATGCAATAAATATTTTAAAAGCGTGTTAAATGAATTTATCAAGGACAATTGGTATTGTATCTGATTAATTGATATTTTGATTAAATTTTATCTTAAATTTATACAATCTTCGGTGCCTACGTAGTTATGAATCAACAAATCAAATTAATGCCTGGCTGATACATGGTATTATCTTGATAAGGAATTCAGTAGCAAGGACTGATAACATTAGAGGCACAAAATTTTATTTTGTTACATAGACAAAATAATTGAATAATGTAATCTTAATTTTTTTTATGGATGCTTGTAAGTTTTTTTTAAGGAACATTAAATAAGTATGATTAATTTTTTAATTATACAGTATTTTCAATGAAAATTTTGTTGTTAAAAATATTTTCATTCGACTCGACTTAAAATAACTAGTAAATTTGTAAAATGGGACATCTATCAAACGTCTGTTTTTTTATGTGATGTGCCGCACAAGAGTACAAACCGTCAGAACCCAGGGGTTCAGATCTGATCTGATCAGATCTGATCACCGAATAAAATCACTTCAAGCAATGTTTCAATTCCGAATGGTGGTCTTTCACCAGCGCGATATTGAGAGTATCTTCCCGTCTTGAACGTACCGCAAATAAATGTATGTATTACTTTTATTGAATGAATAAATTGCAAAAAAACACAGCCTAATTGGGCACATACTCAAAGAAACAATCCTTACTCACCCTACACTCAAAGTGCAACTTCTATAGCACCGCTGTGATTTGGATTTCGGATGAAACGGAAATTATGAATACTGCACCTGCGACGCAATAAACTGCGCTCATTGACCGCTTTCATTACGATGTCATTTTTAAAGACTCCTATTGGTTGAAATGTGATACGTAAATTACGCTGGTCTGCGCTCATTGGTCGCTTTGATTATGATCTCACTTTTCAAGAATTGGTTGAGATTGTTTTGGCAAAGTTGACGACCTCCGTAGTCCAGTGGGTAAGACTCTTGACTCACAATCCGGAGGTCGCGGGTTCGAACCCGGCATGCGCAAATAAATTTTATTTGATTAATTTGTGTTATTTCACAATTAATTCATTTAAAATAATATATATAGTATATTTGCGGCATGTTCCAGAGTGGAAGATACTACCAGTATCGCCCTGGTGTAAGACCACCATTCAGAATTGAAACGTTGCTTGAAAATGGCTTTAGCCGGATGCCATAGTCTCACTGGCTCCAGACGGGAGCAGTTGAGATTCTTGTGAGGTATTAACTGTAAAAAAAAAAAAAAAAGTTTCGCTTCTACCAGTTGTAAACTAGGGATGTCGAAAGAGAAAAAAAAATATCGATGTATCGATATTTATTAAAATATCAATATCGACGTCGACATATCGAGGAAAAAATATCGATATATCGGTCAAGTTTTCAAGAGAATTTGCGTTTTTTAAATAATAGTGTATTCAGCTCAATACTATCAATAGTAATTTTTGTACACAATTTGCTTTTTTTAATGTACAAAAATCTCAATAAAAATTAAGGTATTTTTATCACTATTCATTATTCTTACGTAATAAATACAAAAATATCAAAAACTAAAAAGCTGTCTTCTAACTTATATGTAAACTGAAACGCATACAAAGTTTGTACGCGTCTCAGTAACATTCTATTTTCGTTATTATTTTTAATTGTTAAACTAATGTTTAAGACAAGATTTTAATGCATAGCACAAAGGGTAACAATTATTATAAGCAATAATTATCAGCCAAGTGTTTCATTCAACAATTACTGCTTATTATATTTTTTCCACCTGAAAACAAACAACTTTATTTTTGCGAGAGAGACACTGTTAGTGTTAAATCCGTCGCTAGGTGGCGTCGAGACAAATTATGTCTTCATTTATTGGGGAAATACTTAAACTTGTCAAATATTAATTATTATTTTTAATTGTTAAAATAACGTTTAAGACAAGATTTTAATGCATAGCACAAAGGGTAACAATTATTATAAGCAATAATTATCAGCCTGAAACACTCATCCACATTGAAAAATCTTCCGAGAAAAGATACATGACACCAACGGGACTTGAACCCGTGCCCTTCTGATTGCCGGTCAGCTGCTCTCCCAATTGAGCTATGGCGGCTTATCTTATACTCGCCAAATGATTCAATATATACAAGTGTTTCATTCAACAATTACTGCTTATTATATTTTTTCCACCTGAAAACAACCAACTTTATTTTTGCGAGAGAGACACTGTTAGTGTTAAATCCATAATCCATAATTGGGAGAGCAGCTGACCGGCAATCAGAAGGGCACGGGTTCAAGTCCCGTTGGCGTCATGTATCTTTTCTCGGAAGATTTTTCAATGTGGATGAGTGTTTCAGGCTGATAATTATTATCCGCCAAATGATTCAATATATACTAGTGTTTCATTCAACAATTACTGCTTATTATATTTTTTATATATATTTTTTTTTTTAAATATTTTTTCCACCTGAAAACAACCAACTTTATTTTTGCGAGAGAGACACTGTTAGTGTTAAATCCGTCGCTAGGTGGCGTCGAGACAAATTATGTCTTCATTTATTGGGGAAATACTTAAACTTGTCAAATATTAATTATTATTTTTAATTGTTAAACTAACGTTTAAGACAAGATTTTAATGCATAGCACAAAGGTAACAATTATTATAAGCTCTCCCAATTATGGATTATGGATTTAACACTAACAGTGTCTCTCTCGCAAAAATAAAGTTGGTTGTTTTCAGGTGGAAAAAATATAATAAGCAGTAATTGTTGAATGAAACACTTGTATATATTGAATCATTTGGCGGGTATAAGATAAGCCGCCATAGCTCAATTGGGGGAGCAGCTGACCGGCAATCAGAAGGGCACGGGTTCAAGTCCCGTTGGCGTCATGTATCTTTTCTCGGAAGATTTTTCAATGTGGATGAGTGTTTCAGGCTGATAATTATTGCTTATAATAATTCTATTTTCGTATTAATCTGTCAAAAAGGACTTCGTGTTTGGAACAAGGTATAGTCAATAATCATACACAATTGGGAACCAACACATAGGAGTAGCTTAGAAAAAAATGGCGAAAATAGCATACATGTCTATGTATGTACCTACACACATGAGATAGTATTGGTGATCACAAATACTAATGCAAAGACAATAGATTTGTAAGCTATTAATAGTTAAAATTTCAACCGCCAGATGTCATGATCCAATACAGTTACTTTTTTTCCGTTCGTTCCTGTACGGTTTTGGATTCTAGTGACTTTAAATACATAAATTTTTAAAAATATCGTTTTTGATACAATTTTCGATATTGGATATTTTGTATCGATATATCGGGTCAAAATATATCGGCGAAAAATATCGATATATTGCATTAAAAATATCGATATATCGATACTTTTTCAACAAGCCTATTGTAAACTGGACTCGATTTTTCAATATTCTTCCTGTAAATATTAAACGTAGTGCATCCGTTAAAGTTTTCAAGCACGATGTAAAAAAATTGATAAATTGTAACGATGGATGGGACTTTTACCGTTGCACTCACCCAAACTTAATGTTACTCATTGAACACACTTATTATACTTGTATAATATATATACAATGTATATACATATATCAACAATCACGGAACATGTAATTGTATTATCTACGCACTATCCGAATCCAAACTTAGAGCAACAATCTTTAAATAATAAGACAAATTAAACTTTATATATTGTTTTAGTAAACAAACAAATTGGTAAATTAATACCTTAAAACAGGCTTGCCGAGTGACGCATGTTACGCAAAACCTCTAATAATATTTAAATAGGTAATTACTTACTGACTTTCTCATATTTAATTTTACATTACATCTATATGTAATTACATTATATTACATTATTTAATAAGGTATTAACAAACACAACCGAAAAATATGTCATTTTTAAACCAAATTCTAGAGTTATATGGATTCTTTTCTAAAAAAATATATAAAATGAATATAATTTAGCCCTGTAAATTTGCAAGGGTACGATCGGAACCACTGAGGCCGTTTTCTTTAATGAACTTGTGACATAACCATTTTTCAGATGAGCAACTGAAGCAAGGAGCCATTGTGTTGCACTTCATCGGTGGTATTTACAGCTTCACCCTCCTGGCCGTGGTCTGCAATGACTACTTCATCCCCACGGTGGAATGCATCTGCGAGGATCTTCACATCACTCCGGTAAGTTATATACTCAAGAATATGTAACGAAATACAATTATGTACAAAGCGAAAAGAACCAGCACCGTATCGACAAAAACAATCAATTTTTCTCGAAAATAATCACTGGTAAACAAAATCAATAGACGAGATGCATTCTGTAATTTTTTATTTGAAAATTGCTACTTCAACCTTTTGTCAAGGGTATTTTGTTGTTAGCACTTAAAGTTCTTATAATGGCGGCCGGGGTAAGGCTCTCGACTAGCAGTTTGAAGATCGCGGGTTCAAATCCCAAATTTTATTTGATTAATTTGTGTAATCTCAAAATTACGAGTAATTAATTTAAATTAATATATTTGCAACGCGTTGCATAGTGAAATGTAATCTCAGTATCACTCTGGTATAAGACCACCATTCAAAACTGAAAAGTTGCTTGAAATGGCTTTTGCCGTGTTTGGTAACCAGATGTGAATAGCTAGGTACTTCCCCACCTTCCTCTTCCCCATCTGCATTCCCTTCCCACCACCTTCAGCCTGACAACATACCCAATTGGGGATGACATAGTCATAGGATGCTGTATATTATCGATGGCCTAGTTCATTTAAATGGCTGAGAAAAATCATGTTAAAGTTTCATACTGCTAAGTTGAGCGCGCGGGAACTTTTGAAATAATTTCAATAAATTGTTTTAAAACTGATTTAAATATCTCATAAAATTGGCCACATTTAGGCCAGAAAATTGCCCGAAATGTGGCCAAAAATGCTCCAGTGGCTAATTGTAATATCTTTAAAAAAATATTTATTTGTTTCAAACTCGTAATTTCTTTGAACTCCCAGTAAATAGGAGTTATTTAATTATATTGTCACATCTTGTTAACAGCGACTACAGGATTATTGATAGCAACTTATGATATGTAAATGCATACGTTAGTAGATTCTATTATCGAAACAATCAAAAGTTATCTAGATATTCACCGATGATGCTAACACTTGTGTTTGAGATTGCACTTTCCAAATAAATAATGCATAATTTTCAATAAACTGATTCATTGTTACATTGTTATTGTTTCTGAGTTTTTATATTTGAATAAAGTTAATTTTAGTTGAATTATTTCTGTTACAATTTCCATTAATATTTAAGTTTTAAATTTGTAAACCCCATTCATCTAGAAAAAAAGATTATGAAATTGAATGAATAAAAAAAAAAATTACGAATTGAAGCGATGTAACAAATGATTAACTTTTTATTTTCTTGGTAATGCTTAGCCTTTGCTTCGCAAGATTTATATAATCTTTTTAATTACTGACATAGTTGCTCAAACTTGATTTGTCACTTAAGATTTTACCTCTGTAAAATAATGAACAGGAAACAAAATAAACGAAATCCATTTAGACATTTTTTAAAGAAATAGGTGTTTAATGAACGTTTTATATTATTATTGCAATTTCTGACGAGTTTAAATTATATAAATCTTATATAATACCTACATAATATTTTACAATGATAACGAAGATTGTTAACTGGTGCTGATAAAGTGCAAATTCCAAAAATGTGCATCACGTGACAATAAACATTAAAAAATGTATGAATTTATGCCCAATATTTATGAAATGCGTTTGTACAAAATTTGCGTTAATATATTTAATATTATTTTGTTATTTATTTTTTATTTCATGTTATTGTATAATGGATTAAGAAAACACAGGTTTATTGTGGTGTACTCTTTATCTGGGGGTTAATGCTAGAAGTGTTCATGTCAGTTTTTTGTAATTTGATTTAAGTACGAAAAAGCACTCTAAAACATCTCTTATTTGAATGCTATGAATAGCTTTGTCAAGTGCTCTAGATTGACGAAACTGTGGCCTATCTAATGTAGATGTCAAAATTTTGATTTACACCAAGAAATCGATAAACATTCTTCATTCCTGAGCAATTCATAAATTTGACACAGCATTTCTCGCATTAAGTCCCAGATATGTTTCCCTATTGATATTATGTTACGTAAGCTAAAGTATAGAGGTTGTTAAGGAACGTGTTGACTAACTTTAACAACAAATGATTGTTGGCATTTTTCGGAGAAAAAATGTAAATGATATTTTGGTCTCATGATGAGTATTGGTCTCATTTTTCACGTTAAATAATGCCAGGAATCACTGATTAATGTAAGTCAAGTACGTTTCTAAATGTTTGGGAATATCGCTAAAATCCAAATAAAAACATTTCTTGCTACTCGAATTTGTTCAGGTATGTGTTATGTAAAAGTGGATTTTCGTTGTTTTAAAAGCCACTTGAATCATTTTACATAAAAATGTTTGCGTATGGTTGCGATATAGTTGCGTATAGCGTATGCGTTGGCTGGATTCACAAGGTCGCTTGAACGTCAGCCAGTTGTGTGTTTTAGGGAAACATGAGTGAGTGAAACGTGTTCCTCCACAGGATGTAGCGGCGGCCACCTTCATGGCGGTGGCGACCTCCTCGCCGGAGCTGTTTATCAACATCATCAGCACCTTCGTGACCAAGTCCGACCTGGGGATAGGCACCATAGTAGGCTCCGCCATGTTCAACACGCTGGGGGTGGGGGCTGTAGGAGGTCTCGCGGCCTCCAAAGTAAGTAATTTATATTTTCCTTCACCTTTCAACTTTCCACCACAAAACTGAACATTGTAAGAGAGTGAATAATAAGAACTCAAAATAAATTAACCATTAACATGCAACACCTTTACAATGCTCTGTTTTGTCACTGTTCTGATTAACTATAAAAACTAAATTTAATGTTTTCAAGTTTATTTTGTAGAACTCCATTTTAATTTTTATTTCAACTTCATTCTTTGATTAATAATATTATTAAATATACAAAAGAAATTAAAAAAAAACGATTAAAAAAGCTTGAAATTTCATAATACTATCAAAGGTAAAAATACTAATTTAAAAGTTTATTAAATTAAAAACTCGAAAACATAAAAAAATGTAACCCGAAAAGTAAAAAGAGAATTCACCGGCGTTGTAAACTATTTTTCTACAAATAACGATTGAGTTCTTTTTTATTGTCATTAAAGGATTTTTTTAACAATATTACATGTTTTGTTCTTTTATCATTGAGTCTATTGATGAAAAGGTCACTGCTCAGCTACAATTTAGAATTTCTCCTGGAAATCAGCTGGTTTGTTTTCAGCAGTGCCTAATAACCCCTTTTTAATTTTTAAAAGAGTTATTTGTAATAAAAAATCTCCTGGGAAGGTGTGTATCTTAGTAAGTAGGTACATATTTTTTTATTTATTTTCTGTTTCAAGTTTTCGTTTGAGAGTCGCTAATATTGTCTTCAATGATTAATTGTTACAAAACGTGAAAGTATGATAATTCATTCATAATGCGAAACAGCTGTCACATCTAATAATAATTACTTAGTAAGATTTTTTAACTACTAAGCATTTTTAAATAAAAATATTCAAAACATTGATTCAAGACATTTTTACATGAACCAAAACTTTTATTGGAATAACTTTTATTGGGATATCCATCAATGTAATATTTCATTGAATAGAAGTTAATAATAATAAATTAGAACAAGACACAGAAAAATCTAAGAAAAATTAATTAATTCTGAATTTGAAAAATGAGACAAAAATTACGTAAAATAAACAAGTCGCAATGACCGAATTAGTTGAGGCCCTGACCTGAAAAGACGAAAATCTTTGTTTCATGTTTCCTTTAGATTTATTAGTAAATTAGCTCAGAATTATACAAATTAAACTAATACAGCATTACTAAAAAACGTCTTAAATATTTGGTACAATTAGTAAACAAGCTTTAGTACGTAAAAACACTATTAATTAGAAATTGACAAAAAAATAGTTTAAAGAAAGATATGTACATTGCTTATCCAGCCAAAGTTTACCTGTTGTATATACTGTTATTAATAATAATAATTTCTCATCAAATTTTTCCAAGATATTTCGCTTTACTAGAAATAAAAACGTATTAATCCATAAATACTCAATTAATCATGTACCGTTGTCTATCAAATTCGAAAGTAAGGACTTGTTAGTAAACTGAATTTCAATAAACATATCGACCATATAGTCACTAACGCATCTTCTATGCTTGGTTTTATAATCCGCTCCTGTAAACAATTTAAAGACCTTACTACTTTCAAAACACTTTATTTCTCATATGTTCGCAGTATCCTTGAATACGCATCTCAGGTGTGGAACCCAGGCAATGCAATGCACAAAAATAGAATTGTAAACGTTCAAAATAGATTTTTAAGGTACCTCAATTTCCGCTCTTTTCGATCTCATGTTAGTAATGAAGACTCTGCAAAGTTCTTCAAAATACAAACGTTAACTTGTCGAAGAAATATAGCAGATTCGGTAATATTATTTAAAACTACACATAACTTAATCGATTGTCCTGATCTTCTTCAACGCCTATCTTTCCATGGTCCAAATCGCAACAGCAGGCAGTCGCTTACCTTTAATCTCCCTCTTTGCAAGACCAACTCCAAACAGAACTCATTTATCTACAGATCCACACTCATTTAACTTAAATTATTACCACATTGACATTTTTAACTCAACTTAAAAAAGATAGAAAAAAAAATACAGAACTATTTTGTGGGGTAATATACACATACAAGATTCGGAACCTCTAATGAGACCATGTTAGTATTAATCTTTTTTTTTAAATTAAAAATAATAAACATTATTCCGGTGAATTTTATTTTTACTTTTAGAGTTACATTTTTTATATGGAGTGATACGATAATTTGTTTCTAATGACACATTCGGTTCCTGCAAAATGAAAGAATTAAAAATTTTCATTAGACAGATATATTCAACATAATATTTTTTATGGCTTTAGCCTATTTCCATCAAACGCTGGCCACTCACACGTGACTGCATTGTCTATATCATCGTCGTCAGCATCCTGGTGTCCATGACCTGGGACGACAGGGTGGAGTGGTGGGAATGCACCATCCTGATTGTCCTCTACTTCGTCTACTTCATCTTCATGTTCAATAGCAAGAAGATCATCAAGTTTTTCTCCAATCTCTTGTGCGGAAAGTCAGGTGAGGATGGTTTCGACTAGTTACTTAAGCTTTCAAATGGAGCCTTAATCAAATTTATCCGCGTAGAATTTAATGGTTTTAACCTAATGTAACTGTACCTGTATATTAACATTCTGTCAGATTAAGAAAATATATCATATCCTACCGTTTCCGTAAATAAATTTAATAGAACCATTTGAAGAATTAGCCTATATTATTTGGAGTTATAGTGGAATTGCATCTGAATTAATAGGAAGAAGTACGCGAAAGGCCTGTCAAATACACCAATACGAAAACATAAATATTTGATAATATTTTGTTTCTTGTTATCAATTTTCTTTTAATGGGTATTCAACCACGATCAAATATTATTGCTTATTTTATTATGTTTAACGTTTTAATACAATGGGTGAGGGTAATGACGAAAAATAAAAGCACGGTTGATTTGTTAAAAAATAATACATGTAGTCTAAATTGTGTGGTAAACATTCCCTACATTTGAAACCAGTATATTTTTATCTCGTTGCCCTAGACAATGTTGTGGAGATTTGTGTAATTTTTTAGAGATTTTTGTTTTAAGTATCCCGGGACTTACATCGTACTACATCTGAAATATTATTAAGGGAAGCAACTTACTTTTACACAAGCAAGGTGAAAAAATCATATGTGTGTTTTACCAGGGTCCGACCGAAACAGGATTTTCTACCGAAACCGAAACTTTTTTAGACATGTTAAAAAACTATTGTTTATTGAAAATTGGCTTTGTTTTTTACACTTATACAGACAGTTAACACATGTCAAATGAAATAAAAAAACGATAGTTGAAATTTGTGAAAATAATGTGTAGGTATATATTTTTTTTATATTACTGATGAAAAACAAACAAAAATTAACAAAACATGTAACTACTTCATCCAACAAAAATTTAATAATCAAACCTAAATTTTCCTGCTTGAGGAACTAACGTATGGCAGAATACTTATATGAGGAAGAACCTCACTAATTAATTATTTTTATTTTTATTGCGTTTACAATCACAAAGTTCTCATTACGTTCTAAATTAAAAAAACAAAAAAAACAATAATTGAAATATGCTAAAAAATTATAATTTATTTTTTTGATATTACTTAAACAAAAATATTCTGTCATGCTAATATGTGACTCACGAGCCACGAACTCGCACGAAGTCAGCCGAATGATGCGCGATAATTCACGAACGCAGAGTTTCGGTGCGGCCGATTTAGTTTAAACCGAAACTAGATTTTTCTGCCAAAACTTGCCGAAACCGAAACCGAACCTTCGGTCGGTCACTAGAAATAAGTGTTGTTGAGTACATAGATGATTTTATATATTTTCTTTTCCTGATTTATACTAACTGCAAAAAGATTTTAATCAAATAAATGCCTTTATAGCCAAATCCGAGAAACCAGACTTGGAGGACGATGCCATTGAAGACGTTTACACCGCAAGAGTGTCTCTAATTCTCTCCAAAAGACGAAGCACCAGATTGTCTACAAGATTAGACAGGGAATCCGGTAACTTCGGAAGCATTCAGGAAGGAGATGAAACAATTGAAGGTGAATATTTCCAAAATTAAATTTATACAATCAAACAAGAAGCCACGGGTATTTTTTTTAATTGAATGCAGTCCGTCCCTTTTGGGTAGATTCCGATAATTTCTGGAAATATAAAAACATAATTTTTTAAATTGTCAAAAATCTTTTTTTAAGAGTTTTCGCACATCAAATTGTTGAGGTTTTGAACTCTTTGACCAACGGCACACTGAGAAAATTCTTGCAGTCTGTCATCCGACTCGACGCTGAATAGTTCTGCTTCAGCAAATATCCCTCTTTGTTCGAATTCTTGACACACTTCAGAATTTTTTCATCATGATGTCCAAGCGTTCGAAAGTTCTAGAGCCCTACAGCATTCATTAAGAGTAACAATTATTATAAGCAATAATTATCAGCCTGAAACACTCATCCACATTGAAAAAATCTGTTAAAAATCTGTCCCGTTGGCGTCATGTATCTTTTCTCGGAAGATTTTTTCAATGTGGATGAGTGTTTCAGGCTGATAATTATTGCTTATAATAATTGTTACCCTTTGTGCTATGCATAAAAATCTTGTCTTAAACATTAGTTTAAAAATTAAAAATAATAATTCATTAAGAGCATTATCCCACGATTATAATTACCAAATGGCACAAACTTTAACTTACGCTTTACAAGACGTGAGGACAACGGATGCAGAAGTGAAATGAATAAAAATGTAAAAAATTGTCACGTATTTCACACAAGTATTTTATTTATTTTTTAAATCATAAATTAATCCAAATATTATCTGGCGTCTTCTAAAACGTCGTTAATCATACATCTCCACACTAATCCTTACTCTTTATTTTTTTATGTGGATATATTTGACATAATCAGTTATGTAGGTAACCAGCGGGATTATTTTCAATCTCAGTCGATGAAATCGTTGAGTTATCAAGCACGTGCGACGTCAATAATTATATATACGGATAATATCCATTTGATAATACCCTAAATGCTCATGTTTTATCAATAAAATTGTTTTGATTCACCGAGCTCACACATAAATAAGTCGAGGAATTAGTGGAAACGCTAAAACCACTTCAAGAATAATTTATATTTATAGACAAAATAGTTTTGACAAATTATTGTTAATATCGTTGAAATAATTCGATGTTTTAAATGTCCTGGCAGCAGCTCAATTTGCTCTTCACATACTTTGCAAAATTGCTCTTCGCATTTTTTAGCATGTTTAAACTGGGTTAACCTGTATATATAATTTTGTAGTTTGAAATGTTAAAACGTAGATCAAAATATGATATTTTGGACGCTTAAAAATTGGTTAAACCACGGCAAAAAGAAGTTAACCCGACCTTAAATCGTCTAGAGAAGCAATGAAGATAAAAATGCTTTTTTACATTAACTTCACGCTGGTCTTGGGGATGCCATGTGGATTTTTTTTAAGGAAATGAAGGAGAGGAAGTTCTAGAAAGGAAAAAAGTACGAGTAGGAATTTAGGGTTCAGTATGTGCAGGAGTCACGGACGTGTGGATCCATCCCTCCCGCTGAGGAGAGCTGGAGTGGTCAAAGGATCTCCCCAAACCGACCTCCTCCGATCTGGTCCGCTACGAGGCTGGTGGGCAGGCGCATTCTCACCTGATGGTAGCGGATACTGATGGTCCCTTAACACAACTCGCCTGATGGAGCCGGGCACTTCTGCTAAGTCACCAAAACTTGGGTGACCTAAGGCAGAGTTGGTTATTCAATAAATAGCTTCCGGTGCGGCCGTACCCACCTCCAAAATTAGGTCCATTGAACGTATTCTCATTCATATCCACTTCTATTATTCTTTGATCTCGTCAATTTAAATGATGTCAATGTAATTAATGAAAAAATATTCAGAACAGCGCCATAATATGTTTGTTTACCTGAGAGTTGTTGAAAGTGTATAAACTTTAAAAAAATAATTAATGATTTCAGAAGAGAAAATTCGCAAGAGTCTCTGGCGCTTCCCACACGAGAAGTCCGTCGGCAAGAAGATCTGGTTCTTGTACACCTGGCCGCTAAAGCTGCTGCTTACCTGCCTCATCCCATCGCCCAAGACCTTCAGGAAGCTGTACCCCTTAAGCTTCATCATGTGCATCGTCTGCATCGGAGGAAACTCCTACTTTGTGTCCTGGATGATCACCACTATTGGTGAGCTATTCTTCGAATTCACTGATTTTGTGCGAATAACTAGATAATATCTGGAAGTTTGATCGAAATCTTTTTGACAGGCCTTTTTTACTCCGATGCCAGCTTAAGAAATTTGTCATCCGTTTATGCTAAAATGCCATTATACGATAAATTATCTACCTCTTAGCTAATTCTTTGGTGCCAGAGAAGTCAAGTTCATACTATGTTTGTGGTTTGAATTTTAAACCTCGAGCACGAGCATTAAATCTCGAAGGTGTCAATGTTACCAAGTTCAATTGCGGCATCTTTGAATAATTTGATTGGTATAAAAATTATTTATTTTTTGTGACAGTAAAGTGAAAGCATATTTGGCCATTTAGACGATTGTGATACTACAATTTGTGATGTAATTCGGTACATAACTTCGTCACCTGAATTGTCTTCACTAAGGCTTGACTCACTGGCTTTAGATTTGGATCCACAGTGACAGTTATCTAATAAATAATCTTGCCAGCGGCTTCCGAAAAAATTTTAAGAAATTTCTTTGACGTAGGTAGCATCACAAATACGCACAGGGTAAAAATTATCAGCAACATTGAGTTTATCTAGAAAAAAATCACAATTTTCTAATGATTTTCGTCGATTATTATAATGCATAATATATTATCAGCCATTGTTTCAATAAATTTTAAAACTCATCAATCATCATTTGTTAATGAGATAAAACATAGTACGTTTGTTTAAATCATTGTCATCAGAAATACCTCAACGGGTAATAGACCTGTGTCAATTTTTGTACTTTTCCACAATAACGAATATTGAAAGTCGTTATTTTTTAAGCACGTATTGCTTATCTTTATATAATTATTTGCATCTTTTTATCTTGATTTTAACGCTGCGTGTTCGCCCTTGTTCAGCACAGATCAGCACAGATTCCTTATTACATCGCCAATATTTCGATAATAGCATGTTTGTCCGGATAATTTGGTATCGTACTATCAATAAAACGCATCCTTCAGATCAATTGATACAGTTTTAATGTTCTGGGTTATGGAGGGTTTGATGTCTCCTCATACAATGGCTTCTCTAGTTAAAGTCTTTTAACTTTTAAGGATACCCACGATTCCAAACTTTTTTATAAAGATCACTTTCATTGAATTCTAGCAAATTGTCCAAGACCAAGTGCATGCGTGTTGTATGATTACCGCTTCAAGAAAAGGCATCCCTTGACTACCTGAAAAACTAGTTGGAATGGCTTCTAATTTTTTTTTTGCACAGTCTTCATTCCACATAACAAATTAAAACACTGTAAACATGTGTTTTTGTTTTTGTTCCGGTACAATGTTCCGTCTTCATTTCGCGAGTCCAAAATCCATAATTTCGAACTAACTCTCATCCTACTTCTAAACCAGTGCATACAATGGCTTCTCTAGTTAAAGTCTTTTAACTTTTAAGGATACCCACGATTCCAAACTTTTTATAAAGATCACTTTCATTGAATTCTAGCAAATTGTCCAAGATCAAGTGCATGCGTGTTGTATGATTACCGCTTCAAGAAAAGGCATCCCTTGACTACCTGAAAAACTAGTTGGAATGGCTTCTAATTTTTTTTTGCACAGTCTTCATTCCACATAACAAATTAAAACACTGTAAACATGTGTTTTTGTTTTTGTTCCGGTACAATGTTACGTCTTCATTTCGCGAGTCCAAAATCCATAATTTCGAACTAACTCTCATCCTACTTCTAAACCAGTGCATAAAGAAGTTTTACTTCAAAAATAGTTTGAGTCAGGGTTGAACCTCCTCCCCAGGAACTGACTCTACAACTGCTGTGAACTTTTAAAATGAAAGAAAAAAACTTTTTAAACCTTTAAATATTTTTTTGAAGTAAAACTTCTTTACACACGCTTGACTTGGGAAGTAAGCTGGTGAATGCGTGAAGAGATCGTTAGGAAAAGTGTGATCGGGCGAGGCGAACGGTCGGGCCTTTGCGTACGCTTCACTTGGGGAGTAAGCTGGTGAATGCGCGACGAGAGCATTATGAAAAGTGTGATCGGGCGAGGAAATATAAGTTAGTGAAGTTTTACTTCAATCGTGTGGTCTAAGGTCTAAGGCACACTCGTTTTTTTGTTTAGTTGAATCTTCCTAACCAGGGACTGACTATAATGAATGAACGCCACTAACACCTAAAACAAATCCTAATTTGATCTTACGGCCGTTTATTTTTTATTTTTTTATAAGTCAAATTTTAAATATAATGTAGACATTTTTTTATACACTCAGTTAGTTCACAACTTTTTAGATATTATTAATAACGTGTAATTTTCCCCAGCTAAGTTATTTGAATCGATACTTCATAAACACTTGCAGTTTCAAGTAGAGCCGTTCTTAATATCGGAACAGCATGGGTTTAGAAAAGGCCGATCAACTGACACCAATCTATTGGTATTCACAGATTATGTTTCCAAATCTTTAGATAAAGACTACCAAGTAGATTGCTCGTACAATGATTTCTCAAAGGCATTTGACACCGTAAACCATGATATCTTATTAAAGAAATTGTCAACGATAGGTTTTTCTTTCCGGTTTCTTATATTCTTTGCCAGCTATTTTACTGAAAGAAAACAATTTGTATCACATGGAATATTCTTATCAAAATTATTTCTTGTTTTCTCAGGAGTACCTCAGGGCTCTAATTTAGGACCACTTCTCTTTTTGATTTTTATTAATGATGTAACGGAAATTATTCTGCATTCCAGGTCACTTCTTTTCGCAGATGATCTAAAACTTTTCTTGGAAATACAAACTTTAGAAGACTGCATTCGACTCCAATCAGACATTGATAGAATTGTTGACTGGAGTAAATGTCGGTTGATGATGGCGGGTGCGTCGGCCCACCTTCTGCGTGGCGGGCCGGATTGGGAGATGCTGGTTGAGGGAGACCCTTTACAACCGGTTACCGCTGTCCGGGTCGCTCGGTAGTACAGGGGCCCGACCCTCAGGCTCACGACTGAGGGTGGGCTGCCCCATCAACGAGTGTAAAAACCCCGCCGCTGCTGTTGTGCCGGTTCGTGACCGGAGGGGACCCAGCAGTAGCGTTTGGGGCGCATCGGGTGACCTCTCCAGCCGGACTCTCCCTATCCATCGCCTTGCACCGCAGTGGGTGGATTGGATTCATTCGTTCGTCACTCTTGGACACTCTGATCCCCAGCTTCCTACCCACCCCTCATACCTTTTCCTTCCCAGACCTCCCTCCCCCCACACCCCATCATAAAAATATTTAATAAAAATCATGACATCACAAACAACAAAAATTAACAGCATTACAGCGGCGAGTAGTAGGCGACCCCGGCGCAGGCCAAAAATGTTGGTGAATTACACCAACATTCGCGGCCTGCATACCAATTTAAACTCCGTCCACCACCACCTTTTTTCTCAACGCCCCAACCTACTATTCCTGTCTGAAACGCAGATAGCCGAGCCTGTAGACGCCTCCTATCTGGACTGCCCGGGCTTCACCCTCGCAAGCAAGTTCAGACCTAAAGGAGGTGTCTGTCTCTATAGTCGAGCTGACGTCAACTGTGTGCGACTGTTGAATCTGGAAAACTCCAGATTCGACGTAATGTGGGTACGCGTCAATCTTGCCAGTACGGTAAGATTCTACGCGTGTTTATACCGCTCAACGAACCTTAGCGAATCAGACACGTCCGAGCTCTTCAAACATTTAAGCGACACTATTGATGACCTCTTGCCCCGCTACCCTATGGCAGAGTTTGTGGTCCTGGGGGACTTCAATGTTCATAACGAACCTTGGTTGAAGTTCTCAGGATCAACAGACTCGGCTGGACGCCAAGCGGAATCCTTTGCCCTTTGCTACGGATTGGAGCAAATGGTTCAGGAGCCTACAAGGGTTCCTGATGTCCAGACTCACCGTTCCAATCTGTTAGACCTATTTTTAACTACTGTGCCATACGGTTACAGTATTGAAGTCACAGCACAGCGCCTTTAAGATCGTCCGACCACTGCCTGGTGACGACATCAATCCCTGTAAACTTCAGACCACCAAACGAGAGGCTGAAGAGAAAAGTGTGGCACTATAGGTCAGCAGATTGGTTCGGTCTGCGGGCACATTTTAATGCTTTCCCGTGGTCAGCTGTCTGTTTTCGGACTTCGGATCCCTCAAGATGTGCCCAGGAAATTGGTGAGGTTATCACATCCGCGATGGATGGCTTCATCCAATCTACTGTTAAGGAAACTGGTGTAGGCTCAAAGCCGTGGTTCAGTCGACAATGCGCTGAAGCAGTGCGACAAAAAACGCGGCTTACCGAGCCTACAACACATCTAGAACATCCGAAGACAGAACAGCTTACAACAAAATGGCAAAGGAAACCAAGAGAATCATAAATAGGTCAAAATTCGAGCACGACCAGCAGATCAGCAGAAAGCTGACTGCATGCCCGCATGGCAGCAGGCAATTCTGGTCGCTTGCGGGCTCAATAGGTCGCAATTTCTGCAAATCCAGTCTGCCACCTCTTACCAGACCTGACGGCTCACTAGCAAACACCGCCACCGAAAAGGCTAACTTACTAGGTAAAATGTTTGCGGATAACTCAACCCTCGATGACCAAGGTGCTGTCCCGACGTCGGTTCCTCACTGCGGTTTTCGTATGAAAAAGCTGAGGATCCGGCATCGGGAAGTACTCCATGTTTTACGAGGGCTTGATGTTAATAAAGCTAGTGGGCCTGACGGAATACCTGCCCTGGTACTGCAAAGGTGCACTGCAGAAATAGCTCCAATTTTGACAAAGCTTTTTAAACTGTCCCTGAAGACTGGCTCTGTGCCCTCTGGTTGGAAAAAAGCGGTTATCCATCCTATTCCAAAGAAGGGTGACCGCTCCAACCCGGCCAACTACCGCCTCATAGCGATCACATCAGTTCTGTCTAAGGTGATGGAACGTGTGATCAACGACAAACTGCTCACATACCTCGAGAAGAACAAAATTATTAACGACCGTCAATACGGATTCCGGCGGAACCGCTCGTGCGGTGATCTTCTCGCGTATGTGACGCATGTTTGGGGGCGATGCCTGGAACGTTTCGGTAAGACCCAAACGGTTGCACTGGACATATCCAAGGCCTTTGACCGGGTTTGGCACCGAGGACTTGTCAACAAACTGCATTCTTACGGACTTCCCGCATCCGTGGATTGCCAACTTCTTGAGGGAGAGGTTGATTCAGACGGTAGTCGATGGTTTCACCTCTTCCTCTCACTCGATAAATGCTGGCGTCCCGCAGGGATCGGTTCTGTCTCCAACTCTGTTTTTGTTGCACATCAACGACCTTTTGTCATGTGCACCAATTCACTGTTACGCGGATGACAGTACAGTTCATGATAGCTTTTTGTTTGACAAGCCCCCAAAGGGCTCACAAACTCCAACAGCTCGTAAGGCTTTGAAGCAAAGAATGGACGGTTTCCTCGAGAGTGTTTTCTCTTGGGGTAAAAATAATCTCGTTGAATTTAATGTTTCAAAGACCCAATCTTGTCTGATTACGTCTAAAAGGGATCGAAATGAAAATCTAGTCTCTTTCAACGGAAGAAATCTTCCGAACAGGCCCTCCATTGATATGCTTGGTGTAACCCTAAGTGACCAGCTCAGGTATGGGGGCTCCATCGAAGCCAGAGTAAAGTTAGCCTCCCAAAAACTGGGCGTACTGTACAGGGCCCGCAGATACTTTAATAGTACACAACTGCTAACCCTGTACAAATCGCAAGTGCGCCCCACGGTTGAATTTGGCAGCCACCTCTGGTCTGGAGCTCCAAAATACCTGAAAAATACCCTCGACTCTGTGCAGAAACGGGCGGTCCGTTTGATATATTCTCCCATCTTAACAGACGGATTGCAATCTTTAGAGCACAGGCGTCGGGTGGGAATGCTATCCTTGTTCTACCGGTATTACAATGGAAGATGCTCCGAGGAACTAGCATCATTGATCCCTTCGGCACCGGTGCATAGTCGGGAAACACGCCAAACGCGTGCCCAACATTTGTACACAGTTGACATTTGTCACATGAGAACGGGTCGTTTCTTCGACTCGTTCTTGTGTTCAACAGCTCGGCTGTGGAATGATTTGCCGGCCTCTGTGTTTCCTCCTTCCTACAACATGGGTCTCTTCAAGACCAATGTTCATTCCTTCCTCTCCTCAAAAAGACCCTCCACACAGCATCCCAGATGACATAGGCCCTGAGGGAAATTATTTTCCTCAGGGCCTCCTGTGTGGAGTTAATGTAAAAAAAAAAAAAAAGAAACGGAATCAGATTGAATTCAATATCTCTAAATGTTTCATTCTTTCTTTCACTAGAGCGTATCATACCTGGTTTTACCGGTATACTATGAGGGCTCTAAATTTAAAACGTGTCTCCACTATGAAAGATCTTGGTATTTTGTTTGATAGTAGGTTAACTTTTCATGATCATATCATAATGACGTGTAGTACTTCACTGAGAATGTTGGGTTTCGTCCTACGCACTGCGAGAAACTTCAGAGACACCCGGGTTCTCACAGTACCATACAATGCTTTGGTTAGGAGTAGGCTTGAGAGTGGGTCGGTGATTTGGAGTCCACACCAAGTAAAGTATTCCCTCATGTTGGAGAGAGTTCAGAAGAAATTTCTGAGATTTCTTTACCTGAGGAAATATGGCTACTATCCGTGGCTCTACCCTACCCACTTTCTCTTGGGCATGCTCGGTGTGAACCTTCTACGGGTCAGAAGGGATGTGCTCATTGTAACACATTTCTTCAGACTGATTCATGGAAGGTTCGAAAACTCGGCTATCATGGAGAGCATTAGTTTCTATGTTCCCGATGGTTATCTCCGTCATCGACAGCATAGACTGTTTTATCTCCCGGCTTGCAGAACTAACTTGCCAATGGTTATGCCAGTCGGGAGAGCAATCTCGCTGTTGAACAGAATTAATTCGGATATCGACATATTTAGCGTCAGTGAAGCTGCCTTTAAAGGGCAAGCTCAATTAATGCTTATATAGTTTTTTTTTCTTTTTTGCCTACCATTTATATATTTAATTTAATGTTTAAGGTAATACTGTTAATTTTTTTTTTTTTTAAACGCATTAAAATTTTAAATTTTGTAATGTTATTAAAGAATAAATAAATTGAATAAAATAAATAAAATTGAATAATTAATGCATAATTATACGGGCTATTTAAAGTTAATGTGATAGTAGCTCAATAAGTAGGTATATTATATTTTAAGTTTTATTTTTTTTTTTAAATTAAGATATTTTGTAGTTTTCAATTTAAATTATTCACATTTTAGTTACGTACAAATTAGTTACGTAAAAGCACAATAGAACGTTAACTGATAAATAAATACATTTAAAAAAATGAGTCTTTGTTGTGGTGTGTGCGTACTTTAGTACCACCAAAAGTTGACAGACTGCGTTTTCATCCACAGCGAGTCTATCTGCCGAGTTTCAGCTCGTTGAGATTTCGGGAAATGGTTAATGTATTAGTAATTATTTACGGAAATAAAATCTTAATTCCAATAGATGTAATTGAAAAAGTCAAAGACAATTCGAAAAATTGTTTACTTGTACAAATGGATGAAATATATAGTCTGCACCAATTGGTGGATTCAACATGTATTGTAGGAGCCGTATTAATTAAGCAAAAGAAAATATAGTAAGTATTTAATAAGTAATAATAAATTTGTCATTTTGATTTGTGCAAAGATGGGTAACTTAGCCGGCAGAAGACTGAAGCCGCAACGCCGCATACTTGTCCTTAGACAAAAAAAAACATTTTCGCAAAGTACACTTGTTTTCCTTCATTTTATTCTGAAAATGGTTAACTAGAGGTTAGTTAGTTTTTTAGTTAATCATTCCTTACAAGTAATTTTGACTCTCTTGACTCTTAGAATGTGTGGACAGTGGTTTCAAAAATTGACCACCATGGAAATAAATAATTAAGTTAAAACCACCATCTTTAAGTTTCTTTACTGCCACGTGAGACTTGGAGTCTTTACTATTAGTTTCCAATAGCGATAATAGGTGGCGTTGCACGGTTTGGTTATGAGGTTTATAAGTCATATCTATTGATTTTAAAAAAAGGTGAAAAAAAACAGGAGTTCGTACTTCGAAGTGTAGGTAGGTACTCATTTAACCTGCGTACTGAAGAATACGCCACATCACCCGGTCACACATATATTTTGACTTATTTAACTTTTTATTTCATCTTTCAGGTGGTGTGTTTGAAATTCCTGACTCTATCATGGGCATGACCTTCCTCGCGTTCGGAGGGTGTCTTCCCGAAGCCTGTTCTATCTTCATCATGTCCAGAAGAGGTAAGCGATTATTTAATGTTGAATAACACTAAGTGCAAACATAACCAATCCTTGCCTAACCTAACCTTATCATCACTGTGGTGGGATTTAGCTTCCTCCACAAATGAGGCTCTCCACTGGCTTCGATTCCGCTCATTTCAGTGCTTTGTTCTTCTCGTTCTGCTTCAATCCTCTTTCGGCTTATCCGCCTCTGCCTCAGTCACTTCCATCTAACCTAACTTATCCTTACTTAATCTAAACCTACCTAACCTAACCTAATCCAAGTTTAATAGCATAATCTGTAAGGAATAAGACAAATAATAGTTTTTTTGAATTAGGAACATGATTAAATATTTCCAAAATAAAATGAAATCATAATAATGCTTCTACCCAGCCAGTTATCAACTCCTGTTTTTTGATGGATGTACAATCATATCCAAAACCATACATCATGTCATCGATTACTTGCACATAACTGTTGAGTTGTTATTTTGAATAAGGAATTATATTTTTTGTTTTCTGCACAATTTTTGCAATAAAAAATATGGAATGTGCTGACTAATTTGATAGAACAATAAAAAATATTTTATAAATCTTATCCAGTTACGATGTTACGTTGATTGCTTTAGATTTATATCAGAAGATAAATTTCTGCACCTCGACCAAAGGTTTGGTAAACAAAAAAGCTAATGATGATATTTCGTTTACTTTTCAGGCGAAGGAGGAATGGGAGTGTCGAACTCTTTGGGGGCAAACTCACTGGCCATTCTCTTCTCTTTGGGAATCCCGTGGTTCATCAAGAGTATGATTCTCCGCGGACAAGGAGAGGACGGTTACATCGCCATTGAATCTTCGGGCATGGACTACATCATTCTGTCTCTGATTCTGGCTGTGATTTGCCTCTACACGGTTATTTACCTTGGGAAGTTTTACTTGAAGAAATCTGTTGGAGGAACAATTCTTGTGATCTACTTAATCTTTATCACTATGGCTATTCTCATGGAGTCTGGTATGTTCTTCGATGTAGGCTTACCGAATTGCTAGGTGTAGTTTTTCTTTTTTTCTTTGTTTTCAACAGTCTTCTGACTTCTTGCTTTGGACTTCTTGTTTTCTTCACAACTAAGGTTCCTGTAATTTGGTAGTCCCCAACCGAAATCGGCAAATTTCGACGACTGTTCTTCTTTTTACCAACAAGACGTAATCCGATTATATTTAGATTATCCAATTAGTATTCTCACTTGAGGTTAGTATGATGTAACTAAGACTCAGTTTTCTGCCTACTTGCTTTCGACATAGGCATCCTTCACAACTTAGTTTCCTGCAATTTAACAGTCTCCAACCGAAATCGGCAGTTTTCGGCGGCTGATCTTCTCTTTACCAACAACATGTTAGTGATAGTTTGAGGTTCGTCATAGTTACAGCTCACTGCCTAACTTTAGTAGTGCCATATTCCATATTTAATTTTATTTCGATGTATGTATGTTAAATCCATTATTTATTATTCGTGAAAATTATTTCGTCTTGTTTGAACATTCTTAAATTATCACTTTTTTTGTTTGAGTTCAAATTTGATTATTAAATTAAAATGACGCCACAAAATAATTTTGAGATTATTGAAGAAAACTTAAATATTTTATAAAAAAAAAATGTAGGTACCTACCTGATATAGATAATAGACCCTACCCACGATTCCACTTGCAGCATCCGACATATCGGATCGGATCATGTGAATGCAAAACCGCCGACCGAATTATTATTTTTCCCGTATCGGGCCGTGGGAATAATAATATAGGATTTTGAAAGTCGGATCATATGTAGGGCATATTAGTCTGGTTTCAAAATAAATTCAATAAATTTTGCTCTGAAAATCACCATTTTTCCCAATGCGGAATGTTACGAGGATTACTCGGTGATTTGTTTAAAAGTGAAACGTCTTTAGCACCGTTGTGATTTGAAACTCGATGAAAGGGAAACAAGTGACACTAAAAAGAGACAAACACAAATCGATAGGATTTAGTCTGCAAGAGAATGAGATAGAATAAAACCTTACCTACGTTCAGTACCTGCGAAGCGTCGCGCTCTGTCAAGCTGCACGCATTGGCCGCTTTGATTATGAGCTCACTTTTCCAGGCTCCTATTGGATTATGTGAGTGAAGGTTTCACTTCTACAGCGTGTGAACTGCAATCGATTTTTTAATATGAAATATTTTAAAATTTGTCGAGCAAGCCTAAAATGGTTATTTCATAAATTACTTTCTTTGCCCTGATTACACGAAATATTATTTTCCATTTCTTTCAACCACACTGCTACCAATAGTGATGATACTCATATTATGTTCAAACGCCACGAATAGACTTGTTCGAAAAATTTAGAAGTTACAAGTATGTTTTAAATTTGTTCCCACAACATCATCGATCAAATTAGCTATAAGTTATTTTAAGGTGTTATCAATAATGTATTTAATAAATACTCCTTTTGTAAATATACCGTGTAAATAATTTAACCAAGAAAAACTCGAACCTGAATTTAACTTTAACATACCTAGCTTTGTACATAATAGGTTCATTCACATTGAGTTGTACTCTCAAGTGATAATAAGCCTTAACCCTTTCCACTCCAAGTTTTTTTGATGTTTTTATTCCACCAGCTCCACGCCAAAATTGCGTTTTTTTAAGTTTTAGTTCAAGTTTTTTTTTTAAATAGAATTGATTTTTCTTAACTGAACCTTTATTTTAAGTTTTCTGTTGCTATTATTTCCAAACCTTCTTCGAAAAAAAATCTTTCCAAAAAATGACATTTTGGATTGGAAAGCTTGACTCCGATATTCTTGCAATCCGGGAACTCCGATGAGACCCTTGTTGATTACTACAACCAAAAATGCTTTGATTTCAATTTCATTCACATCCGTCCATGTTTTCCAAATAGAATATTTACATATATTTTTTGTAGCTAAAACAAAATTCATCCATCCAAGTATCGTGCGATTCTAGAACATGTCTTTCAATCTTGATTTTAAAATTTTTGTAAAAAAAAAAATCCCTCCTATTTCAAAATTGTCCGCAAAAAGAAGTATTACACCATGTCGAATATCACTTAACATTGGAGCTGGTGGAAGAAAATCAATGTCGAGTGACTCAACATTGGAGTTGATAGGGTTAATACGTAAATGTTATTTTTTTATGTATTTTATAACACCCTAGAATATATATATATGTCATAATTTAATAAGTTTTGTATTAAGAAGTGCAAAAATACTAAATTGTAAAAATAAATTTGATAACGATGAGTATAAATCATTTTTTTAGAGTTATTTATTTGTATCCTTGAAATATTAAATAAATTAGTTTTATCATGATGATCCTCGAGATGCGGTGGTCACTTGGCTCTTAGTTATTAAAAAGCCTAGAAGAAAGGGTCTAAAATTCAAATATTTATGAATTAGATATCCTCATAGTGAGATACCATTATTAGAAACATTACCAGAAATAGCTGTAGTCGTATTTAGCGATAAGATCTGCAAATAACGTTCGAAGCTCCCTCTTTTCCCCCCTTAAGAGGGTATTACCAGAGAAAACCAGAAATATGTCATTTTTAAATCAGATTTTAGACGTATTGACTCTATTCCACAAAAAATTAAAAATGAGATGAGATTGTTCTTTTATCTAGCATTGCCATGTTTTAAATTTTAAGAAAAAATGTTTATTAATAAGGTTATACCATAGGTCGTTGGCAGATTTGTTAAATTTTCAAAAAAGATTTTGTATTATACCACACCCATTTCAAATCATATAATCATACACAAAAATAAATCAATACATTATCTGGGTATCGCATATTGTAGAATTTTAAATTTAGTTTAAATAAAATCATTAAAAAATATATACGTACCTTACAAACGCACTTACAAACTAACATATTTCAGATTTTTTTTACATTCTTATTTAACATTATTGAAAAATGATAAATACTTATAATCAAAAAATAATTACAAAAAGTACATTATTTTAACAGTTTTATCATCACTTTTTGGATGTAGGTATAAACTAAAGCAAATTTGGAATGAAATAAAATCGATATTGAATTATAATTTTAAAAACCTGGTACGGAGAATAATTAATCTTTCTAATTGTAACCGACCTGCACGATCGTAAGAAAAACTTTCGACGAAATGTGGATTTTCGGCCGCTGGCTGGTTAAATTAGCTCTTAATTTCTTCACACTTGCAACATTCCTCTATCTGGGAGTGCCGAAGTTCTACAGGGTAAATCACTTGTATTTGGGTACCAAATAAACATTTTAAAAATTCAACCCTAAAAACAAAGTTTTTTTATCCGTAAAAATAAAATAAATTCGCCTTTTTTATTATGTAGTGAAACGGTTTTGACTTTTCGCCACGGTCCTGTGCATCGGACGGCACGACGAGTCGCGCTTTATTTCATCCAATTTCATAGGTTAATATCCACTAATAATATTTGCAATAATTCATTCACGAAAACTAAATCGAAATTCAAATGGATTGTATTTTTTAAAAACTAAAAAAAACCACTGAAATCTTTATGTTAACACTCAGGAGGTAGTTCAACAAGTCCCAGCGAGAGCTCGTGCGTGCGTCATCAATGATCGTCGTCTTCCTTCTCATTCGTCTTCGATGAAAACGAAAAATGTATAAGATAATAGAACGGTGACGTCATGTACAACATCTTGCTGGGACTACCATGATATTATTTTTTCCACTATAAAATATGTTTGGGCGAAAAGAAGAAATGACTTTGTTTAGAAAAAACCTTATCTCACAACTCACAGTCCATAAAAATGTACTTTTAAGTAGGTAGGTATGTTACAGACATATTACAAACTTATCTGTACAGGCGGAAAAAAGTGAACTAACGAACCATATTTTTTGCATATTCTAAGGCAGGGTTTAGACTCGTAAGTTTTTTCCTGTAAATCGCTCTTGTAAGCGATTTATGGCGAAATTACCAATGTAAACGACACCAAAAGTCACTTAACGTAATTTATTACAGAATTGATTCTTTCGGAAGTTTTTTGACAGGTCTAATCGCGCCCGCGCGAGTTTCCACCCTTCTTACAGCTTATAAAGTCAATTTGATAAGCTAAGTGACTTACCTCAAGAAATAGTTCCGAAATGCGCCGCGCGCCGTTTCGAAATGTCAAAAAATATTACAAGACAATTGTTTTGATAGGATTTTTTTCCTACAAAACTAATATTTATTTCCACCTATTTAAGTTTTCTGTAAAATGAGCATTCTTCTATTCAATTATCGGTCAAATCCTTTCCAATCTTAATGTTTCTGTTTTTAACATTTACGTATTTGAAATTTTGAATTCGAAGTCGGTTGCTGTCAGCAGATGTCAGGTAGCTGTCATTCGGATAAAACGAAATTAATTGCCGCCTTTGACGGCACAAAAGCACGTGGAGAATTGTTTAATTAAAGCCAAAATATATTTTAACACTTTATTTGGGCCTTTTCATCTGTATTGACAAAATCGCGTAAATTTGACAGTAGCAGGTCGTTGTTGACTGGAAGCCACCTTACAGCAAATAAATTTACAGCATTTACACAGGTCGAACTTCCGAACAACTTCCGTGATCATTAATTACCACAAGTCGGATGCATATGTAAACGCTCCTGTGAGTGACCTGTCAAAATCTTAGGTAATCCGAGCCTAACAAAGAAAAAATTGTGAAAGGTAGGTAGGAATTATAAAAAAATGTTTATCTATCAAAATAATTATGCACATCTTTTAACTTAAAATTAGCTTTTTTATTTAGATAATTAAGTTTGCATGGTAAAAAATATACATATCGCATACATAATACAGAATACCAATAGAACTTTCTTTTCATAGCTTACCAGAGAGGGCACATTAAAAAATATAATTTTTTTTTTTGTATTTTTAGATAATTCACATTTCGTCACTGAAATCTTTAAAAAATATTTTGTTTTAGACATATTTAATTTATTACCAAACTATAACTACCATATTACACCGTATTATGTGTTTGAAAAGCAACTAACATGGAATTAAGGATATAACGTATTGAAAACAAATGGTTTCATTCAAAAATATATTACATCGAATTTTTTCATTTTCAATACTCCATTGGGATTGACACTAGAAAATATTATATTAATGACGGATTGCAAAACAATTGTTAATCTAAAACAATATGTTTTTGTGAAATGAAACCATTTTTTAATCCGTTTGTTAAATTAGGTATGTAATATAAAGCTATTGTTTAATTTCACAATATATTACGTCAAACCACAGTTATATATTTCTACAAAATATATAAATATATATATATATATATAATTTTCGTAGTTTCTAATTAATTTGTGTAGTGCCCTCTCGTACTGAAATTGTCCGTGGCTTTTAGGACTACCCTAAACCCTGCAGCTATTTAGTCTATTGATGCATGTTTAGTTCCAGTAGACAGTTATTTTGGTAACCACTTTTATAATTATTATAAAAACGTCATTTTACCACAAAACTGTGATATTATAAATTACAGATATAACAAAAGTCGTGTTTTCAGTGCAAACTTTTTCTCCACATATTTTAATAAAAATTAGGTGTTCTTAAAAAATCTTTTTAATCACCACTTAGAAAAATTACATTTATTTAGAAAACGAGTTAGATATTTCATTTAACCGATTCATACATAACTAGTAATGATTGAAATATCTGTCTGTTTCGACCCTTTTACGCGGAACAATCAAATTACTACGTTGGCAGCGCGTCGGGTTTCCACCCAGGCATCGTGAGTTCAATGCCTCGGCCGGCTCAGTCCTCCATCACGTTATAAGCAACGTTTTCGCTTAGTATGATAGTAGTATCAGATTTTCAAATATTATCAGGTACTGTGCCACACGTGTAAGTCGGCGGTGGCGTAAACATGAATTAACTATATCTTTATGTTTTAATATGACAACTACACCTCATATCGTTATGTCATAGACGACAGCGCCCTCCTTTTTCGCCAACTTATCCGTATAGCACCGTAATTTGTAATCCGGGAGTGTTTGTATGTTTAAACAAAAACTCAATAATGTTTTAGACAACTAGTTAAAAGCTTAACATTATCAACTATCCATGGTATTGGTTGTTATATTTATATTGTTATAAATGCAATGTATGTATTATGTAGGTTTAAAGTTGTACATTTTTGTTTTGAAAAGTTTTAATTTTCGATGTGCATTTGTTACTTTAATTTTAATCTTTTTTGCGACCGGTTTCGATACGTCCGTATCATTAACGAGCAAACTTAAAACAAACGAGCAAAATTAAAACTTTTCAAAACAAAAATGTCTAGAAATTGTTACATAGTCAGTGCCCAAGAAAAACAAAAAATTAAAGTTGTACTTTCTATTCCAGCTTGCGGTCATAATAGAGAATAAAATGTTTTAACATTACAATATATTCATTTGAACTGCTCCATTTTTTGACAAAAGGGTCACATTATAATAACAACAACAATAAAGTTATGTTTAAAAAAATTTTTTAAACAAAAAACTTTTTTCTAAGCAGTGGTAAAATCCAGACATTTTGGGAAGAAGAAAATAATCTGATTAGCCTGTACACCGAAAGAAAAAGTCCAAAAAATTATATTTTCGGAAATTAAATAAATGTTCATTATTTGATGAGATGACGTGGCGTCACATGTTCAATGATGATGATGACTGATTTCAATACAAGGAATTAATATAATTTGGTTCTTAGCACATAATATCTCTAATGATCATATATATTATTATACATTTCGTAATTAATTTATCTTTACACTAAATACCTACTTTGTCCCCTATGAAAACTATTGATGTTGAACGCCATATTTTGTTGCTGCTTCAGTAAGCCACTTGAAAGCGATCAATATAAAATGTATTTCAAGGTTAAAATAACAATTAGATAAAACGTGTTGTTAAATGATACAAAGATAAATGAAAAATATTATGTATTTTTAATGTCGGACGACATTTACATGAACTCTGAATCCTTAAATGCATCTTGTGATAAAATTACAACATACCATCATATCTTCTAAGAACTGTTTGGATTTAAAATATCATATAATTGTTATCTAAAAAGTTAAGGGATACATGCATTCCTTTGTAGATTAAAAAAATATATTTGAATTATTTAAGTGAGTTCTTAAATGAATAGAAAAATATTGTGAACGAGCTCAATCACTTTAATTTTTGCTTTTTTATAATATACATCTCTTTTTTACAGAATAATGTAATTAAGAAATAAATAATTACAATAGAAACAAATAAAAGAAGATCAACAACAATAATTTTTTCATTGAAAGAATTCAGTCAGTCGGAAAATCACTTTTAAAAATATATAAAAATTAACATTGGAATATATAAAATACATTTCTACAATTGTAGGTTTTTTCGACTCTAAATACCTGGTAATATTTTGAATTCAAACCAAATTCTTAGACGATAATATCACGATAATTATATTATAAGTTGGAAAGTTGCACTTTCACAAGATGCATGGGTGCAGAACGTCGTTTGACGCGAAGTCAATTATTAAAGTCAAAATTGATTTTAGGCCTTTTTTGTTCTTTTAACTTCTATTTGGTTTTTGCATGCTGCCTCGTGCGCTAATCGCGTAGACAATTCTGACCGAAGCTATTCACCGATCTGGTCAGTCCACTCACATCACATAAAAAAGGCGCCCTATCCAATTGTTATGACCAAAATTTACCAACAATACATATTTAATATTTTTACATCAACATATAGTTAAGGCGACAATGATGACGCCAATTTTGATTGCAAAACGGCGACTATTTACCATTAACACCTTCTAGGAAGAAAACGTGTAGGTAAACACATTGTGTTTCATTTACAACGTCTGTTTTCTACAATCTTTGATTCATGTCATGGCTCACTCTCAAAATTACAGATTATTACACATACATAAATACTATTGATTTTTAAACTATTTTAGATTCTATCGTTCTTAAAAGAAGTGTGATTCATTGTGTAAATAGTGATTTAATATAAATTTCTGTTATTCTGATCATTTATTCAATTGGCCCTGAATTATAGAAAACACAATTTTCTGTTTGAAACACAATTTTATGGATTATTTCCTCCTGTCAGTTATTGTAAGAAACTTAGGTTTTTTCTTAGCTATGTAGAAGGTGCCTAACTGCAAGGGTGTGGTAATATGAGTTTTCTAGAAAGGATAGAAAAATTAGATTAACATGTAAACTTTAGAAATGTTGAGGTTCGGATAGGAGATTTTAAACATATTAAAATAATTATGAATAATTTGAGAAACGTGATTATAACCTCCCAACATCTTTTTAACATTAAACGATCTTAAATATTTATACTATATAAAGACATAAATGAATTTCTATTACAGATAGTTACCTACTTAATTAATTGAATTTTAGACATTAAATAAAATCTATTCAAAACATCCGCCGAATCTAGTCCATAATTAAAATGTTTTAATACTTACAGCGCTGATATATATTCTAACAATTTTATTCTACAACGTTTATCAGTTTCTGCTAATACAGTTAATATCCCATATTTGGTACGGTGCCGACAAGGTGTTTTTTATATTCTGAACACTTTAAGTCGAGGGAAAACGTTCCAGAAAATAGTGCGATGAAGCTTTTCAATCGAGAATGACGCATTACCAACTTGTTCATGGAACGCATGCTCGATCTGACCGAAAGCTTCACGAGAATTCGTTTCGGCGGTGTTTTGGTGCGATGTGAATAAATTAAGGTGACTTGATGCAACAATAGTCCCATGGCTGTAATAACACCAAAATGCCTTACAAATGACGGCATGGAATCTTCGGTGGCTAGTTTGTAGTGTCACTAGTAGTTGTAGCGGAATTACCGACCGCAGGTCGGCAGGTTGACACGGAAGAACACATTGAGTTCTATTAAGGTCGCCAGCACGAGGAACACCACGTACATGCACAGGCAGGCTTGCCCCACCTTCTTGTCGAGCCGGAACTTGTTGAAGTAGAAGGCGATGTACAGCATGAAGAGGGTCGATAGCAGCGATATGGCAGAGTACTCCAGCCCCGAGGAGTTGATGGCCACCTAGCGACCACACAACAGATTCAAACAAAGCACCATTATATTACAAACAATGGCACCTCGTTTGGAATACACTTTTCGTATAACATGGATATTTTCATCTCCCAAATGGAACTAAAAAACGCCAATGTGTAAAGTACTTAAATAAATCATATACATATTGATCGTTCACCAGCTCACATTGACAGTCGCTTTAATATATTGAGTATTTAACGCAATAACGCACAGGCGCTTTTAGGAAAAGTTTTTCGCGATAGTTCGCTTTATTTTCATAGTGACAATGCAAAAAAAATAATTTACAACACGCTATACAAGCATACAAAATAAGCCATAATAATAGTGGGTTTCTCTAAAATTCTAGAAAAACCGCGTATTATCAGATTTCATACATACAAGGATACAAGTTACAATGTATTGGTGAACAGGAATACAAGGAATGCAGAAATCGTTACAATACTTTCATGTGCAAGTTTCCTAATAATTTGTGTAGAGATTTGTACAATGTTCTTACCCAATGATGTTCTGGATCGGTGGGAATAAATGCTGCCTTTATTAACCAGGGTAGGCCCAGACACAGTAAAATATCGAACGTATTGCTACCAATGGAGTTGCTAATTCCCATGGAACCGTGACCTAGAACCATAAAACAATATTTCATTTTCGAATCCACAATTTATTCAATGCGAAAAACAAATCTTTAAAAAATCTTCTTGTGCGACCTTCATACTGTTGGTAGCTGAAATCTCAACTGTGGCCCAACTGGTATTTAAAAAATCATTTACGCTAATAGTATTGTAAATCTAATGTGCTTTATTAAAATAATTTATTCCTTTATTTTGAGATCAAAATTTTAATTTACCCTTTTTAGCTACAATGACACTTGAGACCGCTTCTGGCACCGAAGTTCCAGCAGCTAAGAAAGTTATTCCCATCACAGAATCGGGAATCTTCAGAGTGTGTCCTGAAATTTATGGAAATACATTGGTTTTTTTGTAGTGACCGACTAAGGGTTCGGTTTCGGTGTCGGTTCAAAAGAATCTAGAAAATCTGCAGAAATCGAAACCGAAACCGAAACTTTTTTAGACATGTTAAAAACCAATTACAATTATTTACTGTTATTTGACTTATTTTTACACTTATTCAGACAGTTAACACATATTAAATTAAATAAATTAAAAAACAATAATTGAAGTATCTATGTGAAAACAACATTATTTTTTATTTCTTCTATAAAACTACCAAAATTTATAAAAAATAACAAAATTTGATTTAAACCACCTATTTTCACAAATAATTTTGGTTCAACACAGTGATGTTGCAACCGCCAGGGTAGGCTGAAAAACTTGGAAAATATTCAACAAAATAATTCAATAATTTGCAGTGCTGCCCTGCCACATCTACACAAATCCGTGATCTAGTGTCGAAGGTAAACTACATATTCTCTACGTCTTAAGTAATTAAAAATTAATGAAACTTCAGTCCTTAAAAAACACATCACCTAACACAAGACGAAAGACATACAAGACAACATAGTCAATTTTGAAATCCTTAACATCAATTTCTTTTTTTTTATTAGTGATAAAACAGAAAATTGCATACATACATTATTTTCCTAGAAATGTTGATCATCATGTTAAAGACTTAGCATGGAAGCTTGTGAATGTGGTATATAGTGATTGTGATAACACTCACTGACGAAGAACTGACGTGACGCAAGTTGCAAGGGAGGAGCACCTTAATTGACTTACCTAAGATGGTGATCATCCAAGCCACAACGTAGGACAAAGAGCCGATCCAAATGATGCACATCAGGAACGTCACTGGGTACCAAGAACGGAAGCGAGGCTTCTCACAGTCGGGGATGGAGAAGATGAATATTAAGTAAATAGGCCAGGTTATAACCCACCTCGTCTGCAAAAAGAGAAATATTAGGTAAAGAAACCAGATTACCACCCACTTTGCAATTCAATAAAAATAAACATATGGAACAAAAGAGTTGAAGGATAGAAGAAATGTGGTACCACATAAAAGAACAAAAAATGTTAGTTTGATTTGACAAAAAAATGTATGCCAAAATAAATATTTTTCAAAAAAAATGTTTGGGTTTAATGAAAATAACATCCTAGTTGAGAAAACTACTTGGCTTCGATCAGAATTAGAATTGTAGATCATGGAACAATAGTATTATGTCTTGTTTTATAAATTGTTTAAGGACGGACCCGGGCTGAGTTTGTTTTTTTTTAGTTAGTAAATTTAGGAAACTTGCAATATGAGAGAAGGGTGTGGATGTGTCTCTCTGAGAGACCAGCAGACGGAGACTTATTGACCTTTCCAGGCGGACTCTGTCAACCCATCACCTTATAAATGTATTCATAAATTTTGCACTCCTGGACACAATGATCTCCGGATTCCTACCCACCCCTCGTACATTTTTCCTTCCCAAATCTTCCTCTCCTTCCTTTCTTTCAAAAGATCCCCCAAACAAAATCCCCAAACATAACATAGGGACCATGAGGGAAATTATTTTCCTCCGGGCCCCTAATGAGAGTGTGGAGTAAAATAAAGAATATAAACAAAGTAAAAGAGAACATAACGTTCCATTAAATTAATTATTATTTTTAATTTATAAACTAACGTTTAGACAAGATTTTTATGCATAGCACAAAGGGTAACAATTATTATAAACAATAATTATCAGCCTGAAACACTCATCAACATTGAAAAATCTTCCGAGAAAAGATACTTGCCGCCAACGGGACTTGAACCCGTGTCCTTCTGATTGCCGGTCAGCTGCTCTTGACCACTGAGCTATGGGGGCTTATCAAATACCCGCCAAATAATTCAATATATACTAGTGTTTCATTCAACAATTACTGCTTATTATATTTTTTCAAGTCTGTATTTTTGTATTTTTTCAAGTGGTCAAGAGCAGCTGACCGGCAATCAGAAGGACACGGGTTCAAGTCCCGTTGGCGGCAAGTATCTTTTCTCGGAAGATTTTTCAATGTTGATGAGTGTTTCAGGCTGATAATTATTGCTTATTATAATTGTTACCCTTTGTGCTATGCATAAAAATCTTGTCTAAACGTTAGTTTATAAATTAAAAATAATAATTAATATTTGACAAGTTTAAGTATTTCCCCAATAAATGTAGTCATAATTTGTCTCGACGCCACCTAGCGAGGGATTTAACACTTACAATGTCTCTCTCGCAAAAATAAAGTTGGTTGTTTTCAGGTGGAAAAAATATAATAAGCAGTAATTGTTGAATGAAACACTAGTATATATTGAATTATTTGGCGTAGAGTACAGTCTCCGTAATATTAATCTTACCAGGGAACAAGCTTGATTATAAGAAAGAAAATATTTTTTTAAACAATTAACTTAAATCGAAATCTAAAAAATGTTATGGATAAAAAATATTATTTTTTATAAATCAGTGTTATTAGTAATCCCTTCCAAAACAATATTGTTTATCAGTTAGATTGTTTGGCTTTAAGGTTAAAATTAATATCTTTACCTGATTAATTGAATACAATAAAACTAATAACTTCAATTATTGCGCGAAAGATATAATTATTACCACTTTGAAGATGGAAAATTACCAACCTTTGGTACTTATGTTTTATGTTTAGGTAAACATTGTAAATTCTTATCAGAAGGGAATCTGTAATGCGATCATATAACATTATAATAGGTCATATTATACTCTGATTTTAAATTGGCGTTAAACATATATACTAAGATATATCTTATATATAAAAATGAATCGCTGAATGTGTTGCTAAGCGCAAATCTCGAGAGCAGCTGAACCGATTTCGCTAATTCTTTTTTTAGAGCATTCCTTGAAGTACGTGGATGGTTCTTACAGAGAGAAAAATTAAGAAAATTACGCAGAAAATTTGATAATTTCAGAAAACACCGCACGTTTGACAGTTCGCGTGTTTGAGAATGACATTTTGCAAAAAAATGATTGTTAAATCAGGATTTTATTTTTGAAAATCTTTAAGTTGATAAATTTATTTAAAGCAGGTACTCCCCTGTTAGTTTGAATCGAATCAAGAATTTTAGATATTTTAAATAGGTACCTATGTTAGGTACCAAATTTAATTTACATGAAAAATGAAAATTTGAATAAAAATTGTAAAAGGTGGCACGCGGGCTGTTTAAGAACTGAATGTATTGGGATTAAATATACAGGGTGTTAAGGGACGTACTTGACTTACTTTAACCAGTGATTCCTGACATTATTTGGAGTAAAAAATGTAAACGAAATTTTGGTCTCCGGTGACTTTTTTGATGTTTTTTTTTTTTTTTTTCTACAAAAACATAAAAAAATGGTAGTTGTTGAACAGTTGGAGGCGGGGTAAGGGGTTCGTCGGACACCCGGCTGAGTGACCAATGATGACATGTGGAAGAAATTTTTTTTTGTTTGATTTTGAAGAAAAAAATTTTGAAAAAAAAAAAAAAAAAGTCAAAAAAAGTCACCGGAGACCAAAATTTCATTTACATTTTTTACTCCAAATAATGTCAGGAATCACTGTTTAAAGTAAGTCAAGTACGTCCCTTAACACCCTGTATGGAACGCGGGAGGAGGGTTGGCGGGACGAGGGAGCGGCAAAGGGAAGAGGGAAGGCGAAGAAGGTGGAAGGGGAAGGGGAAGGGGATGTGTGAGGGGGGAGGGTACTCGGGAGGGGGGTTCGCGGGACGGGGGAAGGCGGGGGGAGCGGAGTGGGGAGAGGGAAGGTGGAGGTGACGGAGTGGGAACGCGAGTGGGAAAAAGGACGCAGGAGAAGAAGGGGAGGCGGAAGGGGAACGGGAACGGGACGAATGGGATAGGACACTCAGGGAGAAACAATTTCTTTATTAAATGGCATAGCAATGTATTGCCGGGACCAGCTAGTTTATTGATAAAAGTCAGGTGCCGTTTAATTTCTTTTACATAGCATTAAACTTTTTTATGTTTTTTGTTATTATTTTGGGAAATTAATCAAATTTTAGAGATCACGTCAGATGTTGGATACTTCCCTTAACTGTTGTTAATATATTTTTTATAAATTGCTAATTTTAAACCCGTACCTACGAACATAGTTTATTTGTATAATAATGCAGATTTTTAAGATTTACTGCGCTCACACGCAAAGATGCAGTTAAATTATTTAATTATTTTCCTGCATTAATTAAATTATTTCAAAAGCCACAATTTCATAACTAGTTTCTCTATAATAAAACAGGTAATAAAAACATTGTGTGAAGAGCCAATATTCAAAGTACTCTTCTAACTATTTGTTTGTTCTTTCGGTTGCTTCCTAACTATTTATTTATTAGTTTCTTCATTAATTAAATGAAAACAAATTTGTAAAACACCACATCATAATAAAAATTACTTAATAATAGTAACTATGTATTTGTATATATATAAAATTTAAAAAAAATAACTTATATCATTGATGTAGCTATTCCAAATTCCTGTAATATTCAAAAAACTGTTTCTGAAAAAATTAGAAAATACACAGATTTAGGAAATGAGATTAAAAGAATTTGGCATTCTCGGACTATAAAAATATTACCATTTGTTATTTCGGCTACTGGCATTATACCTAGGTCTCTGATTCAAAATTTAGGCGTATTAGATTTGTCAAAGAATTTATATATAAAAATGCAAAAATCGGTAATTTTAAATACATGTAGGATTACAAAAGATTTTTTAAATATTTATATTGAGGGATCAGCAGGATTTATAGGTTCAATTAGGAATTCCACAGAGCCGAACCCTCTGATATGAAAATATCTGGAGTCGGTGAATTATTTTCCCATCTGGTCTCTGGTAGGTTGACATGTTGTTCTTGTATTGTTTCAATACCAAGGGTTCTTCGTCGGGATAAGATTAACATTAATAAAAATAACTAATGAAAAATGTTCAATGATTTGTTTTCATTTAATTAAAAATGACGCCGCAAAGTGAATTTGCAAAAATTTAAGAAGTTATTTATTATTTAGAAGTTATTCGTTTGTTGCTATGAAATGTGTAAATTAAAATATCAAATTAAATGGCAATGGGAATACTACGAATAGTACTAGCCACTTATAGCTGTCCTGGTTTACTATTTTATATGTTTTCTTTACAAAAATTCTGCCATGAGTGGCGTTAAGTGTATAACTGCGTGCTTGTGCATTACTATGATGTTATCTATTATTAGACCACTTGTAATACATTGTAAATGAATACTTATCCTTTTAATATGGAATGTAATAACGCAGTGCAAATTTTTAAAATTTTATCACCTTACGTAACCGATACAGCCTGGTTCCAAAAGCATAACCTGAAATCGGCACCCAAAAAGGATTCCTTGTCGGTGCAACTTTGAGAGAGAAAAAAAAAATACATTTACCTGAATGAACCATCCTCTTCCTGTAGGCCACTCCAAAAGACTATGCACATATTTGTCGAGATTCTTTTCATTGGTTTCTTCTTCGCTGAACTCTTTCAGGTCTTCCACAATCTTTACAGATTTTATAACGTGGTGCGCATCCAAGTCTTTGTCCTCCGAAGAAATGATTTTGATTGCGTCTGGATCGTCTAGGCTGTTGAAGTTATCCCTGATTTCCATAGTTATGGGAGTTTTGATTTCCTCTGCTTTCCTTTCAGTGATTTCATTGGTGCTTTCAATGATTTCTTGCGGCTGTCCATCCGTACTGGAGGAGAGCTTCTTGTTAATCGCGGGCCACTTGACCCCTCCGTTGAATTGCTGGTGGTCTCCCGGCTTGGGCTCGCCTTGCAGAGGCCGACAAACCTCAATCGCCTCTAACAAAAAATAATATTTGTTAATACTTTGAGTTTAAATATTTTGAAAAATTTGCATTTTTTAATTTAAAAAGTAACCACTATTCATTAATTCCAAAAAACAAAGCTAAAAATATTTTTCCACTCCAGTACGACACACAAACCTTCAGATTGCTCTGGTCGGTATTTATTAAAAACTTTAAAGTGAAAAAAAAAAAAAAAATATATATATATATATATATTAATGGCATATCCAGTTAAAAGGCAAATCGGTAAATACCGGTCACAACAATTTATGGGAATGTTAAGGAGATAAACTATTAACAAAATAATCTAGAGGTCATAACATTGGCCGTCATAACATTTTAATACATGGCCCATTAATTATTAATTAATTCCTTTTTCCATCCACGTTTGCTAGTCGCCTCCGGGAGCCAGGACTTCGGTCCATTGCATATCTTCCAGCTAGGTTTTGTGGATTATTTAGTGGCTCCTTGTTGTGTTTGAATATTACGATGAATTGAAAATTATCTGAATTCGTTTGCTATGTTTTCATTCTCCGTGATGTTGTTGAAATATACTGTAACTTTGCTTTTGTATTTTAGCATGGTTGACATTTAATGGTAGAACTTTCTGAAGTCCATGGAGCAACTCCCTTAAATTATGGTTAACGATTTTACTATAATGCATTTAGCAATTCAATCACTTCAAAAGTATTACATAGTTAGCTACTAGGGTTTGATGTTTAGATCTTAAGAACTTGACAATGGAGGCCAAGGAAAGTTGGTCTTTTTAAATACAGTTTTGAATGTCCACATCTATTTTGTTGCAATCTTTCATGTTCGCCACACGCAAGTAAATTAATATTATCTTCTTCAGCGTTATTCTTTACAAATTGTATGATCTTTTTTTCCTGGAACAGTTTGTCTTATCGGTGTTTATCTGCAGACCAATGTTTATCGTCAGACTTGAGAAATCTTGAGTGCGTTACTTGTAATTCACCTCGAGCGTAACTGACGATCGCCAGATTAACGCATGTAAGAAATACACTGCAATTTTTCATATTTTCAAGACGTACGTTAAAATATTTTTTTAATGTCTAGTGCCGTGCAAATCATCTTATGCATATCATATTTTATATGCATACCAAGAATTCTGAACAGAAAAACCGAACTGTTTCCCTACCGGCTTCCATCGAGCATAGTTCTTATTTAACAATGAGCATGGCTGCAATATTCCAGTAGAGCATTGAACTCTAAACTTCGGGGTGCGTGGCTCAGGACCAGTTGAATTTTAATATTAAGTATTGGTGTCCTTAGTTTGAACTTTAACCATATCTGTTCTGGTTGTGATTTTATACGAATAAACTCGCGCGAGGATGCCAACCCGATGTTTTGACTCTTCTTGGGTGTACAACCATCTTTCTCATGCCCTTACGAAGACATAATTATTAGGTTAGTTAAATGCCTAGGAGGAAATGTGGATATTTTCCAAATAACCTGTACCGTGAAATGCTTAATGTAAATATAAATAAAGTAATGTTAGTGATAATTGCAATAGTGCCAACTCACCAATTTCTTTGTCAGTGATGGCTCCTCCCACCACTGGATCTCTGCCGAGAACGTTCGTGAGTTCTAGAAGCGCTGTGCTCAAGTTAGAAAAATTTATTAAGTTAAAGTGCAACCAAAGAATATAGACAAATTAAATTCATTCATAAATTAAATAATGCCAGTGATCTTATCCATATAATACCATGACCCAATACATTTTTTATTTAGAAGAAACTCAGGACTAACATATTTACAAACTAACTATGTTTATGTGAGAATAATCAAATAATCTACGTTACCCAAAATAAAACGTTCACAATTAATAGTGTTGCTTTAATTCATATTTCTGTAAAATGAGATTGGTACAGAAAACCATTTTTAAAAATATAGAAAATGCATTATTATATTTTACTAAATAATCGAATTTAAATTCTATTCCCCTAATTAGCAACTACCTTATTAAACCCTGAGTTACATGGGGGGCAATGTTTTCTTGAAATAATCAGCAATTTAAATAATTTACAGACAATCACTACCTACTTCATTATACTTTAAAGCTGATTTCAGAATAAAAACACATTCACAATCTACGAACAAAATGATGTACAAAATATCTACGAACCAATCTAAAAATAAATGGCATAATAAAAATAATACCATTATTGTAATCAGTATGCAAAAGGAAAGAAACAGATTGCATAAAATAGCAAAATGACGAGGAGCTCGGACTGCTGCGAAAACTTTTTTTTATGGAAACTACTACACAAATGAATTAAAAAACCGAAAAAATGATTACTACGTAACTAAAACAGAGGAAGAAATGGGAGATTGTAATATCCCAACTGAAAAGCATGCAAGCAAAATATTACCTACATAAATATATGATTTTCCTAACTAGAACAGATTAGTCAAATATATAACCAATAAATTTAAGAATTATTTTATAAAAAGTTTTGAAGATATTAACGAAAGAAGAAATGAAAGAATGAAATACAAAAATTCGAATTTTTAAAAACAAGAAAGAAGGAAAAAAAACAGCAATTCTAAATCAAATAAAATGACGGAATTATAATACAATTAATAATTCAATAATTAGGTACCACTTAATTTCAGATCATGTCAGCAACAATATCAAAAATTAAGAATACACAAAAATGTGGAGAATACACAACCAAAATAAAACCTAATCTATCTAAAAATCGTAAATAAAATAAATACACAATCTACAAAATACTAATCCCACGATAAGTCAAACGTTCGTTCTATTACTATCATTAACTACTGGGGTTAAATACTCGATGAAGGTATATTTATTTAAAATAAAATGAAACAATGCAACTTTGTATAAACCACTTATAAAATGTGCAAATCCGACCGGTTTCGGAACAAACGTTCCTTCGTCAGGGAAAGCTTATACTAATTTGACAGTTTAGAACAATGTTTTATAAGGGTGGGGGTGGAGCCGTTGTTAGTTAATAATGTAGATTGGGTGGGTAGGTATTAGTGTAGAGTGGGTGGGTAGGGGAACAAATCCATGATTGGGCTATATGACAATATTATTGTCAATCTACATTATTAACTAACAACGGCTCCACCCCTACCCTAATAAAACATTGTTCTAAACTGTCAAATTAGTATAAGCTTTCCCTGACGAAGGAACGTTTGTTCCGAAACCGGTCGGATTTGCACATTTTATAAGTGGTTTATACAAAGTTGCATTGTTTCATTTTATTATAATGGATAACCACAAAGTAATAGCTACATTCAAAAATATGTATATTTATTTTTTTCAGATGACTAAAAGGTGAAACCAACACCGAAAACACGAGCTGTTTTTCTCGAAGATTACCATGCAGAAAAATTCTAAAGACAACGAACCCCTGGCCCATTTCTGTATCTTCTTATCGAAGTACATGACGGCAATGTATACCAGGTAGAGGCACACCAGGATAAGTGCCTCGTACCACTCCACCCTCTCGTCGTGAATTATGCAGATGAGGATAGCCACGGTGATGCCGTAGGCCACGCAGTCTCTGGTCAGGGGCCACCAGTCCAAAGGAACCACCTGCAATTATTGTGTGTATATTATGAAGATGTTTTATTTGTGTTTTTTTTTTCTCACAGGGCTAAGATAAGTTTCTATTTTACCAGCGGCAATGTTATGTTTAAGGTTATTATATAAGTAAGGTAAGTAAGGATATGGTGAGGTTTTCTGTAGTTGCATATTTTTAGGCACTGAGACTAATGCCTGAGCTAATTAATGCCAGTTCAGAACCCATCTCAGGCCTATTGACCTCAGTTACATTTTACAAGAACTTTCTTGAACATCCATAAATATAGTAAGGTTAATATGGTAAGTGGTTACATATAACTAGTCGTACAAAGCCAAAGCCATTTTATAGCTTTTGTCAAACCTAGTTGCTTTAGCCTGACTTAACACGGACGCAAATCGGCAACCAACGCCTTCTCAAGTTTTTGGCCCGAAACAATTTAACATTCGACTATTGGCACAGAACGTTTAACCAGCCAGCGGCCGAAAATCCACATTTCGTCGCAAGTTGTTCTTACGATCGTACAGGGCGGTTCCAATGAGAAAGATTAATTATTCTCCGTACCAGCTTTTTAAAATTATAACTCAATATCGATTTTATTTCATTCCAAATTTGCTTTAATTTATGAAAATATACAAAAATGCTGAAAGGCGTGATGATAAAACTATTAAAATTATGCATTTTTTGTAATTATTTTTTGATTATAAGTATTTATCATTTTTCAATAATGTCTAAGTTAAATAAGAATGCAAAAAAAATCTGAAATATATTAGTTTGTAAGTGCTCAAATAAATGCCAATTTTCGTCAAGAAACTCATGTAGCTACGTATATATTTTTTAATGATTTTATTTAAACTAAAATTAAAATTCTGAAACATGCATTTCCCAGATAATTTATTGATTTATTTTACTGCATGATTATATGATTTGAAATGGGTGCCGTATAATACAAAAACCTTTTTTGAAAATTTAACAAATCTGCCAACGACCCATTGTATAACCTTATTATACTAAAAATAAACATTTTTTCTCAAAATTTAAAACACTCGTTTCCTAGATAAAAGAACCATCTTTCGAAATCAATTTATAATTTTTTGTTTAAGAGTCAATACGTCTAAAATCTGATTTAAAAATGACATATTTCTGGTTTTCTCTGGTTATACCATCTTAAGCACAACGGTCATCTAAACGTGACCACGAATACGAATAAAATGGATGTATTATTGCAAGTTCTACGTCTTGCCAAAACGGCGTGGATGTTGAAGACCGAGCCAAGTCTAGGGATGGGTTGTTTAAAAAATAACAATTCATCAAATTTAAAAAAATAACAGTTCATCAAGTTAATGTTCACGGTCTGAAAGCGAAAGCTCTATTCAAGATCTGTGATTATTTCAGTTGTATGAAGCAACTGGCCTACAATGATATAATAATAGAACTTCAAGAGAACTTACTGAGAACGTGAAAATTAACCTTAAAATTTTAATAAATTGTTCAAATTTTTTTAAATAACCTGTCCTAAGTTACATCGGTGACAAAATTAGGGATGCATTTGAAGAAGATGTTAAAAGAGGGAGGTTTTTAGTACAGCTACACATATCTAGACACTTGACATATACTTTACTATTTTAATCGCAATCTTGAAGAAGCGGACGAAAAATTCTTAATCATTAAAGACAATATTAGCGACTACCAAGCGAAAAATTGAAACAGAAAAAGATGAGTGATTCTTCTTGTGATTGGACCTTAGCCTTGCCGAATTGCCGAGGCTCTCTCTGCTCCAGGAAAGCTAGGGTCTGGGTTAAATAATTTCTAGTAGAGTCGCTTATAGTAACTTATCGTCCTGGGTTCAATTCCTAAACGCGACCGAATCTTTTTCTTATTTTTCTGTTTCAAATATCGATCGGCAGCATAGGGCCTGAGAAAACGCCTTTTAAAGTTCGACCCCCAAGCCTTACAATACGCCCATTCATTGGGAGTCACTTATATGCTGGGTTCAATTCCTAGATTAAGTATTACAATTAAAGATTTTAGTAATTAAGTTACTCCAAATAAATAAATATTCTTAAATAATGTAAAGGTTCCGCGAAAAAGGGTGTTTACCATTCCAGCACCAATGCCGCAGCACGCCGCCACGGCGAGGATGTTGAAGACCGCCGAGCCCACGATGGTCCCCACTCCGATGTCTCCCTCCGTTATGAATGTTCCAATGACGTTCACGAAGAGCTCTGGCGCTGAAGTGGCGGCCGCCATGAACGTGGCACCCGCCACGTCATTTGACATATTTAATACTGAAATCATCACATAAATATATCAGGATATAAATACGTAAGTGACTAAAGTAAACACTATACAATTCTTATCCTGGATGGGCCTAACGGGTCGTCAAAAAAAAATCTTCTCCGAAATACCCAGTAATTAAAGGGTACCCACTAAAATACTGAGATGTCACAACGTCCATAAACAATAAAACGAAGTTTGACTTACTAAAATCGTATTAGACTGTGGTGGTTCTGATTAGACTCATCTTAGCTTCACACTATAATACCATAAATTAAAGTCAAAGTTAAACAGAAATTGTACCTAGATCACGATGGAAATTTCAGAACGCTCGAATATTGCAAAATGTCCAGGTACCCTAGACTTACGAACCGCTATTCCGTTTGTATTTATTGAAATATGAGTAGCACTTTAGGCAAAACATAATAAAATATTCCAGTTGTGGTCTAAGGACCTTCGCCAAATAGTTATTCAACAAAGTAATTGAAAAAATTCAAAGACTGCCTCTTCAGAAGAGTATTTTTTTTTTAAATAATGTCGTAAAAAATTAAATTGAATAAAATAAAAAAATTTTTAACTTTTACCATTGCACATTTTGTCTACTGCAGGGACGAAGTATTTGTCGCACACGACCGCCAGGGCTGCAAACAAGTAGAGGGACGCGATGACGTGCAGCACCACCGCACCATTCTGCCGCTGCTCTTGCGTGAACAGGTCATTGGGGAAGTCATCTATAGCTGCCTGCGTACAATTCTCTACTGCAAATTCAAGCACACAAAAACAATTCAATTAGGTGTACATGATTTAACTCTGCCCTGGTTTGATAAATTTCACAATTTGCAAGAATCTCGGCTTAAAATATTACGCCTATCAAATGTATATGGTATCCCTAATTCTGGGAATGTCGTGAGATTTAAAGAATTGTAGGGCAGTGTTGTGGAAGTGGAAGTTTAGGAAATGTCCGGCTTTTTAGTTCTAGTCACATTGCCTCAATCCTCATCTGGTCAACTTGTCGATTCTGGATAGTAGTCTCTCACGTTATGCTTTCTATTTTTTATGGTTTAAGGAGTTTTAAACCTTAGATCTCCAGATCCAGAGCCGAAAATCTTACTGCTCTTTCACATTTGTCATAAAAAACCCTAATATTTTTTTAATTCTCATTAGAATGATCTTATGTAGTAGATAACTAAATTGGTCAGTGGAGCTTCCGCATTTGTTCATATTTGAATCCCGTGATTTAAAAATCATTAAAAAGCAGCGACAATATATTCAATGTTCAATCAAATTCTATAAGTGTTCAATTCCCTCAGAGCCTATATTGTCTTTAAAGATACTATATGGAGGGTATTTATAGGGAAAGGAAGGAGAGTAAGTTCTGGGATGGAAAAAAGGTATGTGGTTTGTTTTGGAATCTGGGAGGTCAATGAACCCAGGAATGACGGAATAAAGAATTCATCCCACCCACGGACGTGCAGGGCGATGGATCGAAAGAGTCCGGGTGGAGAGTTTAAACGGTTTTCCTCAACTAATTACTTCCGATCCGGCCCGCCAAGCAGTAGGTGGGCAAACGCATCCGCCGCCAAGACCTAGACAAACTTCACCCCATAAATCCGGTCACCTCTGCTAAGTCCCAAACGAAGCGAACAACTTGGAGTGACCTACGGCAGGGGTTTTGGTTATCAAACAAATGGTTCCCGGGGCGGCGGTACCCACACCCGCCTCCCAAATCGATAGACCATAATGCAAAGTAGTGACACCGGATTTGACTTTGTCGTTGATATGACTTACTGCAGATAAATAAAATGACTGGGTATTCACAGGCATAAAATAAAAGTCATTGCGAGCAATCGGTCAAAGGTATATCACATCTAAAAAAATACTCTTTGTCCTTTATTTTCGAAAAACTTTTCTTTTTTATACAAAGATCAAACCAATCAGATATGGGGAAAACAATTAAACAATTCATATTTTTTAGGATATGATGTGAGAAAATTAATTTTGAATTGGTCATATAAAAGGTGCCAAATCCGAACCGTTTTATCGATTTTTTGATTCCCAGCTCGGTACAAAAACCAACAGGTTTAAACCAACACTAGCCATTTTACAAAGTAAAATAACTTACCTCTTGGTGCATAGGTAGAATTTAGGTGCATCATGCGTTTTCTCTATCGGATTGGTCAAGAACACTTTCGTCTTGAAAGTATTCTGGATTAAATATAAATTACTGTTTCCCATTTTAGCAACTAACCCAGATTTAATTCGACACTCTCATAAGCCATCGTTGACGAGGCGACGTAACCCATAACTAAAGCGTCTTAGAATGAGAAGATGAATGATGTCAGTGAATGTTTCTTCATCTCTTCCAGCTCTAATACCTACACACTACATGGTGTGAAATACTCAGGACATTTATCAACGATGACATAAAAACTATGACAGTTTGTAACAAGGTTCTTCTACTTTAATTTTGACCAACCCACTTTAACGTCATTTCATTTCGTTAATCTGATATACCTACTTTAAGAGGAAGAAGTAACAGACCCTCGAGTTAGTATTTTCATTTGGTTTGGTGTAGTGGGCGAACCAACGTTTTTGTGATACAATTATCGCCAGCGAGACTTAGGATAGGTAGTTTAACAGAATTAGGACAATCATCAAATTTTAAAGTAAAAAATAAAGTTCTGTGAAAGTTCTATTCAAACTATGTTATTAATTCACCATCGATTGGTTGTTTCACTGTAACTGGATGATAACTTAACTCGAATGTTAACAATGTTTAAATTCTATGAATAATCGTTCAAATTCTGTGAAATAAACCGTCCTAAGAATCTCACAGACATTATGGCGAAGCTTGTGAAAGCATCGAGAAAAGACCGATCCTTGGTGTACGGGGGAACTGAAGTAGCTGGCACATTTTAAAACATTTTTAACTAACCTTTATACAAAGTTGAAATCATTTTAGACTTGAAACGATCCCCCTTTACCAAATGGCTACATTTGTGGACAGTCTTCCGACGGGTCAGGATGGGTCGTACCAATTTAGTTAAGTCGTCTATGACTAGTCTCTGACCCGCAATGAGATTGTAGCCAACGTTGGGATGGTGTCATGCATCAATTGACCAATTCTATATTATAGCTGAGACCAAAATGCCATCGTAAGCTCTCCTTCTTTTCTGTCAATATGAAAATGTTGACTGAATATTTCGTAGCTGTCACTATGCTTTTTAAAAATATTTTGTAAACAATCCAGAAGTTTTCCAGAGAAAGCAAAAAAATTAGAAAAGGGAAAGACCATTTTAAAATATTTGGATAGGAACCATGAACCACGACTTCCAACTATTTTAAGTCCAATGTTTATTTTTAAATTTCGCTTGTAAAATAGGTAGGTACCTACATATTTTAATTTATTTTAGGTGATTTGTAATCATTTCAAAAGAGGCTGTTTTAATAATCGCTACCTACATAGTATGTTTGTTATACCGCACAAACGTATCAACTACCCGGAGACAGTTGAAGTTAAAGAAAGTTGGAGGGGAAGAAGACAAGGAAAACAGAATCTTGGGAAGTACCTGGCTATTAAGATCGGGTTACCAAACGTAAGTAAAGTTATTTCAAGGATCTGGTCAATTCCTGGTGGTGGTCTACCTACCATTCTAATGATACCTACCATTAGAATGGTAGGTATTTATTATAATACTTTATATTCAGGGACGGATTTAAGACTCAGACGGCAGTCAGCAAATATGGGGATCAGAGGGGAAGGGGGGGAATAGTCTATTTGGAATGTGATTTTTATGCTAAAAATTTCACCTAAGAGGAACGTGAGCGCGGTCTTTTTGATTCAAAACGTAATTTTGGGTTTGAGGCCAAAATATCCATGGGCACACTGAGTACCTACAGGAGCACATTTTTTAACATATACTTACAGGAAAATAACAATTTTTATTAAAAAGGATTCAAACAAGGCAGTACTCTGCTAGTTCCAGAGGTCGCGGGTTCAAATACCGGCGTGCGCAGATAAATTTTACTTGATTGATTTGTCTTTACACAATTTAATCTTTTAATATAATATAACGTATATTTGCAGTACGTTCCAGAGTGGAACAAACTCTTAGTATGGCCTTGGTGAAAATGAAACATTGCTTGAAATGGCTTTAGCCGTGTTTGGTAACTAGATCTGAATAGCCAGGTACTTCCCCACCTTCATCTTCCCCATCTCTTTCCCCTCACCACTTACCTTCAGCTTCTCAACATACCCCAATTGGGGATGTCACGGTCTTACAGGCTCCAGACGGGAGCAGTTGGGACCTTGTGAAGTATTCACATTAAAAAAATATGATATATTAGGTCAACGATGTGAAAGTATGAAAATATATATGGCATTTAGATAGGTCAAATAATATATTTTTTAAATATGTGTAGGTGTATATATAATTTTAATTGAGTAGCTAATTACTTACATAGACATAAAAAGAGACTGAGAATACCGCACAACATTCCTATTTCCCCAATAAGCTCAGAGTCTGTGGACCCATGGCAATATCATTGCGTAAGCAACATTTCCGGCTTAAATAAAAATGTGATTTTTTTTCCATCCTGTGTCCTCAATGTGTCCGGTCAGATCAAAGACTGTATTGGATCTCGCTTGCGTTCTACCCAGGCATCGCGTGTTCAGGCATTACTCGGCTGGTTAAGTCCTCCATCACGACATAAACAACATTTTCCGCTTACGAGAGACTAGCACGCGGTAGTAGGAGATTTTCAAATACTGTCAGTTTATTCGTAACCCGGGAATGTTTGTTTTTCCTTTTTAAAAAAATGTATATCGTTTTGGCACCTAGCTGGGGCCCTCTCTGAGCTTAGGGTTCTGTAGAATATTTGATGTTTTATTTTTCGAGGCATGTTTCCTCAATGTGTACCATTTTTACAACATCCCCAAAGCTGGCATTGTACTTTAAGGAACTTATTTCATATCGTAGTCTCCTGGGTCCCTCCCCCTGAGGTTTGGGCACTAGGCCAAGCCTCTCGGGCCTAGGTGGAAATCCGGCCCTGACAGAGAACTTGTGTTGATGAGAAGTCTGGCACCAATCTCGTCAAATTTATTTCATGCGTAAACGTTAAATATACTGAAGTAACATAACTTTCAAGCAACCCTTTAATTTATTGCTTAAACCTCAGAATTTTGACGTATTTTTCTGATGGTCAAAATATTTCCGCTTTACAATAAAATGCAAATAAATGGAATATTTTGAACATATATAAATATCCCAAAACTAAAAACTGTTTTTGAAAGGAAATAAAATACGCTTTCAAATTTTGTAATTTAAAATAACCATAAAATTTTTGAAATATAAAAATTTTGCATGCAAACCTAAAAATGTTTTAAAAATGACTTACCTCACTTTTTTTTTAAAATTACTTAAATTAGTGATAACGAAAAAAAATAAAAAACACATACAATTTTATAAACGTAATTGTCACCTCATTTTTTTATTTCTTCAAATGAAAATAATTAATAAAACATGGTCAAAGTTTTATTTTTTTTTTCAAAATTTTGGTTTCATAAAGGTGTAAATTTTAATTTTTAGGTCGTTATTTTTTAGATTAGACTATAAAGTGTGATGTTTTACCTTTCTAACACCATTTAAAATATATTTCTTACTCTGATAGTAAGGGAGTTACAACGATTTATATGAGACGCGTGTGAGCTGGGACAAATATGGTCTCCTGCGTTCAAGGGGTTAATAATAATTAACTTGACGATTTAATAATTAAAAATAACTTGATGATAGCGCCGTTTTCTTGACAAAATCATCTCAAGAGTGCTTTAAATATTAGGCAAGTCAGGGAGGGGGGCACTCAGCATTTGCGAAATTCTGACCGTTAGATCCGCCCCTGAGGAGGTACATTACTGAGGGTGTGCTACAATAATGCATACAGGCAACTTATGCAACTACCGAGGTTCTGCAGTGCCTCCATGATGTTCACCGAGGGGAGGGTGCACTCATTCCCAGCCTTACTTCGCCACCGACTAGCCAGCTTCTGGAGCAGGATACGGACTTCAACCAATATCATTGTCGTGGCTGCATCCGAGTGGCTCAGTTCCCCATTAAATGAGCGATGGATGCAGATGATGAGGCGACCTCCATGATGGACGATCCCAAAATATCTTTTTATTTTTAATTCTGTCTACTTATTATTTATTTTAATTTTATGCTTATTTTTTGTTATTTGTGTGATGAATTTTGTTTTCATTTTATGCTTTAATTAGGTACCTACCTAATATTTAAACTCTTTTTTTCTTTTCTTTTATAGTTGTTTATGTAATATGGCAGACTGGGATTGCACTACCCTCCCAGTCTTGCTGGAATAAAAACTTAAATAAAATAAATAAAAAAAATTACTCCGTCACAAAACCATGGAGAAGTAATGAGCAACAATCGCAACTCATAAATATATGATATTTGGTTATGTATCAGTGGCATATTAATGGCATTGAGAATTATGATTAATGACTTTGGTTTATAAGAAGTTTCTATAAATATTCATCGTGAATGTGAACGGTCGGGGGCTATTTTAGATCGTTTGCTAGCAATGGATGCAGTAACTATGTCTGTGGAATATAATACCTACATATGAAATATAAACTCTAGAATCACAAATTAGTACGTGCCACCAGGTAGGAAGAACCAATGTTAACATTTCTTATCCTCTTCAAACACATCAAACTTATTTTTTGGTAACATTTCAATTCAAAATTAATAAAATACTTAGTTTTGACTATTATTATGGTTAAAAAAATCTAAATGTTTCGTAAGCAATGTTTAATTCATCAGGGTTTAAAACTAGTTACAACAATAGACTTAAAGATGTCAATGGAAGGATGGGAGAAGGAAGGGGGAGGAGGTAATTGGGAGTAATTTTCATAGTGAACAAATTTAATTTGGTCATTTAAAAAAAAGTTTTTTTAAATAATACTAGCTGGTTCCCGGCATGCGTTGCTATGCCAATTAATTAAGAAATTGTTTTTCCTTGCGTGTCCTTTCCCCCTTCCGCGTCCCCCTTCCCCTCTCGCGTTCCCACTCCGCCTCCTCCAACTTCCCTCTCCCCACTCCACTCCCACCTTTCCTCGTCCCGAGAACCCCCTCCCGTGTTCCCCTCCCCCTTCTTAGGTTAGCCTCCCCCTCCCCACACCTCCCGGGTTCCCTCGCCCCATCCCGCGAACACCCTACCCGAGTTCCCCTCCCCCCCCTCCTCTCGCATTCCATATATTCAGTTCCGGTACATTCAGTTTTCAAACAGCTCACGCGCCACCTCTTGCATTTTTTGTACCTACATATTTCATAATGCCAGAGCAAAAGTAGTACTACTCAAAAGTAGTTTAATACAAACCTTGTCCTGACAATAACGAACACAAAAAAAAAGAATTATCCAATTTGGTGCCGTCGTTCGGAAGTTATGCGCGTACATACATTTCGGCGTTTCATTTTTATTTATATACTAGCAGACCTCGCCACACGTTGCTGTGGCTAACAAAACACAACGCCATTACCCAACCTTTATAAAATCCACACCACCCGCTTGCCAGCTGCCCGCTGCCTGAATTGAATATTTGAATTTATCGGCTATTCTCTACTATAATAAGCATGTATTATACATATAAACTAATTAACTCGCCACTAATTATACAATGCTTGCAATGCAACACTGGATATTTGAAAAGGGAAAATCAAATACCTACTTACTCTAGGACATCTATTTTCCAATTTCTTCCGTAGAACGAATTTCAAAAGTGACTATAGTACGACCCGCCAGCCGTTTTAAATCGCACAAAAATATGTTTTCTTTCAATTTCTCGGCTTTTATGTAATATAATTTGCATGTATTATACATATAAACATTCCTTTTCAATCACTCTATCTATTCGTGAAAACCGTATGAAAATCCGTTGCGTAGTTTAAAAGATTAACGCGCACATACATTTTGAGCGACTTCATTTTATACTAAGTAATTTATATATATATGTAGATATATAGATTTAGGTGTATCTTTAAACTATTTCTAATTTCAAAGATATCAAATTTGTCTAAGTTAGGGGTGCTCAAACTTGAACTGCTGGCGATCTACCTCAATATTAGTAGACTCCAATCAATCGACTCGCCACAGATTTTCAAGTGCCGGGGGGGGGGGGGTTGGGTAGAAATCCATTTTTTTATTGCGACCTCATATTATGCCTATTTTTATATCACACTTGACGAGTATTCTTGCAATAAAAATCATGTTTAAAATTATGCTCTCGGAACTCTCGGAAATCAAGAATGGTTTCCATGTAATAGGATTTCGCATCTTCATAACACAAGGCCGGTTTTAACTTAAGACTGCTTCTGCGTAAGAGTCCCGAAATAATAGTTACACACAGAACAGTCAATTTATAAGAATTTTGCAGCACATGACATGCAACTCAAATGCAAAGCTTCACTCGGTGCACGAAGAATCAGTAACTTGTTATTTAATTTATTGCTATTTTGTGAACAAAAAACCGGTTAAAATTAAATCTGTAGGCGGTGAATTAAAACTACACTCAGAACATGAAAATGGTTTTTCTTTGATTCTGGCAGTAGATTAATAGTGTGCAACTATAGAATTTTATAACTGCACTTCGAATAAGATAATGTTTTTCTTTCGAAACGTGTCAGCATGAAAATGGGCGGTGTTATTGAGGCCTAATTGAGGATCAACTAAAACAAAAACTGTGAATACTTAGATCAATTTACATCGGCAAATTTTTGCCGAGATCGACTCAAAAAGCACTCGCGATCGACCGTTTGAGCACCACTGGTCTATATGAATACCATTAAAATTAAAGAGTAGCCACTCCATTCCATTATTAAAATAAAAGCACGATCCGTCTCCAATAAATGATTAGCAAACTCCGAGAAACTATTATTGTTCAAACACCTCTTATGCTCCTTTATCCTCAAAGTTTTACCTGCATAAACAATCATTTCAAATCAACTTTTAGACTCGAGATTATTTAAATTTTTAAGTCTCTATCGTTATTATTTAGTACGTAATTGCACAAAATGCTGGCAGATTGGACTCGGTACATTCTTTGTTATAGAATTGTAAATTTTATTTTTCTCCATTTTTTCTCCCCTGATCTTTTTGCAGAGGATAAATATATGATTTAAGAAATTTATTCTTGTAATTTAATTAAGTTCTATTAAAAAATTACTAGGAATTCTATGAACCATTGAATGGGAAAGCTGACAGTTTACAAAAAATGGATGATTTGATGTGTTGTGGATTATTAATTATATTTTGGTTTAAAAAAAAAAATTGTTGCATTTTAGTAGATTTTGACACATGAGAATGCGTGAATGTAAAAGCATTCTATGAAGGTGATGTTTGTTAATAATATAAATATCTTATGCACGTGAAGGGAAATATAAATACTAGAAATCAACATTTATATTGCAAACAATATTCATAATATATATTTTTTATTATTCTTTGGGAATTAATATAAGTTATGCATAAACGAGATTAAAGGTGTAATTTTCTTCCAGATTCCCTAAAAAGGAATATGTTTTCAAAATTTCATATTTCTACTACTTATCGTCTTTTGGATTAAAAATAGGGTTTTGTTATTCAACAAGAAATATTTTTATGTTTGAACTTAAAATATTCCTATATGTAAATATTTATGTATTATACTTTTTAGATTTTTTTTTTTTTTAATGAAATTACTAGTATGGAAATTAACATTACGATATTACGATAATGAGTACATAACCATAGTGGTTTGACCAAAAAAAGACACTAACGTCCTCCTACAAAAAACAGCTGATATACATAATGTGTCTTAAAACGTACAAATTTGTAAAGACATCAAGTTTTTGCACTCAGTAAACGGTAAATAATTCCAAATGTACTTCTCATTCGTTCGTAGTATCCTTGAATACGCATCTCAAGTGTAGAACCCAGGCTGTGCAATACACAAAAACAGAATCGAAAGTGTTCAAAATAGATTCTTAAGGTACCTTAACTTTCGCTCTTTTCGATCTCACGTTAGTAATGAAGACTCTGCAAAGTTCTTCAATATGCAGACGTTAACTTGCCGAAGACATATAGCAGATTTGATTATGTTATTTAAAATTACACATAACCTAATTGATAGTCCTGATCTTCTTCAACGCCTATCATTCCATGTTCCAAATCGCAACAGCAGACAGTCACTTACTTTTAATCTCCCTCTTTTAAAGACCAACTCCAAACAGAACTCATTTATCTATAGACCCACACACTCATTTAACTTAAATTATTACCACATTGACATTTTTAAAGAGATTTTACATGACATAAAACGAAAACTCACTAAGCAACATGACTCAAACTAGAAAGTTTAATTCCTATATATTCCCATCCTTTGCCTCTTAATCCTAATTCTTTGTTCCTCCTCCCCCCTCCCCTTTCATATGTTGTAAAAAAAATAATTGAATTTAAGAAAACACCCTTACAATGTCACACTTTATTATTTATTCACTATCATAAGTGGAAAGTTCATAATTGGCATAATTAACTATCTTACTATTGTTTTTTTGTTTATTCTCAGATTTGCTGTCAACTTTCCCTAAAATAAATAAAATAAAATAAAAATCCTCGAGTCGCAGTAGCGACCATTGTCTTTTTTCTGTTTTCTGTGTCTTGTTCTCTTTCATATTTTCGTTTAGATTATTATTGTTAGCTTCTTCTTCAATTATATATTACGTTGTTGGGAATAACCTTCAAAAGTTATAGAGAGTTTTTCTTATAAAAAATGAAAATATATTAAACTGTTATATTTTGCCTATGTTAGAAGTCAACTTGAGTACAATTCTCCCGTCTGGAATCCGCATTATAGTATACATGTACAAGCTGTTGAAATAATTCAATACAAATTCGTACGTTTATATGCTCAATTTGTCAGACAGAAGAACACTGACATGGTATTTCTGTATAAAATTTTAAATGATTTAGTATTGTTATAATTGATAAGCTTCCGGATTCCAATACGTAATACTAGATGTCAGGATTTATTTCAGTGCAGAAATTTTGGGACTAACTACCATTTGTATTCCTCTTTGCCTAGAATACTAATGAAGGGAAACAATTATTCCAGTGTATAAGTCAGTGGACATCTTCAATTTATGTTTAAATAAATATAAAATATTGTTACTGAGACAGTTCAGTTATTTACAATGAATGCTGCGTATTTCTTATTATTCATATGTTATGAATAACGCCCCGAAAAAGGACGTTAATAAATAAATACCTTCTAACCCGAAAATGAAAACTCAAATCGAAAGTAATATCATAAAATGTACTCCAAAAGTGATATATATAGATTCTTCAGCTTCCCGCTTTTAAGGACATCGTATGACATGCATTTAGTATTTGTACATACCTACATATCATAATGAGATTTTATTTAATTTATTTTTTTTATATTATAATGCAATTATAAAATATTTATAGTTTTTAACTAATTACAATAAGTATAAGTAGGTTTTTTTTTATCAAAACTACAATATCCGGTAAACAAATTATCTCTTAATTGGGGAATAAGTTCTCGTGTTACAAATCCGTGAGGTTCCTTCATTAAAAAAAGGCGGCTCATTTTATGAATCAGTGCAACTAAATTAGAATTCGAAACAACTTAGTTAGATAATGAAACTGCGGAATTATAGAACTACTAGTTGTACTAGGTACTCAACACAACTCAAGAATAATTCATCTTTTCTTGGTTTAGTTTTTAAAAAAACATGTGTACAGAACGCGGTAGAAGTTAAAACTTCAGAAAACTAAAAGTGAGGAGGCTTTGAAGCACTGCACAAAGAGGAGACCGATTATTCTTATTCTCTCACACCCTATAGATGTATATATTTGTCTCTTTTTAGTGTCATTTTTTCGTTTCATCGAATTTAAAATCACAACATAAAGAAGTTTTTACTTCAAAAATCTTGTCTCATAAGACAAATACAATATAATACAACACAAAAAAAAAATTCAGTTGAATTCGCATCGCCAGGGATTTCGATTAAAACATATGGAACTTAACTATTTTTTACAGTGGTTATTGAGTACTTTTTATTTCGTTTATTTTAATTACTCACACATATTTTTTATTGTCAATGCAACCTTTTACCTTTATTAATATTTTCTTGACCGTATGCCTTTTCACCCGCGATCCTAAATTTTTTTTTAATTTTTTCTATTTATTTTTCTTTGCATTTTTTGGCAATTGTAAATTGATATATCTTATCTTTTGACCTATAAAAGGGGAGATTAACATTGTAACATACATTGTCATCCGTGCCAGCTTATTAGAGCAAATAACATCATTCAATTAAAATATTTAAGTTTAAAAAGGCGTCAGATTATAGAAACTTCCCTAATTTAAGAAAAATGACCCACAAAATGCAAGACAAACGTTATAAATCATTCATCAACTCTGTCGAAAATGCTCTGCAAGATAAAATAAAGGTGTTCATACTCAATTACGAAAAACAAACGTATTCCTAAAGTAATACATCTTGATGGTATTTTCGCAAATGATGGAGAACGCAAAGCAAACATATTCTCTAAAAAAATTTCATCTGTTCATACCAATTCGGAATCACCTACTAAGAGTCGACCGAGACAGGTTTTTCGTTCTCGGCCGAGACCGAGACTAAATTAAAATCTCGGCCGAGACCGAGAATAGATAAATTCAGAAAAAAATGAAAATGCGCAATTTTTACATAGTATAGCAACAATAAAACATTATACCTACATAGTAAATACATTAAATCGAAATAACATCGACAGCTCTCTCACGCACTGACACCAAGTGACGAATGTGAACGCGCGCGGTAGATTTGAATCCCATTATCCTATGTACCTACTTACAACGGTCTCGGTTATGGCCGTGAATCTCGGCGATTTTTCGCCGAGAACCGAGACAGAGTTCTCGGTAGACTTTTTAGCCGAGAATGCCGAGACCGAGACCGAGACCGAGATCTCGGTCGACACTTATCACTTTTTTTATTTTTTATTATAGCGACTATATAAAAAAAAAATTACATGCAAAATGTAATGTGAAATTAAGTATAATATATTGTATTTCTTATACTTATCACCTACTAATGATTCAATGCCAAACATTACTAAACACAACCAATGCAATCTGGGTAAAATACATATCAGTGCGGATGAAAAAAAATGTTTTTTGAGTAAAGTAGATTCCAGGAAAGATTCTACACCCGATAAAATTCCGCCTTTATTTGTCAGTTGCTCTGTATTTTCTTTCCGTTTACCGCTTTTTATTATTTTTAATGAATCTTTAACCAAGGGAACTTTTCTTTACTTGTAGAAAGAAGCACATGTGGTACCAGTATCAAATCAGTAAACAAATCTTTAGTAAAAAGTATATTCGTATATACCAATTAGAAAACTATCAAGTTTTTCTAGGGTATTTTGGTCATCACAGGTCTATCAATATACATTTTTTAATTTTGGAATTTTGTAATTACGAGTGTAATTATTTTAGTGAAAGATTACAAGTATAATTGAAATTTATACTGATTTACTGACAAAAAGCTTTTTATAATGTTGACCACACCATCTCACCAAAGACTTGATTAAATGCGGTTACATGGAGACCTATTTCGTTCGATGAAATCATATTTTCAAAATAGATCACTACTAGGGTTTATTAATGGAAGCAAATCATCCCCATAGTAATAACTTCTGGTGTACAATAGGGTTCAAATCTTGGCCCCCTGATTTTCTTAATTCTCATAAATTATTTCGGTTGACACTTGAACTATGATTATATTTTTTTGCCGTTGACATTGAAAAAAATTTCGATATATTAGGTCTGTTTTCGATCAAAATGACCTCAACAAACTCAATAACTGATATATTGTCAATGATATGTTCTTAAATGTTGAAAAATGTTCCACTTTAGACTTCAATCGACATACAACTATCTATAAAGGATTTTTTTGCTACTAGCACTAAATCTATTCCTAAAAAAGTGTCTTCCGTAAGAGGTGGAGGGTGTAGGGTGTAATTACTCTTGATTTTAAATTACTATTTGAGGTATATTAACGACATTAAGAGGGCCTGGTCAGACTCAACCGGAAAATTGACATTTTTAAATCCAATTCTAGACGAGTTGGAACTTTTTTACAAAAAAGCATAAATTGATTTCGACAGTTTGTTATTTTATCTGGTAAAGTAAGAAATAGGGGCAATATTAAATGTTTGAACAAAAATTAAAAAAACCAGCACATTGACAATTGACGTTTTTGAATTTTTGGAATTCACTCTTTATTAAATATTATACTTATCACAATATTGCATTACTGCAGCTCTTCCAAAAGTTGAGAATTCGTTCCATACAAAATGTATGAGGAAATTTTTTTTTTATAATTTGTTTTTCGTGAATTTTTCCGATGTTTTAATAGTTATTCTGCTATTCGGGGCGGGGACAAATCCAACAAAAATCGGTCCTGCCGTTCTGGAGTTACAAAGGGTGTAACTAACCCGATTTTGTTTTATTTATTAAGATAATCATACATTTTTATAGATCAATACGTTATCTGGGGAAGCCATGTTTCAAAATTTAAATTTTTGTTTATAAAATCATTACGTGCGTGTGTTTCATGACGAAAATTGGTCTGTTTGTGTATTTATTTGCGCACTTACAAACTAATATATTTCAGATTTTTTTACATACTTATTTTGTTAAGACATTATTGACAAATCATATATAATTTTGATCGAAAAATAATTTTATTAAGTATTTAATATTAATTAATTTACAACGTCGCATTTCACCATTTTTATCACAGTAACACAAATTTCAGAGATCATTACGGCCACGGAAAACTCGGCCGGGAGAAGACGTGTTCGCGACGCGACGCGACGGTCTGAATCAAAACATTTATTTTGAAATGATATTTGAAAACGATTTTATAAATAAATAATAATTCCCTGTTTCATTGTTTGTGAAATCTACAGGGTTGGCCGAACGCAACATTTCATGTTCATTGAATATTTTTATGCAAAAAAATTTATATTTAGAAATGAATGTTTCTCTTTTTGTCCCTCATTATTTTCAACATAAGTACAATTAGCGTCGAGTACCTCATACAAGAGGCACCTCAAATGTCACATAGAAAACAAAAACATTCTGTCATGTGAATACCGTATAAGAGTCCCAACTGCTCCTAAACAAAATTAATATTTTTTTATTGTAAGTTAATACCGCACAGAGTCTCAACCGCTCAATTTTTTTTTTAAATATTTTTTGTTGTAAATTATTGTTCTGTGAATACCGCACAAGAGTACAAACTGCTCCACATTTTTATATTTTTTATTGTATATTATTGCTATGTGAATACCGCACAAGAGTCCCAATAGCCCCCAGGCCCAGCTCTCTTGCGTTATTATTTTTTTCCTTTACCATTCATCCGATTGCGATCAAACTTTGATGATGCGTTTTGAAACACCTTTCATACGATTGCGTAGAAACATGGAAATTTTATAGTGAGCACGCCCGCAAAAGTTTCTAGGGTGAACTCTGTCGTTATGAAATGTTTTTCTATATCATTCATGCGATAGCATGAATCTTAGGTGATTTGTTGTGCGCACGCCTGCAACAGTTTCTATTTATAATGGTGAGTTCTGGCGTTAGGAAATTATGTACGCATATATTATACTACTTATACCACTCATCCGATTACGAAAACTTTGAAATTGAAACTTTGTTGATGTGTTTTGCGCACGCCTACGAAGATTTCTACATATAATTGTGAGCTGGGCGGATACATCTGCCCACCAGCTGCATGGCAGGCTGGATCGGGAGAGTATGGTTAAGGAAGTCCCTTTGACTTCTCCAACCGTACTCTCTCGGAACATCGCCTTGCACCACAGTGGGGAGGATGGATTCATAATACCTTTTTCCTTCCTAAAACTTCCTCTCCTTCCTTTCCCTAAAACTACCCTCAAACTAGACCATCCCCAAAGAAGACATAGGCAGTGTGTCGAGTGATTGTAAAAAAACGGTCTTTATATTGAGGGATCAGTAGGATTTATAGGTTCAATTAGGAATTCCACAGAGCCGAACCCTCTGATATGAAAATATCTGGAGTCGGTGAATTATTTTCCCATCTGGTCTCGGGTAGGTTGACACGTGGTTCTTGTATTGTTTTGTAATTATAATACTTATATAATGCAATTGCATAACGTGGATTGACCAGATGATCATTTGGGAAGTGTGTGAAAGGGTTTAGTTTTTCCTGTGGGGAAAATTAAACCCGGACATTTAAATCTTTGTACAAAATTGTACTTAGGAAATATTCAATTTAATGTTCCCGACTTCTATTGTAGGTCTCCAGCATGTTTCACCCAACAATTTTTTGAACTGAAAACTTTTTTAGCACCGTTGTGGTTATAGCCCAGTCAGTAGGGAGTTTTACCTTGCAAAAGGTTGTGTAGTAGCGATTTTGATATATGTTGTTAAGATTGGGACTCTAAAGAAAAAAAAAAGTTTTCGACCTTGGGGGGGGGGGTCGAGCTCGAGCCGCCATCTTGGATTGAAGGCGCCAAAATTTGGTTTTTTCAAAATAATTGTGCAATGGTTGATTTTACGACCAAATTGCTAAAGAAATTAATTAAAGAAGATGAAATTTCAAATATTTTTTGTTTCAAAATTTTTTTTTTAAGTCTAATAGGTAACGAGTTACAGTGGCGGAAATGTGAATATTTTTCTAAAGAATGGTCAAATTCCCAATTTTTGTTATTTTTTCGGGCTATTCATTACATAATTATAATTTTGTAAACTCATTTCCACACCACCATGAGGTAGAGAAAATGGCGCATTTTTTATTGTGGTATCCCCAGTAGGTCTTCTTCCTCTTCAATGGCATTACAACCCATTTCGAGCCTTGGCCTCCTTCAATATAAGCCTCGACCGCCCTCCGTCCTCGGCCGTCGTCTTCCTAACTGCGACATGGAGTAGTCCTCTTGCATCCTTCCTGACATCATCCTCCCGTCTCAGCCTAGGTCTGCCCGCCTTTCGTTTACCTCCTGGGTGTTCTGTTAGAACCTTCTTCGGTACTCCTGTGCTTGACATTCGATGCACATGTCCGGCCCATCTTAGTCTTTGGAGCCTTAGATGGATAGAGAGTCTGGGAGCTTGGTAAATAACATAGAGCTTTATTGTGGCGGATTCTCCATGCCTCTCCCTCATGTTAATGTAAGTACTTGCATACTGCTTTCTCACCCCGTATGCATGGACATTGGAGGGTCTAGAGTCGTTCAAATAAATGTAGCTTCGTTCAATAAAATAGATTCTTGACGTGTGCGGTGAAGGAGGAAACCATATGTTTCCTTATAACGCCGTTGGGAAAGTGGTGGGGTCCCCTCCAATGCCTCTCCCTCTCACACAGCTTCTAAGATTCTTCGAAGTACCTTTCTTTCGAACGTGTCCAGCTGTTCCCGCCACACATCCATAGGCCAAGACCGTTCTAATAATTGTTTTATAAAGGGTTTTCCTATGGACGTTTCGGGATTTGAAACTGGCAACAACGCAAAATAAGTGTTGTTAGTGCCTGTGATGCGCTTTCTTACTTCTACTGGGTTTTCTTTGTCATGCGTTATGATGTAGCTCAGGTATGTAAACTGTTCGACCACTTCGAAATTATAAGTGTCTTTAAATTTCAATTTAACTTTTATTCTTTGGTGTAGGGTTCTGGTTTGCATCATGATTTTAGTTTTATTCTCATTGATTTGCAAACCCACCTCTCTTACCGAGTCTCTCTAAAAACCTCTCTTACGGCCTGTAGGGATCTTTCGACAATGTTAAGGTCTATTCCACAGATATTCCAGCGATGGTATAGTGAGCCGCACAGAGTTCGACTAATATTCGTAAGTATGTTACATATCCGCTATTGCGTAATAATATTTTTTGTTGAACCCGGTTGGTTGATATTGACATCTTAATAATAGTATTTTATCGTCAATGTCATGATCTAACTCATTGCCTGTGGTACTGGGATGCTGGGCTTCCATTGACAAAATCTCTTCATATTCAATTGCAAGAAATAAATTTTAATAAAGTCTCGGTTGCTGGTTTTTTTGTCATTCTTACTGGAATAAGCCCATTGGTGCCACGTTTCCAGCCCCAGTTTTCTGGATTTTTTTGGATTCCATACCATTTTTGAACTCCCGTACAAAGCAACAAGAAAGCGTTTTCCTTCATCTGCTGTCTTCTGGTTTTGCATCATGTTGTTTTCATTCGTGTACTCAATGAAGACGCACTGGCAGACCAGCTTTTTTAAGGCTTACTAAATGTTCATCATCACTACAAGTAGTTTCATCCATGCACTCGATGACGTCGAGTTTGTCGTAGTGGGATCCTAGCCTGTAGCAATATAGGCGCTGAGGTGGCAACGCTGCAGTCAGGACTGCAGGCACGCAGTATGTTGCTGTCTCTTTCTCTCCTCTATGTAACATGAAAAATTACTGTAACTTGAAATAGATTTTGCTATATGTGTTGTGGAAATACGTTAAAATGATATTGTGTAATATGTTCTTACAAAATTTATCATGAAAACTTGAGTTTTACGATTTTTGTCAAAATTTTCTTCTTTCTACCACTGTAAGTCATTATATATTAGATTTATAAAAAAAAATTCAAACAAAAAATATACATAATTTAGTCTTCTTCAATTTTGCCACAGATATTTTTGTTGTAAAATTAACCGTTTAGGAATTATTTTGAAAAAACTAAATTTTGGGACCTTCAATCCAAGATGGCGGCTCGAGCTCAGCCCCTCCCCCAAGGTCGAAAACTTTTTTTTTTCTTTAGAGACCCAATCTAAACAACATATATCAAAATCGCTACTACACGACCTTTTGCAAGCTGAAGGCCTTTTTTATCCCCCACTATTAGAAATCGATAAACGAAAAATAGCAACACTGAAAAGAGACAAACACATACACCTATAGGATTTAGCCTGCGAGAGAGTGACATATCTCCTCTTTGTGCGGTGCTTCGTAGCTCACTCTTGTCTACTTTAGTTTTCTGAAGGTTTCACTTCGTTTCGTTTGAATTGCACCCTCTGTTTTTAAAAACTTTTTTTTGATTTTTGCAAATTAATTTATCCCTTGTCTGAGTAGATTTTGTATATAATATATTGAATATTCGTAATTACAACATTAAAAAACAGGTTAATTAACCGATGGCCTCTTTGGATCTATATGAATATGTTGATTTTACATAAATAAAAAATCCAAGTGTGCAATTCACACCCGATAGAAGTGAAACCATCAGAAAACTAAAGTAGACAAGAGTGGGGAGACCACGCAGGACTTTTTAATCAATATGAATGATGATTTTTCCAATTCTTTGTCGTCGAATTACGAGTGCGCCCTTTCCTATTTTTTTATCTTTTTTATTTTTTTATTGTAGGTAATATAAATAATGTGAGATACATACATATATATTTCACAAAATATTATATTTTGTGATATATATATTTAAGACATCATTGATTATATTGTATACCTTAAAAAAAGAGGAGTTCTCGTGTCGAATAAGGAAGCTATGTACGATTCTTACTTAGCTTGTATGATATAATATTTTGTGTATAAAATATTTACTTTTTACTGTGCATTTGGTCACATATCTTATTAGTATTTATGTTTTCTTCTTCAGAGTCGCTTTCTTTTGTGTTTTCTTTTGCCTGTTCATTTTGGAGTGGATTGAAGATTGGATATTGATTTTACAAAAAATCGTTCTCCTCTTTGTAGGTGCTTTGTAGCCTCCTCAGTCTACTTTAGTTTTCTGAAGGTTTCACTTCTACCGCGTGAGAATTGCACACTTGTATTTAAAATCACAACGGTGCTAATGTAGTTATCACTTCAAAAAAAATTTTTTCGCGTGTCGTCAATGTTCACGTAGCCTAACCTCTTACCCCGCCCCCAACTCTCCAACACCTCCTTTTTTATGTAAAAAAAATTGAGCGTGTAATTCATGTCGCTTTCTTTTGCCTGTTTACTTTAAAGTGGTTTGAAGATTGGATATTGATTTACAAAAACAAAAAAATATATTTTTTTGTATTTCGTGGGATTCGAACCTCCGTCCGATGGATTTCTCTGGCCGCTGAGATTTGCGACGCACTATACCGCTGCGCTATGGGACGCGCTCGGCGAGGTGCGAATTTACGCAATATATTCCGACGACCCGTAAAAAAACAAAGCGGCCAATGAGCGTAACGTTTCCGTTTTATATCTCAACCAATAGGAGCCTTGAGTGCCGTTTGATGCTTTGCGGGTGCTGTAGTACGTCGTTTCCGTTTCATCCGAATTTCAAATCACGCTAAGGAAGTTTCACTTCAAAAAAGCATCAAACATGTCACCAGAGATTAAAATTTCATTTACATTTTCTATTCTTAGAAATTACTGGTTAAATTATGTCAAGTACTTCCCTTAACACCCTGTATATATTATCTATATGTGAAGAAGTTTAAATGTCTATAATATTGACAAAACACTATTCCAATGTTTTCAATATTGCATCTTGTGATTTAAAAGTGTTGTTAAAAAGAACTAAGAATACAAACAAAACACTAACAGTTTTTATAGATATTATATTCTGCATCGTTACATAATTTAAAAAAAATTGCTTGTCTTTCAACATGCTGATGTCATTTTTATAACAGCTCTTTGGCGTCAACACTCTAGAGTAGCGGTTGTCAACCTTTTTGAGCCTGCTTACCTATTGACTCTTACTAAAAAATTGTTGGCCCCCTTACCTTCTATCTATCTCTCGTATGTGTGTAATTAAAGACGTGTTTTATTTGTAATTTTTGAATACAGTCATTATTTGTTACATGAATTTAACAATCAAGTCACAGAAATACAAAATGCAAATTTATACAGAGTATAACACGGCTTCGGGCATTTTTAACCAGTGATTCTACTCGTACATGCGTGCCACAATATTGCGTACCCCCAATTCTTGCTCGCATATCCCAAGGGGTACGCATACCACAGGTTGAAAACCATTGCTTTAGAACATTGGTGTCTATAGATCGACCAAAGTTAAAGCCTGCCTGTGGATCATAAACTCTGAAAAAAAAAACGTTTCGTAATCTGTAAACATGCAGCTTTTAATAATTGAAGAAAAATATAATAATAAGATAGAACAAGATCTAAAGAAAAAGTAACTGGAAAAACCCAGTTTTGGCATAACCATTTTTAAATTTTAAGAAAAAGATAATACTAATAAATAAAAAACGAAACAGAACAAGACACAGACAATAAAAAAGCGACCATTTGTTTTGTGTGTTTCATGTTTCGTTTAGAATTATTAGTATTATCTTCATCAATTATTATCGATTATTACATAATGGGTAACCTTCAAAAGTTTTTCAACAAAGTTATTCCAATAAAATAAAGCAAATATTTGTTTACAAGTTAGTTCTTTCGCGAATCACCCTTGACACCTAAAATTTAGATTTAAAAAAAAACGAGTGTGCTTTAGACCACACGACTGAAGTAAAACTTCACTAACTTATATCTCCCTCTCAACTTCCGTTCGCCTCGCCCGACCGTTCGCCTCGCCCGATCACACTTTTCGTAACGCTCTCGTCACGCATTCACCAACTTACTCCCCAAGTCAAGCGTGCGTAAAGAAGTTTTACTTCAAAAATCGACTGCAGTTCACTCGCGGTAGAAGTGAAGCTTAACCCACCCACATAATCTCGACCAATGGGAGCCTTGAAAAGTGAGCACATAATCAAAGCGATAAGGTTTTATTCTACCTCATTCTCGCAGGCTAAATCCTATAGATATACGTGTTTGTCTCTTTTTAGTGTCGATTACGTTTCATCGAGTTTCAAATCACGACGGTGCTAAAAAAGTTTCACTTCAAAAATCATGTTTGCAGTTCACAGAAACCTTCAGAAAACTAAACTTCGAGAGAATGAGACGAATGTTAGTATCAGGAGTAGGACAATATTGTAGGGTTTATTTTTAACCATATTATTGTTACCAAGTTTAAAAATTATTTAACATTTTTTATTTTTTGATAGAAAGCAGTCACTTTGTGGTTTGACATATTAATTGAAATAAAACAATGACTTATTTTGTAACCACGATTTAATTATTTAATTTTATTTTATTTTATTTAATAAAACAATGTGTATGGACAAATGAACATTTTTGCTTTATTTAAAGTAAAATAATAAAGACAAGACATTCTATGGAACAAGTATATAAAAAAAGTAAGAAACACAAAATAGGTATTGGATTTTCAAGATATGGCACATCTGCCCAGATGATGGACACTGTAAGGCTATCCGTAACATTAACTGCAGAAGGAGGAAGCCCTACTTGTCATAATAACCCAAAAACCGAATACGAAAATGCATTTGGCCGTGAAAATCTCAAATCATGTCATGTCTCATGGTCTAAGTCTTCATTATACTAAATATTTTCTTAACTACTTCGTTGTAAAAACTTTTAGCATCGTCGGTGTAATAAAAATTTAATTAATTTTATCACGTCTTCTCGCTTTGCAGGTTTCATATGATTAGTTGCCCGTTGCTCAGCAATGCAAATATTATATAAAACATTTTGTTTTTCTTGTAACCCCCACAAATTTAGGCGTTGCATTGTATTATGTTGAGGAAACACCCACCCACAGTGATTTTTCCCTTTCGGAAAGTCGAAATTTTAAACAAATCGAAAGTCAAATTAACAAATAATCGCTATCTATTATTACAAATAATATCTTCAATGTCCTTCTCACTTAGCAAATTCATTTTACTCAAGTATTTCTTCAAAATTCCGTCAAAAATCAATACAAAAAGACCAATACAACTTGCAGCTGTTAAATGATTTTGAGGTTATAACAATCATAAAAAATAGTACGTTTTGCAGAAAAAAATGTTGCTGCTCTGTAATATTTGTATTGGAAATAGGCAAATTTGCCATAAACATGGAATTAGTCACTTTTGCAGAAAAGGGTACCTATTTTTTAGCTGGAAATAGTCAGTTTTGCAGAAAACGGTGTTTTTCAAATTGAAAAATCAGGAGGATTTCGTCATTTTATCGTAAAAATAATGGTGCCATTCGATTCCTTGGCCTCGAATTTGTCTGACTGCATATATAGCTCAATTTAGACCATTTTGGAAATAGTCAGTTTTGCATTATCACCCCACATTATTAAAGTCTAGCTAGGTTAATATCGTTATCGGCTCAATTTAAGGCGGTACACAATCCTAACAATTTTTGTTTGCTCAAAACTCACATTTTAATAATTTTCGGCGAATTCGTAACTACAACACCTTTTTTATTTCCATGACGCACAAGGAATGCAAGTTATTTATATTTTAGATTAATAAAAATAGTACCTTACCATTAATATATTTTACGTACAACGATTTTAAAACTTTATAACCAGTTTTTCAACAATAAAGTTAGCGGTAAGCACCAGATTTTATTTTTCTAGACGATGCATTAATAACTTCGTGAGGACAACATTGAGAAACATTTTAAATATTTGTAACACGTTCTTCAGAATTAATTAAAATGAACGCGGCAGAAAGAACACGCTTTCTTCACTTACGTCGTTAAGATTCCCACATTATTTATCTTCTTCTTCTTTTCTTTGATACGGCAAATTCGATAGTAGGCCCGTCCAGTGCACGGGTCGCGAGTCGCAATTTGTATACACGGCTTCTTTACTTACGTCGTTAAGATTCTGAATATATTTTAGGGTATTCTTAACGGCAAATCATAAGAATAGTGTAGTTTTTCGAACCATTTTCCCCGGTGTTCAATTGGTGAATCATTCGCGTGTACGATATAGATACGAGTATCCAAGTGAGGTTAGATCGGCGCTGCCAATACTGAAGCGACCAGCGCGGCGCTGCCGTTACGTATCTCCTCGTTAACCACTTAAGTCGATTTAGGACGATCGCCCACCTGGACGGTGTATTTGATGTTTTTTGCGAGTCATTAAAGATGGAGATTTTAATTTGCTCATATCGTGCGCTCGAGACAAAATTCCGCTTTTGGCGAAAGACAGTTGCTTTAAATTACTGATAACCCTTTTATTGAAGTAAAACTTCTTTATGCACGCTTGAATTGGGGAGTAAGCTGGTGAATGCGTGATGAGAGAGTTACGGAAAGCGAGGCGAACGGTAGTTGAGACGGAGATATAAGTTAGTGAAGATAGAAAGAGAGAGAGTTACGTTTCGTATATTACTGTAGGGGCAAGAGAGAGAGGTATCTAAAGCACACATTTTATTTCTCTCTTTCTCTCGTAGCCATTTACGTTTCGTATATCTAAAACACAGTGCAGGCCTATTGCCTGTATCACACTGTAGAAGCAAGAGAGAGTAGTGCGCGCGCACATTTTCTTTCTATCTTCATATCTTATAGATGGAGCTAAAGAAGTTTTAAAGCACACTCGTTTTTTTCATACGTCCACCGCTTTTTCCATTTCATTTCATATTGATCCTTATCGTGTAAGGAAGAAAGATCTTTTCCTTACTTCCACCATCTTTATTGTTGGAGTCAGAAATATAATTGTAATACTTCACTCTCAAAAGATTAATGTTTTTTCACACTTTGGGTCTGATGGAAAATATTTATTTATATTTTTTTTTATTGTACGACAGACAGGTGAGTCCAATTACGGTACAATTTTAATTTTCTTATAACTAACAATACATGTATATAGTTTTTTTAAAACATGGTACGGTGATATCAAACACATCTATATCCGCTGGTAGGGCATTAAGCAATGCCATACCTCTTGTCATGCTGTGTTGAGCCATGACATCTGTCCGACCCTGCGGTATGTAGAATAGAGCGTGGCTACGAGTTCGACGAATAAGCCACAGCATGACAGGAGATATGGAGAATTAATAAGGTTTTTTATTAACTTTAATTCGAATACCAAGAGTCCGGCACTACGCCTGGTCTCTAGACTTTGATAATTTGTCTCCTTTAGCAGTTCCACGTGATGCATGAATTTCGTATATATTCCGTAAGATCGCATGTAAACATACCTTAGGAATTTTTTTTGAATTTGTTCAATCATATTTATTTATTTAAGTTGATATGGTATCCAGACAGTACTAGCGTACTCCAGCTTGCTTCTAACCACTCCGTTGCAATGGGTAGAAACTAGAAACCTAAACCGTTTTCAATTACTTATCTGGTTCTCAATGTTCAAATAAAGTTAAAAAAATAAGGGATGGCAATACCACTCACGTATAAGTTTTTTGTTTGATTTTTGAAGTGAAAACTTCGTAAGCACCGTTATGATTTGAAACTCGATGAAACGGAAACGAGCGACATCAAAAAGAAACAAACAAATACCTACTTCTATAGGATTTAGCCTGCGAAAGAATGAGATAGCAATAAAATATTTATTTATTTCACGGGTACTGGTTCCAATATAATACGATTAATCCACGGTCCCCTTTGGTGTAGTGGTACAAAGCGCCTGACAAAACTCTCCAAGCATTTAGCGGACCAAGGATCGAAACCTACGAAATCCAAAAAATTTTTTTTTTTTTAAAATACAACATTCCATTCTTCAAAATGAACAGGAAAAAGAAACCAAAAATACTAATAAGATGACCAAATGTATAGGAAAAAAGTCACTGGAATTCGACGACAAAAACATGGAAAAATCATCCCTCATATTGATAAAAAAGTGCTTCGTAGTCTCCCCTTTCTTGTCTACTTAAGTTTTCTGAAGGTTTCACTTCTACCGCGTGTGAATTGCACACTCTGATTTTTTGATGACAAATAAGTTGTAAGGGAGAGAATGGGTACCGACGGCGACGCCCGGGAACTATTTATTGAATAACCAATACCTCTGCCGCAGGTCACAACAAGTGGTTCTCTAAATTTGATGACTTTGCATGGATGTCAAGGGGTGAGGATTGTCTATGTCTTGATGGCGGATGCGTCTGTCCCCTTCTTTGTTTTCCGCCGTCACCACCAATATTATGGGCCTGGGTGGTCATCATTCCCGATGGACTCTTTTTCTTATTCGTACAATCGAATTCATCTTTTAACTTTCGCGTAAAGACAGAGACACTGTTCAATTCGCCATTAATGTTCTTTGTTCGCATCCTTTTCTTCACATATTTTATCACTGACGACAATGAGCAATGATCAGATATAGGCATTTCAACTGGAGCGCTCACCGCGTTCCACTGGAAATATTTTTTGACCTGCTTCTAGATGTTGTTGCAACGATGCAAGAAATGCATTAGGGAACGTACCCATACTGCGTGACCAACTTTTTGCAATTTTTAATCCCCCCCCCCCCCCCGGTGACCAAAGACCTAAGCAACCCGCCGCTCATTTGTATGGAGCGTGACATTTTGAAGACCCCCCCCCCCCCCTAAACGTGTCACGTAGTATGGGTACGTTCCCTAACGTTCGAAAAGAATTTTATAAAATCCAATCGTTGACTTTTACTACTCGTTTTTCAACAGAGAGTGACGAAAGTCGTGGAAACCCGACGAAGACGTGAATAAAATAATAATTTATGGTAAAACGAGGCGTGTGTGATGAGCCAAAGGATGTATTGAGATTGTATGATTTGGAAGGGAGTGGGAGAAGAAGTCGGAGATGCCCATAGCATGATCAAATGAAACAAACACTTATGTTTGGTAAAATCATGTGAATGCTACGACCAAGTATACCCTACGTCAACGTGTGTATGTGATGAACTAAGAAATGGGTGTAAGAAGAATGTATGACTTAGAAGTAAAAGCCAGAAGAAGTCAAGGAGGAAGAGGAAGACTATTTCAATAATATTATTTCCACCTTAAAAATGTAGCCAGTTTTCAGGAACACTAGAATTTATAACCTCACAACTTTACTCTAAACCACGAACAATGCCAAGTACCCATCAGATAGTAGGTATAAAATTTTTAAAAGCTATTTACAGTTCAGACTTTTCACTTAACATAACTTGTTCTGAAATGGGTGTAGTTAAGTAGGTAACCGCTGTGTTATTGAACTCTACTGTTTTTTTTAAATGTTTATAGCCAAATGTGTGTTCTTGCAATGCCATCGTCTTGTTTTCACGCTGATAGCCCGATTAAAGAATTAAGAGGAGTAAATTGTTCTTGACTGATAAGTGATAAATGCCCATGACCCACGGGTCACTGTCATTAGGCAAGAGCTCTTGTAAATCGGATTTCTTTCAGTCATCGTTAACCTTGTGCTAATCAAATTTCATGTATGGAAACACGTGATGTAGGAAAAATTATGCAGGTTTTACCAAAGACGTTGTCATTGGGTATTACATCAAGCGTTTTCGTGTTTCAATATATGTAGTTGATCGTCTTTGAACCACTTTCAGCGAGTAATTTCACAATAATTTAACCGCCAACAAAGAACACAACATTGCAATCTTGTAACTGCTGTATAATCGCAAGTATAGACTTGATTTGAGAATTTTACGGTCATTTATTTATTTCGATTAATTTTTGGATTAGAAAGCCCTGTTGCGTTTCCTTTTCAGTGTGACCAGATTTAGTAGATTTCTACTTTTTTGGTAGATTTCGAGGTACCGGTAACAGTATCTAGTAGGTAAAAATTATTTGGTATATTTTGGTAGATTTCACGCTTTTCAACTATTCTGGTACTTTTTTTACCTTCATATGTCAAACCTGTCAAAAAAATGCGGGGTATTGCCCTTTTCATCGAATGGATTGTAACTATCTCTTTCTAATATTAATTAGTCGAGAGGGAAAGCTGTCGGGGGAATCCAACATGTATTGAAAAAAATTGTTTAGGTAGGTTTGTCTTTAATTTTCATTTTTTTCGTAACCATTCGTGCCGTGAGCATAGAGTGTGATGGATTAGTGGGAATTCCTTCTTAGAAAGTTTTTATAATGAAACGTAAATATAGACAAGGATATCGTGGTGAATGGGAGCAAGATCCCTCATTCTAAAGTTGGTTATGTAAATCTAAAGTTACCACTACGAGTGCTCATTGTAAAGCATGTAACTGTGAAGTACTAAGTAGAATGGCGTCTTTGAAGGAACACATGGCTACATCAAAACATATAAGAAATTTATTTATTAATACTGCGTTTTTACAGGTTGTTCACACACATGTGAGAACAACCCAGTTAAATATGAAAGGATATTCCGGCACCTCACAGGTATGCAAGTTACTGATGTTAATATGTGTAATGTAATTTCTAGTTAATTTAATAATTACTCTTGTAAAGACTTTTTTTAATACTTTCGAGTTACGCAGTAGTACCCAACATAAAGAAGAAGGACCATAACTCGATCACAATTTAAAAATACCAATATTTGTGTAGATTTTAATTTTAAGTAAGTGATAAACATTGATTTCTCTAATTTATGGTGTTTTCTTTGTTCATTTTATTGTTTTATCGTTATATCAAGAGCACAATTATGCTTCTTCGTTGTAACACAACAGCGATAAAATGTAATAGATTTTTAGTATTTTCTCATTCTATTTTGGTAGAATTTAGTAGTTTTTAACCTCCACAAGCAGTTGATTCGTTAAATGAAATCTGGTCACACTGTTCCTTCTTCTTTAGTTTAGTTTCGTTTTACGTTTCGTACAGCGTTACAGTGTCTTGTGTATTGTTCGTTTGCCCCGATGATGAACACTGCAGCTCGGTCTGAAAAGAAGGACTAAACGCAACTTGGTACAATAATCCATAAATAATTTAATTTTAAAAAAATCAGAGTGTGTAATTCACACGCGTTAGAAGTGAAACCAGAAATATCGCTAGTTGTCGCTGTTTTTTCTTTTGCCTGTTTATTTTAGTGTGATTAGAAGATTGGATATGGATTTCATAAAAATAAAAATGCTTCTTTTTTGGATTTCGTAGGATTCGAACCTCCGTTCTCTGGATGTCTTTCTCTCTGGCCGCTGAGACTTGTCAGGCGCCTTGCCCACTGTGCCATCGAAGGCGAAGCGCGAATTTACCGCATTATATAGAACGGAGGACCCACCAAATAATAAATTTGTGGCGCATTTCCGTTTCATTCGAATTTCAAATCGCTAACGGCATTAAAGAAGTTTCACTTCAAAAACCAAACTTTATGAAGTAAAAACTTCTTTAGCGACATTGTGATTTGAAATTCGATGAAACGAAAAAACGAAACCAAAAAAAGACAAACACATACATGTTCAAGATTTAGCCTGCGACAGAATGAGATAGCCTTCGTGGCCTCCCCACTCTTGTCTACTTTAGTTTTCTAAAAGTTTCACTTTTACCGCATGTGAATTGCACACTTGTAATTTTATTTTTTTGATTTTGAAAAAAAAATTGAAAAAAAATTCATCGAAAAAGTGTCCGGAGACCAAAATTTCAATTACTCTTTTTACTCCAAATAATGTCAGGAATCACTGGTTAAAGTAAGTCAAGTACCTACGTCCATTAACACCCTGTACACATTAAGGGTATGTTGCATCGACCAATGATAGCTGCGATGTGTTGATGATGATCGTTTTGAAGTGAACACAAACAGAAACATATCTGGCGCAATATTATCTGAATGAATAATAAGATGGACCGTTTTAAAGTAAAATACTAGTACCCCTGCGGGTTGAAGGACAAATCAGTTTGAGTTTCAAATTACATCCAGTATTTTGAATTTATATAATATTCAGGCAGAATTGAAAACAAGCAACGCGTTGAAATCACCAAAAATCTCTGATATAATCCTATGTTAGAAAAAATATCTATGAATTAATGGAAAATTTATTGAAAAATTGTTTTTATTTGGTGTATAATGTGATATGAAAAGTTAGAATTGATGTATGTAGGTATGTAAAAAAATAAGGAAAATTCAAAGTTAACGCAAAAGAAACGATGCTTTCTGTCGGCGGTCGAATCATTTAATTAAGATCCTTATAACAAAATTATCATGAAATCTTCTCTAGCAATCAAGACAGCGTCCTTTGGAGGATGTTTGCAATTTTAAATCCTTTATTTATCGGGTCTAATGCGCTCGCAGCCGGAATGCGCGGCATCACATCCTCGTGCGCAAGAACGGTTAGAGATTAACTGCAATCTCGCAATAAACAGCAAATGGGATAATCTCAAATAAAAGAAAAATAGGTTTTTTTTCGATTATAAGATCCTAATATATTGAGGCTTATTTAATATGAAAAGAAACAGTGGCGCTAAAACCGTTTAAGCGGTCACTCGGTCTCTAAATTATTCAAGCTCATTTTTATTTATTGTTACTTTGTTTAAATTCCGTCTATTTTTTTTTTTTAAATGTACATTTTAAAAAAAAAATATTAATATTATTGTTATTGGGTTCTGCTAGTATTTTAGCTTTGATTACATAGTTTGATAATGACCTTGAACAATAATAAAAAAACCTGTTTTGCTTTCCAAAAAAGTTGAGTATATATGATTGATATAGGTATTTGTGAAGTCTATTTGAAGGTATTTGGTATTTGTGGTCCAACAACAGTATTGTTGAAGCGGTTAACGTTAAATAATATGTCGAATCTAGGAAAAATTATGAATGATAATGAGGTCTTGATAAAACATTATTTCTAGGTGTATGTTGGTAAAAAAGACATGTGGCTTAATTATTAATTTCGCATTGATGTATGTTTTATCATATTTTAAAATCTTTGTTTTCTCCGATGGGTACTTATTTTATAACAAAACCCTGTAATTAGTAAATTATGCTGGAAATTCAATTATATGACTTCTTTACGTTGGCTTCATGCAGAAGATCTTGAGGAGTACAAATTCGATCAATTCATTTTGTTTTTTGAAGAGTTTTATTAAATGTACATTTGTAACTTAAATTAAATTTTTCCGCGACCGGTTTCGATACAACCGTATCATTCACGAGCAGAATTAAAACTAACTTAAAAAATAAATGCAAGTACCAAAGATTAATTAGGTATGAGTAGTGGGAGGGATGATTTTGGGGGGAGGGGGAAAGCGGTGGGAGGAGTCAATATTATACGGAAACATGGTTAGTAAAGGAGATTTGCAAGGCGCTATTATTTTATTCACTAAATTACCTACATACTGTGCGTCACAATCGTTACATAGACGTTTGTGACGCACAGTATGTAGGTATGACAACTAGAAATTTCAAAACTAGAATCAGGGAACATGAACTTTGTTTAAGAAATAATAATTATTCCGAATTTGCGAATCATTTAATAGAGTCAGGCCATAGCTTCAATTAAGAAAAAACAAAATTTAAACATTGCAATATAAATTCATACTTTAATCTTTGCGCTTTAGAAACGCTCGAAATAAACAAAAAAATTAAATCTAAAATTAATTTAGTGAATAAAATAATAGCGCCTTGCAAATCTCCTTTACTAACCATGTTTCCGTATAATATTGACTCCTCCCACCGCTTTCCCCCTCCCCCCAAAATCATCCCTCCCACTACTCCCACCTAATTAATCTTTGGTACTTGCATTTATTTTTTAAGTTAGTTTTAATTCTGCTCGTGAATGATACGGTTGTATCGAAACCGGTCGCGGAAAAATTTAATTTAAGTAACAAATGTACATTTAATAAAACTCTTCAAAAAACAAAATGTCTAGAAATTGTTACATAGTTAATGCCCAAGAAATACAAAAAATCGATCAATTGAATTTAATCAGGTGAACCAAAAATTCAATCGATGTCTTCTTTGAGAGAGTATTTTTAGAGAAAGGAAGGAGAAGAAGTTCTGGGGAGGAAAAAGGTATGAAGGGTGGATATGAATCTGGGGGTTAGAGTTAGAGTGTCCATGTGTGACAGACGTATGAATCCATCCCTCTCATACTACAGGCAACCAAGGAAAAATAGGGGAAATAATTCGTGTATTTTGGCACAGTTGTAGGGGAAGATGTCCTTAATAACATACTATATGATGTTCTTAATCTTGAACATTAAATTTCGTCGAAATCTAAACTTTTATCGTCATCAATGCTGTCTTTGATGGGGGCTCCGTTCGTACATGAGCCGAGGCAGCCGCAGGCACCGGAGCAGGCTGATGAAGTTGACGCACCGAAAACAATTAGGTCTCCATATTCCCACTGGCTTTATGAAGTACATATTGATTGATAGTGTTGCCAAACCAATGAGGAGAACTATCAAGTCCACGTCCTCCCCAACTATTACTACAGTTGGATGTTCAGCAGCTTTATTCAACCCGCACCTCACAACAGTGCTGTCAGCATCCCCTGTAGCAACAGTTGTTTCAATCCTGGCTGCTCTCATTTTCTCGCTGAGCAAGTGAATCATCCTTGTTTTCATTAGCAAGAAAATTTTGTTCATTTCATTAGCAAGAAAATGCTCTCGATGAAATGTGATGGTCGTGCTTTCATAAATGGTGATGTCAACAGAAGTTTTTGTGTGCCCTCTTCGCTTCTGTTTTACGCATTTTGTGCTATTGACATCACTATAACCATCAAAAACCACCGCACGATTTTCACCGTAATATTTCTGTATATAGGCAATTTACTGATGGCAAATTGAAGAAATGTAGGAGGATTGTTACCACATTGGTGCTCTGGAGATCGAGAGTTGCGTTGTCCTCTACTGGCAAAACATCGTAGAGGAATGCATTTTTTTTGCTTTTTCGCATTCCGCTCTCGCTGTACAGAGCCAGGGGGTGTGGAGTTAATTCATATTTCAAAAGCTCTGCTACATCATTGTCGTTCTCTTTTACAACGAGAGTTCTTTGAAAAATTGTCAGAGGATTAATGGTAACTTTCTCACCATTGATTTTAATGGTGTTGCTCATATTGGCTATTGACAAAACCACATTCTTTCGAGATTGATTCATGTGACCAAAATTGCTGCCAATGAAACTTTGCAAAGTTTTGTTTCCAATATTCAGAGCTTAGTGGCAGTTTATTTTGGAATTTCCCAGGATGCCCACAGACAATGACATTAGCGAATCCAACTTTGGAAAAATGGGATGGTCATTCAACTATTTGTGAATGTTAGCTCAATCTCGTGAATCTCTAGTTTGCCGTGATACCCGGAAATCAACGTGCTGCTCTCCAGTTGAAAAAACCACTTCAGCGAATTCCTCCAATGACGTGCAGATGGCGGTGCCTCGTGGTGACCCACAAACCCACTTGGCGAGTACAGAATCAGTAATTCCCCTTCCTCGCGTCAGGCCACCTGAACTCTTCATGGAGCGCATAAGTGTTTGTTGTATGACCGTATCCGACAAAACACCTGCCCAAGGTGTACCTGTGCGATTAATAGTGAAGTATCCCTTTTGTGCAAACTCCGTACGCCTCCGGATGGCCAGCTTTCAGTTGTATCTAATCTTGCACGTAGAGGTGAGTACATTTGAAGTGCCCACTTGAATGGAAGAATGGGATAATCTGCTGAACACACGCCAAGTGGCCATCTCAAACACTACGACGCGAAGAATCAATGAACTTCTTCATCAGGGTAACCATGTGGAAGTACAGAACCCACAAAGCAGCGGTAGACTTATACGTATACTTGAGGGATTCCAGATGATTCTGAAATTTCGTCAAAGTTGACACCAAGGAAGCATTCTCTTCAACTTTGTCTGGAGTAAGTTCCTCCATGTTAGTTAGCTTAGTCAAGATCTCTCTCTTCTCTTCCATATCATTTTAAACAATAAACATTTTATTTTTAACAATAAAAACTTCTTTTTTATTTTGACATTTTACCACCCTCCATATATCCTTAGTAAAAAAAAATATAAAACCTTTTTTAGTTAAAAATTTTATGTAAATAATTTAGAACGTGCATATTTTTTGGCTAAAGGCAGTAGTTTTTGAGTTATTAATGAAGAACTGAAAAGGGGACCTTTAGAGACCCCCCCTCACCCTTAGCTCCACTCCCACCCCTCGGTACTTTTAGTATGTTGTTAAGGACACCTCCCCCTACAACTGTGCCAAAATTGGCTTCAACGCGAATTATTTCCGCTATTTGGCCTTTTTGGTCTTCGTTACCTGGACTATCCTGCAGTGCAAGGCGATGGATCGAGAGTGATGTATGACAAATCCAGTAACTTCAAAAAATCTTTAGAAGATAAGAAGTCATTGTTACCATACTTCTTATAAACTTCTATTATCATCGTTTCAGAATATAAAAAAAAATGTTAATCAATCCTTGTGCACCGGGTTTTCAGCATCTACATGAGTTGATCAAATTAATGTACGTTTTTTACTATAGTCTCTCTGTGTTATGTCAGGGTCAGGCGTATATTTTAATCACATACTAACTTCAATGTCTGTGATGTAAAAAACTCTTGCGTATTGATATTATTCATTTTTTTACTTATTGTAATTCATTTTGCCTATTTTCTTCTGGTTAAATAATTCTGTGACTAATGATTTTTCAAGTTTTGTCCGAGAGGTAAATTTCTAACATTTCTCTAATTAATAAACAAAAAATACAATTATAGAGAAAAACGACAAATTTTTTTTCTGAAAGATCCTGGGGCAAATATTTTATAAATACTTTCAGTTTCACAAATCCTACATTTACAATATCCTATAAATTTTCTTGAATCTTCGTTCATAAAATAATATATAGACGTCATAGATGCAATTATTATGCATGTCATTATTATTGTGCAATTTTTGGCAAACATTTTATGGTCCTGCATCGAAATTAATTGCGTAATCTCGAAAAACTATGTTGAATTGTTTTAACGTAATATTTACCCATATTATGAATATATAATATGTTCCCATATTGGGTTTGTACTCGTGAAAGTATTGTCTGTTTTCTTTGAGAGACATGTACTAACCTAAAATGTTTTTGTCTTCTTGTCGACGATCCCGAAGAACAATGTCGGATCTGCTAAAAATTGAAAATCATTTTGTTGGCTTATTTTGTTGATGTTAAGTCCGTGTTTTCGGAATTTTAAATCAAATTAAATGAAATGCTAATTATCATCTTGATCTCAAAAATAGAAAAATGCAAGAAAAGAAACTCTAAACATCTCTCCTGCAAAATTACAAAATCGCATATCCGACATTGTTCTTCAGAACCATCGATGTACTTGTATATGTAACTTGAAAGCATTTAACCATTTTCATTTGGGTAATTCCCGTGCAGGAAATAGTAATATTAATAATATTTTTTTCTTCTAACTTATCAAATGTACTTAGTGGCATCGTTTTTAATTAAATAAAAACAAATTACTTTGTATAACACTACTACTTGACATTTTTCAAAAACGAAGTTTTCTTCGTTAAGATAAGAATATCTTATACTGACGAAGTAATTTGTTTTACAATTAATTACGAAGTAATTTTTTTTTTCATTTAAAATTAATAATGTTTGAATCATTTAAAATTAATAATGTTTGAATCATTTCTATGGTTACATGACAGTTGGTCCGGCGACAGTTGGTCCGGCGACAGTTGGTCCGGCCGACAGTTCGTCCGGCCGATATTTGCTCCGGCGACAATTGGTCCGGCCGAAAGTTAAGAAGATGTTTTCTTCAAGTATGTAAGTATACAAAGAGGATGTACGGCCGTACAACCAAAGTCGATATACTACATCTGAAGGCATCTTAAGTGAAAATCCGCTGTAAAAATATTTTTACTAACAATTTCCATTCTCCGAAGTAGCATGCGGCAATCACAAAATACGACATACTTATACGTGCAGGTGGCTTAGCAAAAAAACGCTAAGGATTCCTACTTGCATATAATATAACTTTTATGTCTGAATATAACACAAGAGTCCCAACTGCTTGAACCAGTGAGACTATGGCATCCCCAATTTTGGTATGTGCTGAAGGTAGTGGGGAGGGGAAGGAGATGTGGAAAATGTCAAGAAGCCGTGTTTTAAGACAATATTCAGATATAGTCTTCAAACACAGCTAAAGCCATTTCAAGTAACGCGCTGTGCGACTGTGTGACTGCACGTATAAGTATGTCGTATTTTGTGATTGCCGCATGTTACTTCGGAGAGTCGAAATTATTAGTAAAAATATTTTTACAGCAGATTTTCACTCAAGATGCCTTCAGTATAAGTATATCGACTTTGGTTGTACGGCCGTATTATCCTCTTTGCATACTTACTTGAATAAAACATCTTCTAAACTTTCGACCGGACCAATTGTCGCCGGACCAATTGTCGCCGGAGCAAATGTCGGCCGGACGAACTGTCGGCCGGACCAACTGTCGCCGGACCAACTGTCGCCGGATCAATTGTCGGGTCCCATTTCTGTACCGCCGTTTTCGTGAGAAAATCATCTCAAGGGCGCTAAAATTATTAATAATTACACTAATTTTGCATATTTTCGGGCGTCCTTCATCCTTTCGACATTTTCAAATCGTCTTTTTTTTTAAATGATCTAAAATTGTCGTTATTAGTTTGAACTCAATGATTATTTCATGTCGGGCATGAGAATTCTTTTCCAGATTCTTCTTAAACTTCGTTTTTAAATTCTTCACTTTAACCTTCACATACTCAAGTCTAACCTACTTACTCGGGTGTAATTCTACTAGTCGATGAATCATAATCTTACAATGTACTAATATAGAATTAAAATATTATATTATATAATTTCATCAGTTGTCAAAGGGTTAAGGTTTTTAATGGAGTGTCCACAACATTGTACCATTACAACTGTTACGTTTTGACACAATAGTGCAATATTCCATACGATGTATCACAGGAGTAGGTATAGGTACCTGCATGGATACGCGTATCGATAGTTCTATGGGTGTATCGCAATGCATGGGCGCGATTGCCCAGTGGCGCGGAAAGCACACAATGCCATGACCGAAAATGGTACGGAATACTAGAAATCGATTACTACAGGTTGAAAACAAACACATTCTAAGTATCCGTAATACGCAAGTTAGTGAAACATTAACTGTTTAATGTCGTACACATATCTCTGTCACCTGCTAGATAAAGGCTATATCATTCTCAAAACATTTTATCCAGCTGTGAAACCTGAAATAATCCTTCTTAAACAATGGACTAACTAGATGGCGCTGATAGTCGAATTCTGTCAACCAGCCCGAAATATTTTTAAATATAAGAGAGGCCACAGCAGGTAGCAAATCAAGGCAAAGCATTTTTATTTGAGGTCCTGGAATATTTATACGAATAGGCCACTTGCATGGATTTCATAAAGAAAAAGATCGTGTGGATAGATTTTTTTACTAAGATTACGAAAATGTTAGTAAAATTTTTTTAGAAATGTACAGTTTAATTTTTATTTTTAAATAAATAAATCCATTATTTGGGCTCGTGACGTCACTACATGAAAATGTCCCGGCTCCGAAAATGTTCCTATTAATTTTGTATAATTCCACACTGATTTATTTTTTTTATATAGCATCACTTTGATTTCAGGCGAATTTTTGAATTTGACATTTAACGTTCAGTAGATTTATTGTTTGTTCTCTGCGAACTTATCATTTGGTTTGACTTTTTGACAGATGTTATGAAGAGAACTCCGTACATTTTATGTTGTCTGTACGTGTTTTAGAGGTATAATGGTTATGGTGCTGATTTATTATTAATTATTATTATTCTTATTATTATTATAATTTACAAGTACAAGTATATTACATTGGATTTAGTCATTTAGACTATGTACATTTTAATGATTTATGATCAATAAGATGGATCAAGGAAAAAAATATTTATGAGATATAATATTTTTGGTATGCCTCGTTATTCGCCTGTGCCATTCGTGAGGAAAACTTTTTTTTTTTAAATGATTTTCGGCTACGTAGTTATCGTTTTTTCGTATGTCCCATCTTTCCTGTTTATAAAAAATGGTCTGATTTTTTGGATTGAAATTTCCAAAAAATCCCCAATAACACTTAAGGATTAGTGTCAATGTATGGATGAGTCAAGTTTCATAATATTATGATACTATCAAAACTCAGTTGTCCTGGCTTTTTACAGAGTTTTGCTAAATCATTTGTTGGCAGTAATTTCCTCTTATTTGAATGTCAAGTATGCAAAATTTCATCAAGATATATCGAAATTCTGCTCCACGAAGTGGAAAAAGGAGGTTGGGGTAGTTTCTATAAATTCCATGTACACAGTGACCTTCATCCTGTTGTGAAGGTCGAGTGTGTAAAATTTAATTAATCTGGGAATAACTCTGTACGTATATTTATAAAACAAAGCCACGCCGCCTCCGACACTCTTGTTCGAACAAATAGATTTAGATAGAATAGATAGATAATAGTGTAATATCAAAATGAAGAAGTGTGAATATGCCGTACAAGACCCACGTGTAAGATATCTGTATAATACCTTCAAAACACTTACAAAGAGAGAGTTGGTGGAAAATTGTTATAAAATTATATATTCTCTTAAATGTAGTAAATCTCATAGCGACAGAAATTGACATTTTTGATCGAAATAAAAAAACAGCGATGGTGCTGTGTGGACGAAATCCGCGTTGAAAGATGTGTCTATAATTACAAAGAGAGAGTTGATGGGAAATTTATCTTCTCTTATAAGCAATAAATCTCAAATTGAAGGAAAATTACATTTTTTGATCGAAATTATAAAAAAACTGCGATGATGCCGTTTGGATGAAATCCGTGTGTAAGAAATGTACTTATATAATACCTGTATAATATCAAAACGCTTACGAAGAGAGAGTTGATGGAAAAATTATCTTCACTTAAAATGAGTAAATCTGAAATTGACGGAAAATTACTTAATTTTTTGATCGATCGAGCCGATTTATGTCCAAATATTATTTTGGCAGTAAGATATATGATATCTCTCAAAAAATATCTCAATCTTATCGAATCACATTATAAGAGAATTAAAATGTTTCAATTATGTCACTAATACACATGTTTAAGTGAATAATTTACTATCACTACGAAATACTAGTTTAGTACATTACTATCACTACGAAAGGATCAAAAATTCTTATTTTTTATCTATATATATAAAAATCTCATGTCACGATGTTTGTGATCGCACTACTCCGAAACGGCTTGACCGATTTTTATGAATTTTTTATGTGTATTTGGTAGGTTTGATAATAGGTTGTAAAGTATATTTCATACCGCTATGGTGTCCCTATCCAGAATTTTTTTTCTATTTTTTTAACAATTTTTTTTTTACAACAAAAAATACCTACAACCCCAATTTTTCACCCTCCTACCACCACGCTCCCATTTTTTAATCGCGATTTTAGTATTTTTGTCCGTTACTACATTCCTCTTTCTGCCATAGATCCCATCCCCACACACTTACAATACATTCGTTTTTTATTTATTTATCAACCAAAATATTCACTAGAAATAATTTATATGGCAGAACAAATTTTACCGGGTCAGCTAGTTTATTTATTTAATGAAGATATTTACATATTATATGTGATACCGTACCAAACTAAGCGGCTGCCTGTTTTATGGTGACCAATGGAATATTGTTATTTCGTAAAGTCTAATGTAAACATAAGGATTAAGTATTTACACAGGCTGAAAATTGGAAAGTTATTATGAAGATTTGATAAATTACAATAGAAAGTAGAAAATAGAAAAAAAAACAGAAATATACAACCATAAGGATTAGATCATATTTATACACATACATATTTAATTTTTCTAGTTTTATGTGTGTGTATGCATGCATACATGTGTAAATACGTGCACACACACATACAAATTTATATACTTCTACACAAACACACATTTAGATACATACATTTTTAAATTTTATTTATGAAAATAAGCTTGGCAGTACGGTTATAATCTCCGCTCTACCTTTTCAGTCTGATATCCCCATTTACGATATTAAAATAATTCCCTCTTTATGTGCCCTATCAGGTCCCCCCGAAGTTGGCGGTCACTCTTGAAAATGTCTCTCTGTCTTGCACTGCCCGGAATAGCTTCTCCACACTTCTAATGGCGGTCCACTCTCGTACATTTCGCAGCCAAGACATTTGTCTCCCGCCAGGCCCTCGGCGACCCTTGATTGTTAAATTACCTTGTTGTGTTTAAATATAATATCCGTAACTAAATATATGTATTACGATTTCGCTTTAATAACATTTTGTTCAATAATCAAGAGTAACATTATGTTATCTCTGCAGATATCTCAACTAGACATTGCTTGTTCAGATTAAAGATACTCAATTTACATTACTTGTAATTTATATTATTATTATTTCACTAAAGTTTTAAAGATAAAGGAATATTTAACGATTAGCTCTGATTGTTCAGAGAATAATAGGATATTCAGCAATCATGTTTGGTAGATGACCTAATTAATAAACATATTACTTTTACATAAATGTTTTTTTTACATTATCATACATTAATTAGAAAAATAGATTTCCTCAGAGCCTATTTCATATTTCGGGGTACCTGTGGGGAGTTTTTTTAAAGACAGTAAGTTTTGGGATGGAAAAGGGTATGAGGGGTGGGTAGAAATCTATAAGTCTATGTGCCCACTGCGGTGCAAGACGAAGGGTCGAGAGAGACCAGCTGGAGAGGTCAGACGGTCTCCCCAAGCTGGCCTCTCCCGATCCGGCCCGCAAGTAACTGGTAGGTCGGTGGATTCGCCCTGAAAAAAACTCGCCCACCCCTCAGCAACGTAAGCAGATATATGCGTTAAAAATACGACAGGAGTCAAGTACAATAAGCGTGTTTACACGTAAGCGCGTGTGTCTCCATAGAAACCGTTATAACTCCGTTATTGTTTTAGTTACATCCGTAAAATAAAAAGTGAAAGGTCGATAGTGAATTATGCTGCACATCTCTATTCAAGTTGTCCATAGAAATACATAAAAAAGAACATTCTGTCAGACTAAATTTTAATATTTACAAATGTTAATATTTATTTGTAATATAATAATTCGAAAGCTTATTTTGTATCCTGTCTAAAACAGTTTTTACTATTCGGCTACGTTCAGAAATGTTTCATTTATAGAGCTTTAATTGTGAAGCGGTTATAACTAAAAGTTTTCGTAAAATGTCATTTCGTTTAAGACACCAAAAGCTAATATTCTCGAAAATTCGGAGGGGTTAAAAAACCTTACTCCGTGAACTCGGTTACCCCCGCAAAGTCTCCAAACCTAGCCAACCACTTGCCGGGATCTATGGCAAAGGTGTTGGTTCCTGATGTCTATAGAATAAATGTTTACGATTTGAATATCGATATCGATAAGTTTTTTGAAATTTTACATTTCGATATATTATGTAAATACATTTACCGTTTTAAAAGGAAAATAATATGCAACTTATGTAGTATTTTAATTAAATTACCCTAACATCCACATGTTTCTGTGACGTGTGGAATTTATTTTTATGGTTTTCATTTTTTCTAAGACTGTAAGTTTGGTAAATTCAATCGAATTTGCGCATTAACCTTTTGAAATGAAGTGAAAAACTAAAGAAAGGAGGCAGGTGTCTAAAAAGTATCATAAGCTTTTGTTCTGGAAAACCTAAAAAGATTTACTTTTTTTAAAGAAATACATATATTCCCGGGTAAGGAATAACCTGACAATTCAAAATCTCCTACTGTCACCATAGAAAGCCCAAAATGTTGCTTGTGTTGTAATGGAGGACTAAGCCAGCAGAGGAATCGAACACGCGATACCCGGATGGGACCCAAACGCGATGACAGCTCAGCCACTGACCGGATAACAGTAGACTATAATAGATACAATTTCACAGTTTAGACTCGACCACCATAATCTGCTTAACGTATTAACATTAATTTCATTTGTAATCAATATATATTAAAAAAGAAAGTATACAAAAATATGCCTCCCCTAAAACTCAGAAACAAGTTCCGATTTCGATCAAGGGAGTTACGTGTTGTGGTAAGCCCTTTATCCCCCACCCATGAAGTTGGTTCCCGTTTATACCTGAAGGGCGTACTTTTGAAGATATGAGGGCTGGAAGTTTCGCCCTCTAGAAATTTCTAGAAAAGTCCAGAACATTCGAGAGTATTCGAGAGCATTCCAGAACATCCCGAAACATTCTGGGATGTTCGGGAATAGGGAATCAAAAACATCATTGTGGAACATTCCAGAACACTCTCGAATGTTGTGAAATGTTCTGGATCATTTTAGACCATTCGAAGCCTTTTTGTATAGTTGGGATACCAGTTGGTAGGGATATAAAATATCGTGGGTTAGAACGTCAATTAATATCATATCAACTCCCTGAGCGAAGCCGGGTACCCCATCTAGTTATTATATAATTCCTTATACTTATTACTCACCTACAGAATAAAAGCGGTATTTTGTATTATGAATTTTTTTTAATGTATTTGACCTACGTCGTACCTACGGGAAATCCCAATGTGGAAAATACTTTATCTTATTCAAATAATCTCTACATATTATAAATTAAAGTCCACCGCATCGTCTGTCTGTCTATCTGTCTGTCTGTCTGTTCGCGATAAACTCGAAAACTACTGAACGGATATTCATGCGGTTTTCACCAATAGATAGAGTGTTTCGTGAGGAAGGTTAAGGTATGTAATTTGTCAAGGATTTGTGTAAATTGGTTGAAACATAACGATAATTGTTAGAAGTGTCGGAAAAGGTCAAGCCGCCTGGTAGCTTTCATCGAAAACGCTGCCTAATCCTTTTGGGATATAACAAAACAATGCATAGTGGGATATTCCTCTTTTATAGATCTAAAAAAAAGTCCGGGAAGGCATATATCTATCTTTTACGGATAGCTTACTATACCCATTCTATCTTCTAAAAAAAAAGTCACGTATATTGCGGTAATTGAAAAGTTATTTAGACGAATACAGTATTAATCCTGTATTAACTTAAATACGTTAGTTACCAAGCATTATCAAAGAATTTCATGCACATTATTATAATCTTTCACACCATCTCAACGTATTATAAATTAAAGTCCTCCGCGGTATCTGTCTGTCTCTTCGCGATAAACTCAAAGACGGCGGTGGTTATAAAAGTTGGATAACCATCCAGTAGATCACGTTGTGTTTTATTAGCCACAGCAACGCGTGGCCGGGTCAGCTAGTAATAAATAAAAATGAAGCATGAATGACATACCTTCATAAACAACGATTATCCTTTGTATTCGGCACGATATTCAACAGTGTTCTGATATCTTTACACAAAAAATCGCACGCTTCAAAAATTAGGTTAAAAATTACGATAACCCTTATCATAAATCTTTTTTAACGCTAATTTATTGTTTTATCATATTAATTAATTACAAATCTCTATGGCAACCGGTTATAATAATCTCATCAACAAATGTACCATGCCAAATTACATTTTAGTTTGTGTGAATATTATCATTCGATATATCGATTATAAATTAGAGGGTGATTAGAGGTGTTAAAGGTGTTTTTTTAGACAACCGTAGTTTTTCATTTTATAAAGGAACCTATTACCTATATTATAATAACTTTTCAGCACACATCTTAAGTTAAATATACAGAAACATAAAAATTCAAATAAATTTGTTGTAATATGTCATTGAAGAATAAATAACCTTCAAAAAGTTATAAAAAGAGACTTGTTCTTATAAAAAATTGAAAATTTGTTAAAGCTAAAAAGGCTTGAAGTTTTTATTTATATACTTATTTAAACGCCCAAAAGGATTTTATTACACCCAAAGCAGTACATTAATTTAAATTAGAATGAAAACAAAGAGTTGACAAAATACAGGTTATATAACATGAAACATAACATAGGTTACGTAAAATATAAGAGTTGACAAAAAATACATAACATTGAATGGAAGTTAAGTAAAAATATGTAACCTACCAATAGCTTCCAAATCGACAATAATATTAATAAAATTGTTTTGGTTTAAAATTGGGGTTCACAATAGTTTATGAAATATAGTTGGCATATATGGCGTTTGAATTTTGCCAAGTTCGAATTGTTGTACAATACATCCATATTGTTTAAGTATTTGTTACCGAGACTATGTAAACGTTGAATTGGGGATTGCAAACTGTAGTTGGAATGAGATGTATGTATATAAAATGTTAATGTTTGTCTAGTTTGTTTTATGGATTGAATTTTAAACTTTAAGCGCGCTTATTCTGTTATATTATAATTTCACTATCTGTCGCGGCAAACGTTGTTCTGCCATATAAATGAAAGTTCGAAGAGGCGAGCGCCATCTGTCATTCAACAACATAAATAATTTCGTTCTGGCTGAAATACGAACGACGGTTGAATTTGTTCGTACAAAAATACTAAAATAGCGATTATAAAATGGGAGGGTAGGGGTTTGAAAATTTGGCGTATTTATTGATGTCAAATAAATTTAAAAAAATTCAGTCATAATTTACAACCTATTCTCATACCTACCAAATATAAGTAAAAAAATTTCATAAAAATCGGTCAACCCGTTTTGGGAGAGTGCGACCACGAACACCGTGACACGAAATTTTTATATATATAGATTTTCTTAACGTAAAATTTTATTACGATAAATATTCAAAATGTTGCAGTTGTTGTTGTTTATTAAATTTAGGTCATAATTTGTAACTATGGTGCACTTTTATAATTAAAAAGACTGTATTAATATTATTGCTCTTAAAGTTCATTCATTTTCAGTTAGTGTTTTTAAATAGAAATGTAGGATATTTCTGGATCATTAATTGGAAAAATGTTTTTCCTTTATTATTTTTTCTGGAGGTGCCTTACGTCCGAAAATTTTTAAACATACAGTTTAAAGAAAAATAAAGTGTTCTCAAAAAGGGTAAACCATGAAATACATTACTTTTTTTGATATTTTGTGTCATTTCTAGGTAATTCGAGAACTAACTAATAATATACAGTAATCGCAAATTCACATTATGGCGTAATTTTAAATAAATCAAAACAAATCAACATTTATTAGTGATGTATACAAAGTAGTTTGTTTCAATTAATAATATACATTTTCAATTCACGCTCGGCGGTTCTAATAAAAAGTGTGCTATTTCTATTTATCACCCGCCGTTTTACAGGTTGACTTCAAATCTCACGCGAGTAGGTCGAAAATTTATGTTAATGCATTCCACAAGCGTGGCCAAAATAATAGTTCGGGTAATAACGATGTTTTTGTTGTTGTTTAAGAATATTTTTAATAATTACAATAAAACAACTTTTTTACCAACCCGTTTCATCAGGGGTGTTTAAAACATATTATTTAAATTACTGAATTTCAGAATAGTAGGCAAAGTAGAAAAATGGAAGAAGAAAAGTAGAAGAAGAGAACCTAAACTTTGGTGGACGGCGAGGGGGGGGGGGGGGGGGTACCTAAGAGAGAGGGGTATCGAAACCGGTTGGTTAAAGATACTCGTATATAAAAATATGGAATTAAAACCAAGTTATTTTTTTGTAAATATATACAAATAAAAATTAGGTTTGTGTACACACAAAGTTTTAACTACATATGAAAATTCAGAAATATGTTTTTCCAGAAATGGATATTGGAAATAGTGGGTTGTGGATAGATTTTTTTTTGTATATACGAAGACCCTCTTCGAATTCTTGTTTTCTGCACAGAAGCCCAAATTTGCTAACCCGTTCTTAATAGAGAGAAAAAATACCAATTACCTACTTTTATTGAATAACGATTTGGCATTTTCGAATGTCGAACATTTTAGATATCCAAATAAGTGTTATTTAAAAGACAAATCGTCCTTATAAACATTATTCTTTACATATTTTCTCAACAATATGAAAAATAGAAATAATAAATATCTTTAAATGTACTTTTATCGTGTATAAATAAATAATAAAAAAATTATTAACGCAGGCCAGAATCATGGATTGGAAAGACAGACATCTTATTCGTTACACGTGTATAAAAAACTAACATCTCGGAGGTATAAAATAACTTTAAAACCATAGTGTGTAAAACAGTACCAACCAAACAGTAGGTAAACGTGATTTATTAATAATTATTGTGAAATAGGGACTGGGATTAGACCGATTCTGAAAGCCATTTTTTTATGTGAAGCATGTCTAGAGTGGGTCGATGTATATTATTTAAAAACTGTACATGTGTTGTAAATTTCAGTAGGTGACATTGTATCTACCTTCCACGGTGCCTGTAGTCATCTGTCAACATTTATCTGAGCATTCGAACTTGCATCTGGTAACAACTACACAGCATTTTTTTATGACGCTGATAGCAAGAAAGGAGATCACAATATAAATTGACCGTAAGTTTTGTTGTTTCCGGAAAATGCAATACAGTGAGTACTGAGCAATTATACTTTGACACTGGACACTGACATTTTCAAAAGCTCGGTCAAGTGAACTCCCCGTGCATTACACTCCTCCCGACATGCGCCTATCAATCAGAAAGGTTATCGCCTTTGAAATTGTCGCTCAGATAAAATAATTATTCACCAATCAATCTTCTTTACGTATAAATCTAGAGAGATTATTATTGCTCCAAAGAAAGTCGTTTTAAATTTAAATCTGATATTGGCGAAAAGATTTTGGTTGTCACTTTTAGACGATACAATGTTTTCAGATAAAAAAAATTAAAGGGGCAATGACGATTAAAAATTTTCCTTCCCAATAGTGTGATCTGATTTTTAAACATGCGTATTTCAATCAACAATTTGTTTTTTTTAAAGTGAAAACTTCTTTAGCACCATTGTGATTTGAAACTCAATGAAACCAAAAATAGCGGCACTAAAAAGAGACAAACTAAATCTGTAGGATTTAGCCTGCGAGGTAATGAGATAGCATAATCGGTCTCCTCTTGCAGTGCTTCGTAGCCAATCGGTCTCCTATTGGTCTCCTCTTTTTGCGGTGCTTCGTAGCCTCCCCACTCTTGCCTACTTTAGTTTTCTGAAGGTTTAACTTCTAACGCGTGTGAATTGCATACTCTGTTTATTCTTACAAAAAACACAGAGCAAAAAAGATTTTTTTAAATATCTGTACTGCTTGGTACATTGCAAGCAGAATTGTGAATCGGTTAATTTAGAATAAAATTAAAATAATAGAAATTGTGTAGTAAGCGTAAATAAAAGACGACGATATAATAAATGCGAACAGACACATGTACATTTTATACATGTTACGTGTAAAATGTATATGCGTTTGTTCTCCCAAGAAGAAGTAGAAAGCGAAATGGAAAGCAATATTCCTATTACTGTTTAATTCTGTTTAACTTTTGTTTAATTTAATTTTAATTTTATGCTTAATTTTTTGTTATTTATGGGAAGAATTTTATTTTAGTTTTAATAGTTTTAGTTGTTTATGTAATATGGCAGACTGGGATTGCACTACCCTCCCAGTCCTGCTGGAATAAAACTTAAATAAATAAAATAAAATAAATAAAAAGCGGCTGGCTACCCAATGGACCAGAGAGCGGTCAGTTATAATAATTTTCGGAGCATACTTTGCGATTTTATTCTAACGAAGGAATTGCATATAATTTGACGTCTAGATAATATATTATTTTCAAAAATAAATTATTTTTTTTTAAGAGCTTAAAAACTTCAAATGTTTATGGGAGATATTAAGAATTCGGTACAAATTCGGGATGCCGCGGCTTAAGCAGACGAGGAAAAGGTTGAAATTTCCGCTTAACACCCTCTCCTTTTTTGATTTAATAAAAATTTAGGTTACAGACTATTTTTTTAAGGATCGAGTTGCACCATATATTTGTTTATATTTTTTTTTTATTTATTTATCTATAGTAGTATTAGTATTTAGTATGTTTACATTGGGTTTTTCGATGCCTGTCTCACTAGGTGAGGTGTGGTGTGTCGAAATTAAGTTCAAAACTTTTAAACAGCCACACAAGACATATACATATTTACTTTATAATTTATTCCATCTGAGAATTTGTACCAGTTTTATGAAATTTGAACGGTGAAGGGTCACAGGAAAATGACATTTTTACAGAATTCGGCATTTTTCGAAACAAAAAAAAAATTATTTTGTGGCTTCTAATATGGTGGTTGATGCTGATAATTTGACGTATTTGATACACACGGATAAGACGTATAAAAGGTATATATTTTTGGCCTCGAACAGGTCCCAAATCTTAAAATGTGTATATTTTGGCTTTATGCCAAAAAAATGATTATTAATTTTTACTTTGGGAAATACTCTAAATCTCCTAAAGGTAATGTTTTAGTAACATTACTAAGCACTCAAACTTACTGTTCATACAACCCTGCCTGAAACATTATTTCATGGCTTCAATAACACAAAAAACAATTTTAAAAAAAGAAAAACGCCAATTCTTAATAGTTTTTCTACTCCGACTTCACTGTTAAATTAATTCGTCCACTTTCCTTAAGATGTAACTATGTTTTTTTTTTGTACAAATATGCGCTTATAACATATCTGTTGAAAAACTACTGTTTTTTTTTTGAGAAAAAAACCGGTTCTTGTTCGAGAAGAATTATTACGTTTTGCTCCATGAAAAATGTTTGAAACGATTAACGTTGAATGTTTAACGATATAATTTGACTATGATCTTCAACAAGGTTATAAAAATGTGTTTTAATACACAGACATTATTTTACTTTCTTGTAAATACATGTATTTTGTCTCGAGAGCATCATTATTTATTTATTTATTTATTGTTGTTATACGCCCGTAGGGGCTTTTACATAGATTAGAAAATAATATTTAAGATATCGAGGATTACACATACATAGAATTTATACCAAAAGTTATAAAAGTGAAAAACTTTTAAGAATATACAAGTAGTTTTTAAAGAAAAAAAACCACTTGTATAATCTTGTGGAAAACAGTGAAATATTTTAAACAATGTAATATTTAACAATAATATAAAACAAAATATAATATAAACATTACAATAACAAATCAAATCGTTAAATATATTATACCCATGTTACAATAATTTGTAGGATTCCACAAAGTGTTGGTTTAAATTGCATTTTAGAATGTAAAGGGAATCAGCGAATACATCTACAATACCACCAAACTTGTTGCCTAAATAATGCATCCTATTGGTAAGTGAGTGTGATTGATAATTAGTTGTGTATGTGTTGCAAAAGAATGTTATATTTTGTCTAGTATTCCTTGTCGGTACATGAAGTTTAATAGTAGCAACGATGGCAGGGCTGTCAATTAGGTTGTTCATAATTCTGTGCAATAAAATTAGGTCTGAAATGATTCTTCTGTCAGACAGCGTAATTAAATTTAGTCGCTTCATTAAACTTAAATAATTAATGTTTTCTATTGGAATTTTGAGTTTGAAATTTAAGTACCTAAGAAATTTGTGTTGAACTCGTTTTGTTTTGTTTGAGACTTTATAGAAAGATATACTGACGCTCAGGTAAACGAAATCCTTATCCAGTGTGTGATATATTATTTTCTCAAGAAATAAAAATATTTTTCTTTTCGTTTGTGATTGTTTTTTATGGTGTTTGAGATTTAAAGTAGGATGTACGAGTGTTTTTTGTTGTCGTTGGGATCTACCCCTGTAAGTTGATCATTGTTAATTCTTGGCCATGCCAAGTAGGTGGCGTGGCTGTCGGAGGCCATCGCTCCCGAGGCAGGCTAAGGGCACAGATCTCCTCGCATATTAGCAGTTAAGCGGCGGCAATCCCATTGGTTGCGAATTAATAACGTAAATCTGTGACCAATGGAGACACTGGACAATCTCAGCGGGTGCGCATGACCTTTAAAAGAAAAGCTTCCCAAATTGCTGCCCGTTCCCACATTACTTTTTTGTAGAGAAGAAAACATCCCACGAATAACTTGTATTATTTGAAAAATGACTATTACCATATTAGAATCAGAAATTACTTGGGCAATGTTGAAGGAGTTAGCGAGGAGAGAATTGAACCCCCGATGCCTAGGTGGGTAACAGACACTGCTCGACGTCAACTCAGACACTAATCGGTATTTACTTTGTTTATGCTTTCCAGCTATGATTCGTTATCTAATGCGGGTAAGAGTTTTCCAGATGCATACTGTTTTATTAGTGGGCAGCGCGTGCGTCTGAACACCTTTACAGACATAAATTGTAGAAATTTAAAGGCATTTATTGTCCATTAATTGAAGTGCCCCATCATCAAAAATGATTATACAATTACTTGTTTGCCTACAATGCTATTTATTTGTCAAAATTATGAAAAAATAAACATGCATATAACATTTTCCCTGTGAAGGAAAATAACCCTTCATATCGCATACTAAGACGACTATAACATACACAGACCAATTCAACTAACCTGAATAAAACTAGAAGTATAAGGAAGAAATGTGGCGATAAAAATCGAGGTAATTTTATTTTTACGTAAACAGTGAAGAAGTAATTTGGAAGACCTATATTTAAAATTACAATTAAGTACGGATTGTTATTTTTGTAAGATAACTATCTACTTTTATTGGCATTTCTAAGCCCATTCAAAAGCAATATATTTAATTGGACTAGGTACATTGTACCAGCACGGTAGCTGAAAGATAGATGCTTATTTCTCTATATTTTGCTATAATTTTGTTTGTATCGGCGACCGTTGTGTATGAAAATGTTAATTTTTTTAAGCATGTTTGTTTAGATGAGTAAATAGGCTTGCTACAATTAACGACATGTAAATAGTGGATATATTGAATGGATAATTCTTAAACGCCTTCATCGGTGACCAAATATATTGCAACACAATTAATCTAAATTGGTCTTAACATTTCTTTTTTCTTAAAGCATTTATAGGTGATTTAAAAAATAAGGTATCGTGATCATAGTAATAATTTGCTTGTTTTTCGCACTTTTCTTGAGAATTTTGTTAAATATAGAGAAAATTATTGGGAAACAATTTTACAGAAATTATAATTTAGCTAGTTTTAGCTAGTTGAATAATTTCACGCCTTCTTTACAATCAAATAAAATAAAAATTATATTTCTAAGACGCTAATATAATTTTCCTTAAAAGTAATCGCTTTTCTTTTATATTCCGTTTATAGGTTGTGATAATGATGGTTAAAGCCGGCGCGGCGTGGACTTGCTGGGTACAGAGCTGCAGAAGGCAATAAATCACAAAGCAAAGGAATCGTGATGCTAATGATCTTGATCTATATTAGACATCCGCTCATGAAAATCATCTGGACCAGCCGGTACAAGACCATTTGCGCTGATTGAACAAGATAAAGGAGGCACGTATGAGCCCCACTTACCGAGGACCGCTAGCGGTAGCGCACTTCTACGGGTATTGCCACATATCTGGGTGCTTGCTGAAATGTCCCCTCGGCTGGCTCCCTGGAGCCCGAGACTCCGAGACTCCGGGAGCTCCGGTCACGCACTTAATAAGACACATGAAACAAACATACAAACCGCCTTACAGTGCTTGCTTGCAGTGATGGTTAACCTCGGAACCACAATAAAGGGAACATTTGACGGACACTTGGCCAGACGTCAGACACAGACCTGTGGAGGTGGAGATGACCCGAACCACATTTCACTGAGACGCGTTTGAGTGCTAGGGCGAATGCGAAGGCGAAGGCGAAGGGCGGATAACAAATAAGGGGTAGAAGCGTCACAGAGCATACCTTCCGTAAGGTTCGGCATGATATCCATCCTGGAGTTATGGTGTGCTGGGGTGCACTGATTCACTGTGCCGATAATGACGCAGCGCGCAACTCTAAGCGGACATACTACCGAGCACGGCGAAACAAGAATGACTATATGTCAATTGTTATTGAGAGTGTATGGAAGTATGGAGCCAGAGGATCATCCTCGCCCCCCGCCCGCGCCGCCCGCCCCGCTGCCGCCCACCGCCGGCATTATCGTTAGGGACAACTGGGAACGGATTTTTTATTAGGACATACGCTAATTCGAATCACGCTACGTACTTGTACCAAGCTGGCTTGTGATTTAACCCGCAAACTGTCGGCCACGGAGCCACGGACCAGAGACGATCAATAATGGTATAGTGTAGTAAGACTTTACCGTACCGACCTTTACCCTTTTCATTCATGCTGTATTCCTTCGCTGTCTTGTCAATTGCACTGTCCAATTACACAACTAGCTATTAGATAATGCATGTCAAAACAAACCAGCAGTGCGTCTTTAAATATTAAATGTATTAAATGAGAACTCACTATTAAACGAATGCCTTGCCTTATGACTGTAAAACATATTCTTCAGGAGAACGCTATGTTAATTAGTATGTATCTACACTTGTTCTAAAAGGGGAGAACGATATGGTATGCCACAAAAACTACAGTAATTTCCGGGAACATGCTTGTTTATTTATGTTTATTTTTGGGGTATTATGCCGTGTTGCGCTACCTCCTTCTATAGCCAACGTTTCGTCCGTCATCAGGGCAAGTGTGTGATATCATCTGCCCTGATGATGGACACTGTAACGATGTCCGAAACGTTGGCTAAAGAAGAAGGTAGCGCAACACGGCGTAATACCCCAAAAATAAATCACTATATATTTTAGCCATGAAAATCTAAAATCATATCATGCTGTTAGCTGATTATAGTGATTATATAAGTGTACATATACAGGGTGTCCGGGGGTAAGGTGCATTAACTTCGGGAGGTGATTCTACGTGATACTATAAGTAAAAATGATAAATGACTTTTTTATAAATTCCAACTTTTAGGGGCAGGTTTGTGGTAAAAAGATAAAATTAGACCGGCGTGTGCGGGCAGCATTATTATTACCAAGCAACTTTGTAACAATCGCGCCCGGCAAGTTAACAGCAACTTTATCGAGTAAATTTTACCTTACACTGGGGATTTTTATTAGGTATATCTTTTTGTATGGGAAAAAAAGTTGTAATTTCAGAAAAAGTAATTAATCTTTTTTACTCCTACCATAATGTAGAATCACCTCCCGAAGTTAATGCGCTTTACCCCCGGACACCCTGTATATTTAAATTACATGAATGTTCCTTGTGTTTATGTTATAAGTACTTAATAATAATAAAAACAATAAAAACATTTAAAAGAGGAAATTTTCCTTATTAAATATTATAATATGTAATAGACAAACTTCATTTTATACCACTAACGCAGACTCATGAAAAATCACGTTTCTGAATTTTCGATAATTCAGTTACACTTTTACAAATGGCAATTTAAATAATTTTCTGCTAAAAATATTACGTGTTATGCCTCGATGACACTGAGCGAGTTTACAAGCTACTAGCCGGCGAATTCACTATCTGCTAGTAAACTCCGCTCACTGTAATCATATTTACTAATGATTACACTGAGCGAGTTTACTGGCAGATAGTGAATTCGCCGACTAGTTGCTTGTAAACTCGCTCAATGTAATTGAGGCTTTAGGTACTTTATCACGTGTCTGAATTCTCATAAACACTTCCAATTGTGAAAATGTTGACACAATTCCAAGCAAATTTTCTAGAGTTCATTGAATCAAATTGACAGACAGAAGCACAACCGAAATTAGTATTAATTGTCACCGTTCGTATAAATCACTCGGGCTACGTAGTGTTATATCTGACACCAAATGACACGTTCTCATAAAACTCATTATGTTTCATTTGCTATTTTAGTCAGATACTTTTGATTCAATGTCTGTCAATTAAAACAGATTTATATATTGTAAAAAATACCACCTTACTTTCACTATGAATAATGTTTATCGTAGATAAGATTAGCACAATTTGATTAAAAAAATTATAAAACAAAAAAACAGTTCACCCGGTCAAGGTTGACTGATTTTTTTGCACTTCATTATTTTTAGATGAAACAAAAAAAAACAGTGTGCAGTTCACACGCGGTAGAAGTGAAACCTTCAGAAAACTAAAGTAGACAAGAGTGGGGAGACTACGAAGCACCGCACAAAGGGGAGACCGATTATACTATCTCATTCTCTCGCAGGCTAAATCCTGTCGATATATGTGTTTATCTCTTTTTAGTGTCACTATTTTCGTTTCATCGAGTTTCAAATCAACGGTGCTAAAGAAGTTTTCACTTCAAAAATGTGACAAAAACCTTTGAATTACTTTGTTTTTTTAGTTTCGTGTAAAGTGGAAAATGTAGTTTAATAAAAATCATCAGTAAGCGTTTTTAAAAACTTCAGATAATATGTTTGCGTTCAAAATTTTTACACTTATTTTTATTTGCATAGCATGGTTTTTTTTAAATCTGAAAGAATCTTTCATCGACTTTCAAAAACCGTACTTAATTTTGGAATACGTTCAAAATCAGATAATATATTTAAAATTGAATGTTAAGCGGGAATATATTTGATGTTGATATATTGTTGATGCCCGAGGGGTTAAAATTTTTTTTCAACAATGTCAATTGCTTAATTTTAACAACATGAAAACGCGACTTTTACCCAGAGCATGAATTATTTTCAAAAACAAATATGTATTTATTTAAATGTCTGTCGGAGGGATCGCTGCTTAAGATTGTGATACTGCCAAGGCTCGTTTCTCCGTCTTTTTAGTTTTGCTTTTTTTTCTTTCTTCAAACCCATAAATTTATTGTATTGGTAGTTCAGCATCAGTCACCATTATTACATTATATATTGAAACCGTTTATTTGTTTCGCATAATCCAATACATATATTTTAAAAATTCAGATCTGATACATTGGGTTTCGGTATGTATCCGCCGATGTATGAAACACGTGCGCAATGTGAGTATTTCTATTATGAAGGTAATGAGGCAATCACGAATATTTATTCCCTGGAATTATCAGTCACTGTGCATTTGTAGATTATGTTTTGTTTACTTGCAACCGTCGTGATTCCTTAGTCATTCATTTGCTAATCTATGCAATTGGCGTTAATTTTAAAATGTACAGATAAGGAAAATTTTATAAGGAAATCGATTAAAAATCCAGTAGGTTACGTGTACTAGTCTCAGGGAGAGATCGAACGCACGACATCAACGATCGTCCTAAAAGCCATTCATAAAAATCTTCCTTCTCACACATCTTTTGCCTATCCTACATACGGAAAAATATCCTACCGACAATTTTGGTTCATTGCCCCCAAAATATACAATGCATTGAGCACCGATATAAAATCAAATATTACCATACCTCTTTTTACTATTCGTGTTCAAAATTGGATATTCGAAAGGGGACGAGATTTCTTTAAAGAATATATGACTTCCTAACCATTATAAAAGAAAAGAAAATAATTAAATTAACTAAATAAAATATCATACTTCACATCTTTTTCCAACCTGACTTCACTGAAATCTAATCTAACCTAAATATATACTCTTCTAGACGATTAATTACCTACCTTGACAAACCTCCATTAAAAATTTTAGCTTTCATAAAAAAAAATTATAGATTAAATCATATTTAAATCTTACTTCTTAGTATTTTATATTTTTATATAGTTATATTTTAGTATTTTATATAGTTATAAGTTTATATTTTAATATTTAATTAAATGAAGACAATATAAGCGAAACTCAATCGAAAATCTGAAAACAGAAAAATCAGAAAAAGATATTGACACATCTGGGACATTTTTATATTTTAGTATTTTATGTAGTATTTTATTTTTAACTTCTTTAAATTATTTTCTTTTTTATAATCCTTTATATATTTATTGTATATATATATATGTATATGTATATATGTGTGTTTGTATGTATTTATATGTATTTGTGTATTAATGTGTATATGTATTTGTATGTGCATACGTATACATATATCTTGTTATATTTTACCTTAAATATTTTTATATTTTTCTTTCTCTTGTTTCTAATATCTTATAATTTCTATTTCAAACCTATATTTTGTTCTAGTTCATACACTGTATAACTTATATCATGTATGATTACCTTAACACGGGCATTAGCCTAGTATGGTAATCAAGAAAAAAACATAAAAGTGTATTTTCAAAAATTGTATGAAATAAAAGAAAAAAAAAAAAAAAAAAAAAAAACGAAAAAGACGGAAGAGACTAAAATGTCGACTGTCTTTAATTCCATTCTTAGACATTTCGCGAACGTGTGTTTCTTTCGAATTGTAGGACTATTACGGTATATTAAAAAGTTATAAAAAAGAAAATATATTTAAATACTTTGTTTCATGAAACGCACAACATGGTGATAAAATTCACCCAGGAAACCAAGATGACACGTGGTTACGCATTGCAATATGTTTTGTTTGTTCGAAAATTTAAATAAATATATATCACAAAGGGGGTACTTACTCACTCCTTGGATTTAGCAGAGACACCTAAATGGATTGTTTTCAAAAATAGAATCTAAAACAAGAAAATAACTGACACTGTTTGTTTCTTGGAAAATTTTAATCATTGTGAAAACTTATGAGTTTGTGTATTGATTGACAAATTTCATTTCTTGTGCAAATTTTCAAGTCACCTAAGGATTGCATTGGTGGAATTTAACTATTGATTGGATGATATTACTGAGGCCTCCAAGCTACAAAAACTACAAAAACACGGTTGGTGGATCTGATATTTTCCCTGGAGTTTTTTCTTCGTGCCATTTCTTTGTGATACATTTGTTCGCGCAAGTAGAGTTTTCACATTCATATCTGTGAGTATTAGGCTCAGAGGGTTTGAGATTATTTATACATCTCAAACTCATATTTATAATGCATAAGTATGGTCCTTCGATTACGGATACGTTCTAGCAAAGTAATATAATAATTTGGAAATTCGGTTTACGTAGTTTTGGTAAATTTCGGAATACCTATATTGTATTGCTAGTTCTAATAATATTTGTGGGATGTTAGTGGGAATTTGTTTATTAATTGACAAATCTCATTATACTCTACAACACTTAATTATTGTCCTACCCGAGTCTGATAATTCTTTTAACATAAATTTTATAAGAAAGGTATATATATTCTTGAAATACCTACCTCTTATTAAGAGAGCATCAATTTACGTATTTTTTTGGTAAATTTGAAGCAGAAAACTCAACATTACTGTTAATAGCTTATTTTCATAATTACATTAACAAAGGATTGTCTGATTACGTAATTTTTGGTAAATATCAAAATACCTGTTATATTGTTAAAGTTAAACTTTTTATGTGATAAAATTGTTGTATTTCTTTAAAAATGCTCGGGATTACGGAAGAAATTTCAAATGATCAATATGATCCAATGCTTATTTCGTTAACAGCAAAAAAGGAAAAACTTTTTTCACATATTAATGATCTATTTAACTTGACAAAAAATGTCTCTGATTTCGATTTTAGGAATAATGAAACTTTCATGGTTCAGACCGGATTAATAGATGAAATGTACATTCAGTTTGAAAACATTATTGACGATATTAATTATCGTCAGTTGACTTTAAATCCAGAGTTTCAACCGGAATTTGAATCTTTGAACGCCTTTGGGGATCTGTTTTTAACGGTCAAACGAACTCGTAATCAGATACTAGCCTCGGCACGTACATTCTCGACTCAGAATAAGCCCCTGAAATCTTGTATGTTTTGTAAAAAAACTGATCATGCAATTACTGCTTGCTCTCGATTCAGGGCGGTGAGATCTCCACGAGCCCGTTTTGACTTTATAAAATCAAAAAAATTATGTGTAAATTGTTTTAGTACATCACATACTGTAAATTCTTGCAAATCAACGCTTGTGTGCGATGTGTGCAAAATATTGCATAATACCTTACTACACTTTGGTAGTGGGAATAATTTAAAATAAAACACTCACGTACATACTTCAGAAGTACGAACCAATGAGGAGAAGTCTTCCCCCCCTCTAGTGTCATCCAGTAACAATGGAATGCGTAATTGCAATATGCAACTAGAGGAACCCTTGCCCGTTAGCCCTTCATGCTTATTGCCCGCCAAAGTAACGCCTAATTTGACTAGTTTACTTTCAACTGCTCAAATATATGCGAAACTTAAAAATGGTAAGAAAATGATTGTTTAATGTTTAATTGAGAATAATTTTATTACGATAGATTGTTGTAAGTCGATGAATTTGCCAATAATTCCTTTGAGTAATTCTTTTGTCAAAGAAATTTGTTCAGCTTCACGACCAATCTTCGGTTACGTCTATTTAGACATTGAGTCGCGCGTGTATCCAAATAATAAATGTAATATACACGCACTTGTCGTTGATAGTATCACAAATAAACTGCCTAATCACTGTATAATCAAAGGTGATATGAGGTTCTTAGTATTCTGTAGTAGGTCTGAAATTGCAGGTGATGGATATTACATCCATCATGCCGCCATTCGTCCTGATAATCCTATGCCTAGGATTGTGCTGGACGCTAGCGCTAAGACACATACAGGGCTGTCACTAAATGACATCTTGCATACTGGTCTCAATTTGCAAACTGATTTGTTTTTGCTTTTATTTGACTTTCGTCAATTAGCCAAAGATATGAGACCACATTTCCCGGATACTGCCAATGTGGCAGAGTCCAAGTTGTATGCGGACGACCTGGTCTATTCTATTGCAGATGAGTCCAGCGCCGTACATCTTTCTCGAGAATTTATCTCATTATTCAAGTCCAGTGCCTTTGATTTGGTCAAATGGACTACTAGTTCTCAAGTTGTACTTGAAAACCTTCCAGATTATCACCGCAGTGCGGTGGACTTCACTGTTGGTTCTAACAATGCCTCTAAGGTGTTAGACCTCTCGTAGGAACCAGTTGATGACAGCTTCTTCTTTACGACTTCGTATGTTCAGGAGAAGTGTACGAAGCGGAACATACTCTCCATAGTCGCCCGCTTATTCGATGTCCTCGGCTTGGTTGCCCCCATCATTTTGTACGCTAAATTGCTCATTAAAGAGCTATGGCTGTGCAACATTGGTTGGGATGATACCCCCCCTGAGAGCGTTATTCAAAGGTTCTCGACACTCATACAGGAATTTCCTTTAATTTCTACGATTAAAATCCCGCGTCATGTTGGTGTCCTAAAGGACAGTACAGTACTCATTGTCGCTTTCTGCGATGTGAGCCTGAATGGTTATGGCTGTGTGATATATTTACACACAACTGATCCATCTGGGAATATTACCGTGAGATTGTTTTGTGCAAAATCAAAGGTCTCTCCCACCAAAGTGACAACACTCGACCGTTTGGAGCTGTGTGCCGCGGTCTTGATGTCCAAACTAATACGGATGGTTCAAGATAATTATCGTTCGCGTTTTACTATTGCAGGGACATACGCGTTTTCAGATTCTAGCATTGCGCTTTCATAGATACATTCGTCGCCACATCGATGGTCGGTGTTTGTTAGTAATGACGTGGCTCAATGCCAGGAGAATTTGCCTCCTGAGAATTTTTATTATGTCGCTGTTAGTGAAAACCCTAGTGAGTGCCTTTCACATGGCATGCTTCCTTCCCAGCTCGTTTCACACGAACTATGGTGGAACGGCCCATCATGGATTCGCAGCCCACCTTCGGAATGGCCAATAAAACCTTTTCATCTCACAAATACCGGTGAAAAGTCTGGGCACAAAACTAATGTGCTCACTGCAATAGTTCAGTGTGAACAATCGGTCCTGAGTGAACTGGCTCAGCGTATATCCACATGGGATAAACTTTTAAGGATAGTAGTTTATGTCCTCTGATTCGTAAAAAAGGTATCACCTTCCTCTAAAAAAGTTATGATTCGTTCTGTGCAGAGTGTTCATTTTATAGAAGATTTTGCTGCACTCCAGGAAGACAAATTGTCCATATACAATTCAAAAAAGCTTCGGAATTTATTAGTTTTTCTCGATGAGGATAATTTGTTACGTATTGGGGGGCGGCTTTCTAAATCGGATTTACCATTTGAGGTTAAACGTCCGGTTTTACTTCCTAAACATGACTGTGTTGTGGATCTTATCGTTGATCATTCCCATGTCATGTACTTTTATATGGGCCCTGGACTTCTTATTTCCATCTTACGGCAGCGCTATTGGATATTAGATGCCAGGACTGTTATTAGGGCAAGAGTGCGGAAATGCAATTGCTGCTTCCGCTTAAATCCATCGCATCCTACACTGAAGATGGCAGATTTACCTTCATATCGTGTTGTAGAAGCAAAGGCTTTCGTTCACACCAGTGTAGATTACGCAGGTCCCCTCCGTTCACGCTCGCTCGTCTAAGAGGACAACATTCACAAAAGGCATATATCTTTTTTTTGTGTGCCTTGTAACCAAGGCCATTCATATTGAGTTGGTCTTTGACCTAACTTCAAATGCTTTCAGCACTTTCAGCCGTTTTATTTCTCGGCGTGGCCATGTGTTGTTCTTGTATTCAGATAATGGCACCATTCATTCAGATAATGGTTCATCCTCGTACTGATAAAATTATTCGCGTTACGACGGTAAAGACAAGATATGGATTTTTTAAACGTCCTGTTGTTAAATTATATCCCATCCCAACGCAATAATTATATCATTATTTTATGTTAATATTTTGTTAAAGTTTAATTATTTCGGACTTAACCATGACATTCTTTATTTAACACTTAGTTGACTTAGCAACATGATTTTTATTTTATTTTTAAACATTTTTCAACTTAGTGATTTTATCCTTAATAAGTTTAATTTAAACTTTGTTTTTTGATAGTTCCGCGAACTTCCAAGGCGGGGAGCATGGATACGCATTGCAATATGTTTTGTTTGTTCGAAAATTTAAATAAATATATATCACAAAGAGGTTACTTACTCACTCCTTGGATTTAGCAGAGACACCAAAATGGATTGTTTTCAAAAATAGAATCTTAAACAAGAAAATAACTGACACTGTTTGTTTCTTGGAAAATTTTAATCATTGTGAAAACTTATGAGTTTGTGTATTGATTGACAAATTTCATTTCTTGTGCAAATTTTCAAGTCACCTAAGGATTGCATTGATGGAATTTAACTATTGATTGGATGATATTACTGAGGCCTCCAAGCTACAAAAACTACAAAATCAAGGTTGGTGGATCTGATATTTTCCCTGGAGTTTTTTCTTCGTGCCATTTCTTTGTGATATATTTGTTCGCGCAAGTAGAGTTTTCACATTCATATCTGTGAGTATTAGGCTCAGAGGGTTTGAGATTATTTATACATCTCAAACTCATATTTATAATGCAACACGTTTAATATTAACTATGTTAAAAACATTAATAATTAAAATTTTGAGTTCCAGGAAAACCCAGACGTTTAACATTAATTACATACTTATTCGTGAACAATTTTACCGTAAAAACAATGTAATATTGTTTTCCTTAAGCAGTGCTCCCCAAAATATGGTCCACAGGCCGGATTCGGCACGCCAAAGATTTTCATCCGGTCGTCTAAAAATTCTCGATTATGGGGAAAAAATAATTCATATAGGCTTCAGATTTTATGTCCGGGTAAAATCTTTCCCAGAGGAAAAACTAAACCCTTTCGCACTCTTTTCCACAAATGATCATCTAGTCAATTTACGCTAGGCAATTGCACTATATAAGTATAATAAATACAAAATAATACAAGAACAACATGTCCAGAGACAAAATGGGAAAATAATTCAAGGACACCAGATATTTTCATATCAGAGGGTTCAGCTCGGTGGAACTCCTAATTGGACCTATAAATCCTGAGCCCTCAATACAAATATTTAAAAAATATTTTGTAGTCCTACATGTATTTAAAATGACTGTTTTTTGCATTTTTATATATAAATTCTTTGACATATCTAATATGCCTAAATTTTGAATGAGAGAGCTAGGTATAATGCCAGTAGCCGAAATAACAAATGGTAATATTTTGTATAGTCTGAGAATGCCACATTCTTTTAATCTCATTTCCTAAATCTGTATATTTTCTTATTTTTTCAGAAACAGATTTCTGAATATTACAGGAATTTGGAATAGCGACATCAATGATATAAGTTATTATTTTAATTTTGTCAAGTAAAATATCAGGTCTATTATGACTAATTGTTCTGTCTGTTAGTATAGTTTTATCATAATATATTTTATGAAATTCATTTTCTAAAAATGAATTTGGTTCATATTCATATGGTACTATATTATGGCAGTCAATCAAGCTATGTTTAATTACCAAACTTTGGTGAATTATTTTTAAAACCTGATTGTGCTTAAATGCATACTCGGTCGGCGCTAATACAGAACATCCCGATATAATATATTCTATAGTTTCCGAAAAAGCCAAAAATTTTCTACATAAATCATCAATTCGATTTGTATCTTTGATTATATGCTTCCTATAATTTTTTACTCTATCTTGAATGGCAAGCATAAATCCTTATATTTTTGCGCGTCACTCTCCAATACTCAACCATTTGTTTGACGAAAGTTTGTCAACATAGGTTTGGTTGAGATAATCGTAGTGTTTTAATAGATTTTTTTTACATTAACTCCACACAGGCCTATGTCATCTTTGAAGATGCTGTGTGGAGGGTCTTTTTGATGAAAGGAAGGAGTTGTAGGAGGGAGGAAACACAGAGGCCGGCAAATCGTTCCACAGCCGAGCCGTTGAACTCAAGAACGAGTCATAAAAACGACCCGTTCTCATGTGACTAATATCAACCGTGTACAAATGTTGGGCGCGTGTTTGGCGTGTTTCCCGACTATGCACCGATGCCGAGGGGATCAATGACGCTAGTTCCTCGGAGCATCTTCCATTGTAATACCGGTAGTACAAGGACAGCATTCCCACCTGACGCCTATGCTCTAAAGATTGCAGTCCATCTGTTAAGATGGGAGAATCTATCAAACGGACCGCCCGTTTCTGCACAGAGTCAAGGGTTTTTTTAGGTATTTTGGAGCTCCAGACCAGAGGTGGTTGCCAAATTCAACCGTGGGGCGTACTTGCGTTTTGTACAGGGTTAGCAGTTGGGTACTATTAAAGTATCTGCGGGCCCTGTACAGTACGCCCAGTTTCTGAGAGGCTAACTTAACTCTGGTTTCGATGGAGCCCCCGTACCTGAGCTGGTCACTTAGAGTTACACCAAGCAAATCGATGGAGGTCCTGTTCGGAAGATTGCTTCCGTTGAAGGAGACTAGATTTTCATTTCGATCCCTTTTAGACGTTATCAAGCATGATTGGGTCTTTGAAACATTAAATTCGACGAGGTTATTCTTACCCCAAGAGAAAACACTCTCAAGGTAACCGTCCGAAAACACTCCGAGCTAACGTGTGCCCTTTGGGGGCTTGTCAAACAAAAAGCTATCATGGACTGTACTCTCATCCGCGTAACAATGAATCGGTGCACATGATAAAAGGTCATTGATGTGCAACAAAAACAAAGTCGGTGACAGAACCGATCCCTGTGGGACGCCAGCATTTATCGAATGCGAGTAAGAGGTGAAACCGTCAGCAACCGCCTGAATCGACCTCTCCCTCAAAAAGTCGGCAATCCACGTACACAAAGATGCGGGAAGTCCGTAAGAAGGCAAGCCTTGTTGACAAGCCCTCGGTGCCAAACCCGGTCAAAGGCCTTGGAAATATCCAGTGCAACCATTTGGGTCTCACCGAAACGTTCCAGGCACCGCCCCCAAACATGCGTCACATACGCGAGAAGATCACCGCACGAGCGGTTCCGCCGGAATCCGTATTGACGGTCGTTAATAATTTTGTTCTTCTCGAGGTATGTGAGCAGTTTGTCGTTGATCACACGTTCCATTACCTTAGACAGAACTGATGTGATCGCTATGGGGCGGTAGTTGGCTCGGTTGGAGCGGTCACCCTTTTTGGAATAGGGTGAATGATCGCTTTTTTCCAACCAGAGGGCACAAAGCCAGACTTCAGGGACATTTTGAAAAGCTTCGTCAAAATTGGAGCTATTTCTGCAGCGCACCTCTGCAATACCAGGGCAGGTATTCCGTCAGGCTCACTAGCTTTATTAATATCAAGCCCTCGTAAGACTTGGAGTATATCCCGATACCGGATCCTAAGCTTTTTCATGTGAAAACCGCAATGAGGATCCGACAGGACGGCGGGGTAGCACTTTGATCAACGAGGGTCGAGTTTTCCGCGAACATTTTGCCTAATAAGTTAGCCTTTTCGGCGGCGGTATTTGCTAGAGAGCCGTCAGGTCTGGTAAGAGGTGGCAGACTGGGTTTGCAGAAATTTCGACCAATTGAGCCCGCAAGCGACCAGAACGCTCTGCTGCCATACGGACAGGCAGCCAGGCTTTCTGCTGATCTGCAGGTCGTGCTTGAATTTTGACCTATTTATGATCCTCTTGCTTTCCTTTGCCATTTTGTTATACCTTTACTATTCTGTTTTCGGACGTCCAAGATATGTTGTAGGCTTGGTAAGCCGTTTTTTCGTCGCACTGCCTCAGAGCATTGTCGACTGAACCAAGGATTTGAGCCCACACCAGTTTTTTTAAGAGTGGATTGGATGAAGCCATCCATCGCGGATGTGATGACTCCACCAATTTCCTGGGCACATCTTGAGGGATCCGAGGTCCGAAAACAGACAGCTGACCACGGGAAAGCATTAAAATGTGCCCGCAGACCAAACCAATCTGCTGACCTATAGTGCCACACTTTTCTCTTCAGCCGCTCCTTAGGCGGTCTGAAAGTTACGGGGATTGACGTCGTCACCAGGCAGTGGTCGGACGATCCTAAAGGCGCTGTGACGTCAATCTTGTAACCGTGTGGCACAGTAGTTAGAAACAAATCTAACAGATTGGAGCGGTGAGTCTGGACATCAGGAACCCTTGTAGGCTCTTGAACCATTTGCTCCAGTCCGTGGCAGAGGGCAAAGGATTGCGCCTCTCGTCCAGCCGAGTCCGTTGGTCCTGAGAACTTTAACCAAGGTTCGTCATGAACATTGAAGTCCCCCAGGACCACAAACTCTGCCGTAGGGTAGCGGGGCGAGAGGTCATCGATAGTGTCGCTTAAATGTTTGAAGAGCTCGGACGTATCTGATTCGCTAAGGTTCGGTGAGCGGTATAAACATACGTAAAATCTTACCGTACTGGCAAGATTGACATGCACCCACATTACGTCGAATCTGGAGTTCTCCAGATTTAACAGTCGCACACAGTTGACGTCAGCTCGGCTGAAGAGACAGACACCTCCTTTGGGTTTGAATTTGCCTACGAGAGTGTAGCCTGGGCAATCCAGATAGGAGGCGTCTGTAGGCTCGGCTATCTGCGTTTCAGAAAGAAAAAGAAGGTTAGGACGTTGGGAGAGAAGGTGGTGGTGGACGAAGTTTAAGTTTTTGTGCAGGCCGCGAATGTTGGTGAAATTCACTAACAGTTTTGACCTGCACTGGGGACTCCTGCTTCTCGCCGTTGTGATAGTGATATTATTGTTATTTGTGAAATTCATGATTTTATACGGTTTTATTATTTTTTTGGGATATGAGGAGAAAGGAAGGTCCGGGAAGGAAAAGGTATGAGGAATGGGTAGGAAGCTGGGGATCAGAGTGTCCAGGAGTGACGGACGTATGTATCCAACCCACCCACTGCGGTGCAAGGCGAAGGGCTGGGAGAGTCCGGCTGAAGAGGTCGCCCAATGCGCCCCAAACGCTACTGCTGGGTCCCCTCCGGTCACGAACCGGCACAACAGCAGCGGCGGGGTTTTTGCACTCGTTGATGGGGCAGCCTACCCTCAGTCGTGAGCCTGAGGGTTGGACCCCTGTACTACCAAGCGGCCCGGACAAATATATAAGTGGTTCAAACAAAGTAAAATTGTTTCATTCATTTAAATATTTTTTCTATTGTGAAATAATAAGCAAATATAAATTAATCTTCTAATGGGATTCTAATCGGTATAAGAATTTATTTTTCATCCGGCCCCCAGGAAAATTCATTTGGCCCTTTTCTCAAAAAAATTGGTTATAAAGTATAAAAGTTCCTGTACGGGACGACTAATTTTAAGATTTATAACACTTCGAATTCCAACATCACTCAATGAAATCGTAAGATGACTATCTAATGTTGGAAGTTTTAGAACACTTGGTACAAAAATAATACACTTATGGTGGGTTTCTTCATTTACCGAGAATGCTAAATGCAATGCTAATTGTAAAAGTAAACGGTCATATGCATAGAAATTTTTAAATTTCGATCGTTTACTTTTACAATTAGCATTGCATTTAGCACTCTCGGTAAATGCAATGCTAATTGTAAAAATAAACGATCGAAATTTAAAATTTAAACGAAATTTCTATGCATTTGACCGTTTACTTTTACAATTAGCATTGCATTTAGCATTCTCGGTAGATGAAGAAACCCACCATAAGTTTTCTTTTTCTCTTTCTGAAAATGTTAATTAACGAAATATTAGTTTATTATTTGAAAAATGTTACTAATTCAATTTAAATTCGATAAAATTTTAAGTTTTTATAATATACTAGTTGGTACCCGGCATACGTTGCAATGCCATTTAATAAAGAAATTGTTTCTCCCTGCGTGTCCTTTCCCATTCGTCCCGTTCCTCTCCCGCGTCCCCTTCCCCTCTCGCGTTCCCACTCCGCCTTCTCCACCTTTCCTCTCCCCAATCCACTCCCCCACTTCCCCCGTCCCCTCTCCCGAGTTCCCCTCCCCCCCTTCCAGGTTTCTCTCCCCCCCCTCGGTTCCCCACCCTTCCTCCCGCTAACCCCCTTTCCGAGTTCCTCTCCCCCCTGTTGCAAACTGATTGGCAACCAAGTTTCTCTCACGGCGCAACTTAACTTTACAATTTCGGTCATTATCTCGGCTTATTTAACCATTGAATAAAGAAGAACACTTCAGCTGTTGTCTGCCACTATCATATTGCGTGCATAAATGTCTACAAAATCAAGTGATGATGAAGACGCCATTCTTTATTATAATTATTATCGAAGGCGAAATGGTTTAAAAATAAGATATTGGGTTAACCAGTACAATCCACGATAAATTCAACACGACAACAAGATCTTCAAATGACTCTGAAATCTTTAGAGATTTACCACAGAAATTATTTAGCTATTTTCTTTATACTTACACCACCAATGTTATAATTTATAGTAGGTATTTAAATATAGAAATTAAATTTTACAAATTATATTGTTCCTCTCATATATAATTAGCAAGCCTATAGTCATAGGTAATTTAACCACCAGGGGAATGTGGGTGCATACGCCTACTCCTCTACATAAAAAATATTTTGAAAAATCAACTAAATTCCGTATTCAAGCTAGGACCATTAGACCATTACAAGAGCTTTTTGAATTGCTTCTTGTTTTCAGAGATTTCTTACCCCATTGGGGTATTTCCACAAACGAGGGATTCTGTTGAAAATGTACGCAATATTTAAAGATCATTTTTCTGATTTTAATCATCCTACTAAAAATGTTCGTTTTATATGTTTTCATTAAAAATTATTGATTTTAAAAACGGTCTAAAACTGACAAAATCATAACGGCCCATGGTTTGAAAATCGGAATGTGATGTCACAAGCGTCGCTCAGCTGGGCCAGCATAAATTAACTCTGTCAATGAGCGTCCACGCTCATGACGTCACACGATAGCCCCGCCCCAAAATATCGTTTTAGCGGTAATTCAAAAATGGGAAACTTTGACTCGCTGTAGAAAATTTATTCGTCAACATAAAAATAAAATAAAAATCGTACTTTTTTGCTTATTTTTTTAAGCAATTAAAAAACCTGGAAATACCCCAATAGTGAACCAGAAGTTTACGTTATTTTTTGATTTTCCATTAGAACATTTCTAAAGAATATACCTGATCAAACCGATGGTTTTCAGAATATGGGAATAAGCAAAGCTCATTCGTAAGCAACATTATTATTTAACTAATATTTTAATCGCGTTTAAGAAACTTATTTTAAAGACTTATTAAGAATAATTACCATTGCAAGTGCTCTAACTAATATTTTCATAAGGATATTCTTCTTTAGACATTCCCTCTTTTCTAGAGTTCGTGACCTCACATCAGATGCCCTGATTGTGATTAACCGTGATCTTCTGCTCACGGTCAAATAATAAATTTTCACATTAAATCAAATCTGATGTTTGTAGATCTCATGTTTCCTTCACTCTCACAATACAAATGCAAATAAACTTAAATTAAATTAATTAACCCTTAAAATTTCTGTGACCGGAAACTTAGAATCATACAACTTCAAAACCTCATTAGAAAAGTAATTAAAAGTGATGAAAAAAAATGGTTAAATAGGTTTCGTGCGATTTAAAAAAAACGAGTGTGCTTCAGACCACACGACTGAAGTAAAACTTCACTGACTTATATCTCTCTCTCAACTTCATTTTGATTTTTCAAAGGGGTGTTGAAATTGCATGATTCTGAGTTGTCGTGGAGCCAAAATTTGTACCAACTACTCGAAATCTAGTTAGCTACATTTGATATCTAAAGTTGTGAAGACATTTATATATACGACAGCTAAATTTTTAGCTGTTTTCAAGAAGTGTATGATCTCAAAACTACAACCTTTGAGTCATGTGTATAATATAATGTATCTATAAATAAAAGATAATTTTAGCAAAGATGATACCCTGAACAAGTTCAACACTTCTTGTTAATCCATAACTTGAACCATAATAAAACTATCTAAGTCCACCCTTCTACCGAAGTTGTTTCCAAATTTAATTGTAAATATGTTTCATTGTCACCTCCTCCTCAGAAAACTTACCTGTTGTTCTTGGGTTTGGAAAGCTATTTTTTAATCCTTCAACTTTCGAAGTGTAACATTCAATGTTTGCTTTATAAACAAAATGTTTTCAATAACTTCAACCCGCAATAATACTTATATCTGTGGTACACTATGTACCAGCTCATTCTCCTACATCTATGTAGTAGGTAGGCACGTATGTTCCTCAGTTCGTTGCTAGGTCTACTAGGACTAAAAAATTTCGTCCCGGACAATAAACAACTTACAACAACTCTTACACAATTATTAAATTAAGAATTAAGAAAATTGCGCAGAAAATTGGATAATTTCAGAAAACTTGACTATTTTAACTTTGCATGTTTGAAAATTCGCGCGTTTGATGACATTGAATTTAGCAAGCAGCTGTTTTTTTGTATTAAAAGAATTGTCTGCGGTTTGCGGGACGGTGCAGCGGGAGAGGGTGGGTAGGGAAGGTGGAAGGGGAACGCGGGAGGGGAACGGGGACGCACGGGAAAGGACATGCAGGGAGAAACAATTTATTTCTTTGAATATGGCGCAAGCCGGGAATCAGCTAGTTACAAATAAATATTACCAGTTTAATGAAGAAAAGCTAACGGTCTCAGGAAAGAGTAACGTCCTTAAATAAGTCTGTTAAAAAAAACAGAAAGGTATGTTACAGAAAAATAATCTTGTAGTTTTCATAAATAAATTTAAAAAAAAAAAACAGTTCAATGATCTAATGAAAAAAATCTTTTATTTTCAATTTTAAATAAAGGTATCTTTTACACTATCTCATGAGTAGAGATTACATGACGCACCGCTTCCAATTGAATGGCAAAGCGATATCGGTTTTATACAATAATTATTATCTCTGCAAGTATAGACTTTACTGTTTATTTATCTTTGAGTATTTACTAGACCAGAGGTAATTTTGTATATATTCTATTTAATACAGTCTTCCACACAACTAGGCCCGAGTAACTTGCACCTGTAGTGCTTGGCTCTAGTTGTGACAGCTTTGTGAAATCTGTTGTAATAATTATAATCAGTGTAATCATCATTTTCATTAGTCGATCATTAATAATATTCGACGATATATCGATCGACGATTTTGATAAATTTAGTGTTAAATTTCTTTTGCGTTGTTGAAACAAGTTTTAAAAAATGGCACAAGTTTTGAGAACTAGACATGAGTTTCGGAAGAGTCACCAGAAGATGATTCTGTCAGTTCGGATGGTCCTTCTCTTTGGTTTGCCGATGGTCTACCTTCTCACCGCAAATTTATTGGGCGATTCAGCGACATCTAGCGACATCTCTGCCTCTTCTAAATCAGGTAAAATGTTTTCATTAGATAAACACTTTAAATTGTCGAAGAAAGCATTGGCTTTAACCACTTTATTCTAATTTATTAATTGTGTCAACTGGTTTCGGTTATATCGCAACCTTCTTCAGGGCAGTATTATTATAAAGTATTATATTACACATTCCTAAATATATATTATAATACAGCCCTGAAGAAGGTTAGGATGTAACCGAAACTAGTTGTAATTTAAAACAAAGCCTTAAAAACAAAGTCGGGTTAGTTACACCATTTATAACTCACGAACGGATGGACCTATTTTTATGATCTTTTATTTGTTGGATTTTTCTCCGTCCCGAATAGTAGAACAGCTATTAAAACATCGGAAAACTTCACGAAAAAAATTATTATGAAGAAAATTTTTGTCCTAAATTTTATATGGAACGAATTCTCATATTTTGAAAGAGCCGCAGCAATATTGTGATAAGTATAATATTTAATAGTGAGTGAATTCCAAAAATTCAAAAACGTCAAATGTCAATGCGCTGATTGTTTTGCTTTTATTCTAAAACATTATAATGCTGCCCCTCTTTCTTACACACTAAATGTCAACAGTCGAAAATGAGACAAACGGTGAACATATGTCTGCACCCCTCCAAAGAAAAAATACAGTAATTATAATAAATCTCCCTCACACGTATAGAGAAAATGAAAGGAAATTCCCGTAAGTTAGTTGAAAAGTAAGAAAATCACAAAAAAATATAAATACTAGTTGTGTACGGACACACTCTGATACTGACAAAAACAAAACACGGACAGTTGAGAATCGATAATTGCTTCATTGTATAATTTTTAACTTAATAAAAAAACTGAATTTAATTCAGCTAATAAGCTAACACAAAAATTATTGATTCTGAGGCGGTACGAAGTTCGCCGGGGGTTAGCTAGTAATGTATAAATTATAATAAAATGGTTTAGAACTAGGAATAAATATTTTTAGAATGGAAAAGTGCTTAGTTGTAAATATGTTGTGAAGAGGAAGATACTAAAAGCAACACCGTTAGTAGAACACTGCTCGTGTAAATTAGATTAAGTTCAAAACAATAATGATAAGTCATTGGCGTATTTGTATAATACATATATTCATTATCATAAACCGTATATTTGTTCTTTGCGGTATTCGTTATAAAATATACATCCAACTACGGCCGGCGACTCGCACACCAAAGGTCGCGGGATCGAATCCCGGCGTGGCAAATAAATTTTATTCGATTAATTTGTGTTATTTCACAATTTATTCATTTAAAATAATATATATTATATTTGCGGCACGTTCCAGAGTGGAAGATACTCTCAGTATCACCCTAGTGTTAGACCACCATTCAAAATTGAAACATTGCTTGAAATGGCATTAGCCGTGTTTGGTGACCAGATCTGAATAGCCAGGTACTACCCCACCTTCCTCTCTCGTATCTCCTTCCCCTCCCCACTACCTTCAGCCTCACAACGTACCCCAATTGAGGATGCCATAGTCTCACTGGCTTCAGACGGGAGCAGTTGGGACACTTGTGCGGTATTTAAATAAAAAATATAAATAAATTAAAAAAAACTACAATGAGTATACAAAAACGATTATAAGTCTAATTATCACTGTAATGAAATATAATAAACATCAAATATATTTTTAATGTATAGTATTTTGTATAAATAGATTAAATCGTGGGAAATTAGGGCCGTCATCGTCTCGTGGGTCGGCAAGGAATCGACATTAACATGCTGTAAGACCCTGGGCAGAAAATTAAAGTTGGCTGAAGTAAGGTGACGGTCTGCTCTGCAACGCAATCCATTGTGCCCTTTTTACGTTTACGTCGAATCCTTACCGACTCATGGGACGACGGCCATTGATTTTCTGGGCCAGATTCCACATTGCAGCTAGCGTAGAATCCTACTTATATTATAAACGCGAAAGTTTGTATGATTTGTGTTTGTTACTCTTTCACGCAAAAACTACTGCATGGATTTTAATGAAACTTTACAATAATATAGCTCATACATCAGAATAACATATAGGCTATAATTTATAAAGCAAGCTAGGAAAGGGACGCGGGAGAGGAACGGTGGCGCACGGGAAAAGTGATTCAGGGAGAAACAATGTATTTCTTTGAATATGGCATTGCAACGCATACCGGGAACCAGCTGGTTAATAATATAATACAAGCAGTTAGGTAGGTACGTAGGTACCTTCATCACTGTTCTCCTAAACACGCACGCAACGTCTACGTGATCATCCGATGTTTTGTCGTTCCTTTTTTTTTAACGGAGGTGTGATTAGGTCATCCCACGTCCGATTTTTTGTCGTCCGTTTTTTAAACGGAAACGGAAATGGATTCTATGCCAATAATCGGATATTTTAATGTTTAATTAAGTACACAGTGCTTTTAAAAACATGCATTTGAAAGAACACCCAGAATTCATGAAAAAAATAAACTTTTCAAACTATCATGAAATATAGGTATATTGTACAAAATTGAGTTTATTTTTTCCAAAATGTTATTTTTTTTTTATTTTTCTAAACTGTCACAAAACATAGTTTCTAGAAGTCTAAAACACAACATACATAAAATGAAGAAGAAAACTAGAAGTGCCTTCCCCCAAAATTTAAAGGAAACAAATATTGTAAACAAATGTGAATCCCTTACAAATTTGAATGGAAACAAATATTGCAAACAAATGGTTATCTTGCATCATCATAATGGTTTAGTCCTCCCTCGTTCTAATAACTTTGCATAACCAAACCATTCTTGTCCCATAAGGGGGCGTACATTAATTACGTGAGCTCAAAAAGGGGGGAGGGGGTCCAGCAAAATCTCACGTTACTTGAAAAGAATATACGAAGTGGTCCAAATTTATCTCATCAAGGGGGGGGGGAGAGGGGTCTAGATTGGAAGAAAAACTGCTCACCTAATTAATGTATGCCCCCTAAGGGGTTGTTGTGTCATGGATAACATGACTATTTATTTCATTCCTCAAATCAGTACACTTGACAGGGGGGAGTTGACAAAAAACTTTTTTATCATACATACTCGCTTGTACCTGATTTGGCAATAAAGTTATAAGAAGGCTATAGCAACATAATAATACCATTCTACTGCACGGGTTATATTAAATATTTTCAGTTATCATGGAATATTTTTACTATTTTATTTTTGCTATGTAAATGTATCTAATATAATGTAAAAAAAAAAAAAAAATAAATAAAATGATTACTTTTCCACAAATTAATTATGTATTTCACTTATTTGTAAAAGCCCACTCAGGCATAAAATAACATAGATTTCAAAAATTTTGAAAAACTTATGAGCACAAGTAAAAACGCACTTATTGCGTTGCATTACGTTTCTTTGTTCGTAATGTTTATAATATACTTTGTCCTTTGTCTGATGATCAAATTTTCTTCAATCATAGTGTGTGATGATTGCATATAAATACGAGAGAAACATTAGTAAATAACATAGCTTTTTAGTGCAGAAACATGCAGTTTTTGCGTTTTTCAGTTGTTCACACCTTGGTCCTTAGAGAGGGCAACAGTTCTACTGCAGTTCTGCCAGGTGCAGTGGTGAAAAGGCAGACATAAAATAATTATTTTACTCAATAAATAAATAAGTATAATAAATACAACTTTTAAAGTATTACACGCTGTCACTTTTTCCGGTGTATTATGTTTGAAATATGTGGATAGCGAGGGATTTAACACTAACAGTGTCTCTCTTGCAAAAACTAAAGTTAATATAATAAGCAATAATTGTTGAATGAAACACTAGTATATATTGAATCATTTGGTGGGTACAAGATAAGTCGCCATAGCTCAATTGGGAGAGCAGCTGACCGGCAATCAGAAGGGCACGGGTTCAAGTCCCGTTGGCGTCATGTATCTTTTCTCGGAAGATTTTTTCAATGTGGATGAGCGTTTCAGGCTGATAATTATTGCTTATAATAATTGTTACCCTTTGTGCTATGCATAAAAATCTTGTCTTAAACGTTAGTTTAAAAATTAAAAATAATAATTAATAGATTATTCTATTCATAAATAAATAATTTCGTTGTTCTTGTATCTCTTGAATATGACCGGTCAGTGGTTGAGTGGGCATCGCGTTTGGGTCCCACCCGGGCGTACCGTGTTCGATTCCTCGGCTGGCTAAGTCCTCCATCACAACACAAGCAACATTTTCGGCTTTCTGTAGTGGTAGTAGGAGATTTTCAAACATTGTTGGGTTATTCGAAACCCGGGAATGTTTGTCTTTCTTTTTTTTTTTAAATATATATTTTTTTTTTTAAGACGCCTGGTAGGAAAATGATTTAGTTGGGTAACATCAATTTGATCTCATAACATGATTTTTATAAAATACACCGCACAATAAATTAATTAATTCCGCTATCACGTTGTTAACTTAATTGTAATGTCAAAAAAAATGTCATTGTTCCGTCTGATTTATCGTGATCAACACATTTACGTGTAGAGATAGAGTTAAGAGTATCTTGTGGTGTGCGATTAGAGTGATCGATGGCTTTGCGAAACGATATCTAAGTAGATAAATACCGTCACACTTAGATTCGTATCTTCCTCAGTGCCGGGCGCTGCTACACCTTCGCGAATAATCATTTTATCGACAAATGTGTTGTTTGCCCAATGAAATGCTTGCAACGAAACGAGGTTATCTTTGCGAAATTATAACAAAAACAAAGCATTAGAAACAAATTCTTTTAAGACTATGAATCGCTTGTACACGGTACCATTAGTGTGGCTCGATTAAAACGTACAGATTAGGTACATGGTTTTAAGAATGGGACTCGTTTGATAAAATGCGATGAATTTGATTTGGCGCCTAATATGAGTAATTCGAAAGATAATTTTATTTACCATGGAAATTTTAATATAATATACATTTTCCTTCATTTATATGCATTACGCATGTTGTTAAAATATACTTTAACAATATTGATAATTTAAAAAATAATAATTTTATAATTTTGTGAAATTTAAATAGCGTCAAGATAAAATCAATTCATGATTTTTTTTCACTTTACTTACTTTCAGTGTTGCTCAAATTAATTGAAAGTTGGTAATTTCCCCCGTTTTTTTTAATAGTTAAAGGCTTTTATTTACCATGGAAATCTATATATATAAAAATTTCGTGTCACGGCGTTTGTGGTCGCACTCCTCCGAAACGACTCGACCGATTTTATGTAGGTATGAGAATAGGTCGTAAACATGGAACTAAGATAGTATCCATACTCTTAGGTCGTAAAGTATAATTCATACCCATAGGTGATTAGGGTGTCACTATCCAGAAAGAAAATATTTTTTGACAAAAAAAATTGGCATCAAAAAATACCCATAACCCCAAATTTTCACCCTCCTATCACCACCCTCCCATTTTTAATCGAGACATTCCCATTTTTTAATCGCGATTTTAGTATGAATAAATTTGCGTCGCGTCGTTCGTATTTCAAACAGAACGAAATTATTTATATTAAATGAAAAACACACTTTGTAAAGCACCACTTTTTATTTGAATATTTAACAGCCTACCAGGTTTCGATTAGCTCAAGCTTCGTCAGGGCTTATTACATCAACTAAAGATAATTACATACAGACACATATATATAAAACAAAATAAAAGAATGAGTGAAAGAGATTGAGATAGAATAGAGGACACCCTATTAATAGACACCCCCTACTTATTAAATCAAATAAAAAGTGGTGTTTTAGAAAGCGTGTTTTTCATTTGATATAATAATGTCACACAACAAAGTATTTGCTTCCTTCGATGAAATTATTTATGTTGTTGAATGACAGATTGAATGACCAAAATATTCACTAGAAATAATTTATATGACAGAACAACGTTTGCCGGGTCAGCTAGTTTTAATATAATAAGGATTTTCCTTCATTAGTGTGCATTGCGCATGTTATTAAAATATTTTTTTTTACATGAGCTCCACACAGGAGGCGCTGAGGTAAATAATTTTCCTCAGGACCTATGTCATCTTTGGGGATGCTGTGTGGAGGGTTTTTTTAGGAAAAGGAAGGAGAGGAGAGTTCTGAGAAGGAAAAGGGTTTAAGGGGTGGGTAGAAATCTGGGGTTCAGTGTGTCTTGGTCATCCGCCTCCAGGACCTAGACAAACCTAATCCCATGAACCCGGGCACCCCTGCTAAATCACCAAACGTAGTGAACCACTTGGGGTGACCTATGGCAGAGGTGTTGGTTATCCAATAAAGGTTCCCGGGGCGGCGGTACCCATTCCCGCCTCCCAAATTGAAAAAATATATAGTGTGCATTGCGCATGTTATTAAATTGTTAACAATATTATTAAATTAAAAAATAATAATTTTAATTTGATGAAATTTAAATACCGTCGAGATAAAATCAATTCATGAATTTTTCTTGCAATTTACTTTTTTTTTCTTTTTTTTTTATTAAGTTAAAAGAAACATAATATTTCGCTTTCTTAACTTAAATACAGAGCATATATAGTACAGTAGTAAGAAGTAATATTTTTAATTTTGTTCCAACATTTTGAGTTTAAATAGTTTTTTTTTAAAGGTTTTTATGTTATTTTCCGTTTTTAGGCTATCTGGAAGGAGATTATATATATGAACTCCCTCGTGACCAATACTTCTCTTGCCACATTCAGTCTTGACAGTATTTGTGTACAATTTATTGTGTTGTCTAGTATAATGTTCGTGTACTTGTGATGTTTTTATAAATGTTGTGTTTGTGTGTATAAGTCCTTTTTGTATTTTGTAGATTAAAAGACATATGTTATATTCGTACAATGTTCTTATTTTCAAAAGGTTCATTTCCTGGTATAGTTTTTTTGTGGGAGTGTCTGGGTTATAGTTGAAGAGTTTTTTGATAACTTTGTTCTGTATTATTTGTAAGTCGTTTAAGTACGTAATGTATGTGTTTCCCCATATTTCTATTAAATAATTTAGGTGGGACTGGATTAAGCTAAAGTATAAGCCCCTCTTTACCTCTGTTGGTAGAAGATGAGCAATTCTACCAAATACACCAATTAATGGGATGATTTTTGTTTTTAGTTTTTCTACGTGTTGTTTAAATGTTAAATGTTTATCAATATATAAGCCCAGGTATTTTTCGCTATCTAGGATATGTAGGTCTCTTTCTTCTATTTGTAATGGTTTATGCGATGGTATTATTCTTTTAGGTGAGCTTAAGATCATGTAACCGCTTTTATTAATATTTATTGTTAATATATTTTGTATTAGCCAATCGTTTAGTACATTAAGATCCGTTTGAGATTGTTCTAATAGACTTTCTAAGTTTTTGCCGAATTAAAAAATTGCCGTGTCATCTGCGTATAAGAAAATTTCACCATGTAGTTTTAGCTGACAGATGTCATTTATGTATATTTGGAATAAAAGTGGCCCCAGTATTGATCCTTGTGGAACTCCGTAGTTTATACTCTCGAGTTGACTGTTTTTATCTCCTATGTTAACACATTGTTTTCTGTTGGACAGATAGGATTTTATTAGTTTGATAGCTGGACCGGTTACACCTGTTTTTTCTATTTTTTTAATCAGTATTTCATGATTAAAAAAATATAAAAAATATAAAAATTTTACAACTTTCATTTATTTACAGTGTTGCTGTAAATAAATGAAAGTTGGTAATTCTCCTTGTGATTTTCATCGTAATAATATTTTATTTACCTTGGGAATTTTAAATATAGATTTTATTTCATGTATGTGCATTACGCATGTTGTTAAAATATAAAAAAATTATAATGTTAATTTGATGATTTTTTTTAATATATTTAATAATATTATTATTCAATGTATAAAAACGGTTTATTATAAAGAGTTTAATAATGTCTTCAGGGGGCGAAACAGCTGTAACGCATAATAATAATTACGAAGCAGAAGCAGAACTTGTTTTAATAAACTATACATTGAATAATATTATTAAATACATAAAATAAATTTTTAAAAATTAAATGGAGTTTTACAAAATAAACTTAATAACAATAAATAAATTAATTCTATTACATTGAAATAAGGTCAAGATAAAAAGATTAAAACAGTTTTTTTTTGCAATTTTCTTCCTTTGAGTGTTGCTGTAAATAAATAATGTTAATAACTTTCCCCGTGTTTTTTTTTTCATCGTAATAGTAATAATAGGTATCTTAGACATTTTGTTTGCGGTAGCTACGTCATAATATTAGATGGTTACATTTTATTTGGTTATTGGTCATTATTTAATAATTACACAGAAAAAGCGAGAGCAGTTCACACGTGGTAGAAGTGAAACTTCACCCACACATTCTCAACCAATCTTCTTCTTCCTTGCGCTGTCCTAACTCATTGCCTAGGTAGGCTGTTGGGGTCGGCTCTTCTCGTTCTCAGGTTGTAATATCTTCTATTCTGGGTATCGCCTTCATCCAGGCCGTTTCTCTGAAGAATTTTGGAACATTGAGTCATCCAGGAGTTTACACATTCTCAACCAATAGGAGCCTTAAAAAGTGAGCTCATAATCAAAGCGTCAAAGGCGGTAAGGTTTCATTCTATCTCATTCTCTCGCAGGCTAAATCCTGCAGATGTATGTGTTTGACTCGAAGATATTGAAATATAAGTAGATGTGCTATCTGCTGTTTTTACTATGTGGATCTGCGCTTCCGGGTGTCGCCGATATTGTTTACCAAATAACAAATAAAGTAAAAGAACAAATAATTAACGAATAAACCAAACGAACGTTAAACTAAATGAACGAATTCTTCCCTTATTCAAAATATATTGTTAACCAATATTAATGCACATTTTAATAAAATCAACGAAATGAACAAATTCTTTTTGTATGAAAACTACGCTAATTAGCGCGTAGTCCGGCGACAGTTGCGCGGACACCATAGCATATCTCTTCTGTATTTGAATATCTTTGGTTTGACTCTTGTTTGCCTCGTTTCATCGATTTTCAAATCAAATTAAAGAAGTTTCACATCGAAAGCGGCATTGTAGTACAAATTTTATTTGAATAGGTCACTTGCATGGATTTCACGACAGTTGAGATGGTATGGGCACATAGGACGGAGACAATCAGACCACACAGTGAGGCAGGCAATGTCTATGGAGCTTCGTCGACAGTCATCCAGAGGGAGACCGAAGAACTCCTGGATGACTCAATGCTCCAAAATACTTCAGAGAAACGGCCTGGATGAAGGCGATACTCAGAACTGAAGAAATTACAACCTGAGAACGAGAAGAGCCGACCCCAACAGGGGTAGGCAATGAGTTGGGACAGCGCAAGGAAGAAGAAGAAGAAAACGTGCATGGATTTCATAATGATTTGGAAAAAATCATGTGGATAGATTTTTCTACTAAGATTAAGAAAATGTTACCAAAAATTTTTAGAAATTTATAGGTATTCTTTATATATAAATCCGTTATTTGGGCTTGAGACATCACTACAATAAAATGTTCCGTCTCCGATTTATTTTTTTTATATGGCAGCACTTTGATTTCTGGCGATTTTTTTAATTTGACACTTAAAATTTTCACTAGCTTTATTGTTTGTTCTCTGCGAACTTATCATTTGTTTGACGTTTTGGCAGATGTTACAAAGTGAACCCCGTACATATTATGCCATCAGTACCTGTTTTAGAAGCGTTAATGGAAATGGTGCTGATTTTAACAAAATCAAATTTTATAATAAAATTATAATTTACAAGTACATACAGGTTTATTACATTGGATTTAGTCGTTGAACATTAGAATAATTAATTATCAAAAAGATGGATCAAGGAAAAAAATATTTATGAGATATAATATTTTTGGAATGCCCCGTTATTCTCCTGTGCCATTCGTGTGGAATACAAAAATACGATTAAAATATATATATATACGGATTGTCTGCTTTTTAAAGTTTTAGTAAGTTTTCTTAAAATCCTGAATGTGTGTAAACGTGGAAAATATAATATCTAATTACAATATTCACTCAAATAGGCAAAACATGAAACATAAAAAATGTGGAAAATCCCATTCAGCTTTAAGAATAATCATGTTATTTAATAGCTTATATTGTGTTAAAAACGAAATCAAGCCTGATAAATGTTAAGAAGTGGCTGCAATCCGTGTCGCAGTCCTTGTACCAGTGGAAGTTCATATTATGCTCCTTCCAAAGCCCATGGCAAAGCAAACGCTTAACAAAAACTACCAGTGAAAAAACCTTCATGGGTCAATTGTGGACCTTGCATCACTCCAACATCTACTTCGAGACGATACGAACTTAAAGAGGATCCCGTTGATTTTGATTCGCGCTTAGAAAAATTTGGTAAATGTGGGCAGTGGGTACCATTTAAAAAGTGCAGAGAATGTGGAAAGTTTGAACTAGTTGGACGGTGCGACGCTTGTAATAAAGGTGCTCGAAACAAAAAGATACCAACTGCCGCAATATCCGAAGAAGTTTTGCAGAAATGCAAAATTTGGGACAAGTTGTCGATGCGATCCATCCTGCCAATTTGATCCATGCGCTGTTTGCGGATCGAGTGATAACAAATGTAGTCAATGTGGGACGTGCACTCGGTGTGGTTTATGCAAGCGGTGTGGCGCATGTGGTCAATGTAGTTTCTTTTGTCAAGTTTCTCACTGTGGACAATGTGGTCAATGTGGTTTCTTTGGTCAAGTTTCTCACTGTGGACAATGTGGCCAAAGTGATTCCAATGGTCAGTGTGGTCAATGTGGTGCATTTTATCAATTTGCTCACCGTGACCAATGTGGTTCCAGTGGTAAGCGTGGTCAATGTAGTTTCAGTAGTCAATGTGTTTCATGCGGTCAATGTGACCCAAGAATTCTATGTGATCACTGTGGACAATTTACTAATGCAGCTCATTTTATACCATCTAGTCAGTTTGGTTCATGTTTTATCAATTTTTCGTATTGAAAAATCTATGTAATATGTAATAATCTATGTAATGTGTAATAAAATCTATATTTAAAATTTCCAAGGTAAATAAAATATTATTACGATGAAAATCATAGGGAAAATTACCAACTTTCATTTATTTACAGCAACACTCAGACTGAAAGGAAGTAAATTGCAAGAAAAATTCATGAATTGATTTCATCTTGACGGTATTTAAATTTCATCAAATTAAAATTATTATTTTTTAATTTATTAATATTTTTAACGTATATTTTAATAACATGCGCAATATTCACAAATGAACGAAAAACTATGTTATATTAAAACTAGCTGACCCGTTAAACGTTGTTATGCCATATAAATTATTTCTAGTGAATATTTTGGTCATTCAACAACATAAATAATTTCATCGAAGGAAGCTAATACTTTGTGGTGTGACGTTATTATAGTCTTTAAATTAATTAATTAAATTTAAAATTCTTTTCTTAATATCGTAATCCTTTATTTATTTTCAGAATACCACGGTCGTCACCTCCTCGCTAATCCTATTGAAGGAAAGACGAAAAACTGTACGGCACCGGCCATATATGAATTTCCACAAGATGGATTCGATCGGCAACAGAGACAAGCCGTAAGATTATTTGTTTTAATTCTTATTTATTATTTTACGGGATACTCTGTAAGGTCATCTAATAATATATAAAGATGATTGAGTTGTGATTTATTTAAAAAAAAGTCTATTTTGAATGTGATTTTTGTGCAAAAAAAATTCATTAAAAGGATAAATAGCGTGGCCTTCTTCATACAAAACTTATTTTTTAAACATTTGTTCCCAAAATTCACTGCGTTTGAGAGCACATTTTTAAAGCCATAAAGATTCAGGATAACTCATAAAATGTAATATGAATTCTTCAATCACCTAATCGTGATTTGGAGATGTTAGTCCAAGTTAATTAGTAATGACGGAGCCTGTGGAACTACGGCATCCCCAACTGAAGTAATGATAAAGAAGGGAGTTTAAAATTTGTTATTATTTGGAACCTAGCCGGGGCCCTCTAAGACGTTGGGGCCCTATGGAAAATTATTTTTATTATTTTCCTGAGTCCTGTGTCCTCAATACGAGTGTCCTCAATACTCGTGTACAAATTTCACAGCATCCCCAAAGCCTATCATAGTACGCCTTCAGATGAAGCAATGCAAATTAATGCAAAATCATGTATTTTTGGTATGAAAATTTGATTGCTTATAAATATTATAGGTGCTTCAAATTAATAAAGGAGTTTTTTTCAATAAGTGATTTTGGAATTGAGAATAATTTAACCTTTTTCCATCCGGTATAAAGACTTTGAGCATTTTGTGTCAGTTTGCTTATATTTTTCACAAATTTAGACAATGTGCGTTTGAGGGTGTAACTGGGCCCCATGCCTGAGATAACCGGCATTTGTTAATTGAAATAAAAAGCGGGTATTACAATTTTTTTTTTTACAGGCAAAACCTGGTGGCCGGCATTTGTTAATTGAAATAAAAAGTGGGTATTACAAACAGTTTTTTTTTTCATTTAAAAAAAATAATCTCCCCGATCCCCGAGGCTTAAGCCCTAAAGCGGAGCCTCTCGGGCCAAGGTAGAAGTCCAGCCCTGACAGACGATGCACTACGTCTGTATCTGGCACTAAACTCTTCAAATGTATTTCATGCGTAATCGTATAAACTAACTAACGAACTAACCATCACGCCGTTTTGCCGCAGGGGTAGGCAGAGAGGACGGACCGCCAAACAACTCGACCTTGGCACACACTCCTTGCCTCGTTCACATTCATACATCGTCTCATACATGCTCTTCTATTATTCCGACTCTTCACATGGCCCGACTCAAGTATCTGATTTACTTTGGTCGTGCCATGTCTTCCTCAGGCGTCCCCGACTTCTTCTTCCATTCAGATTTGCATCATATATTCTCCTTACACTCCTTTCCTTTTCCGTTCATTCGCTCTACATGCTAAAACCATCTGAGCGTCAGCCTACAGTCAGTCATACATCAGCCTTGCATTCTTCGCGGATCTCCACATTTCTCACACGATCGTACATGGTTTTACCACACATACGCCTCAGGGATCTCATTTCTACAGCATTCAGTCTACTTTCATCCTTCCTCTGCCAGTTCCATGTCTCACTGCCATACATCAGGGTAGGTACCAGCACTCCATTATGGATGGCTAACTTCGCTTCTTTGGACAGTCTTTTGTTGGCGCCAACGGCGTTCAGTCCTCCATTAATAGAGTTGCCTGCATTTACCCTTCTTTCGATATCTCTGTCAGCCCTTCCATTTCTCGTAAACATACTTCCCAAGTACTCATCCACCTACTCCAAATACTCATCATTCACAACTGTGTTGCACATTGTTTTCATACTGTCTCTTTCAAATACCATGACTTTAGACTTACTTACATTCATCATTAACTCATTCTTCATACATACTTCGTACATCCTAGATACGAGAGATCTTCATACTGTTAGAAATAAGCACTGCATCATCAGCATACAACAGGCAACATTCTTCCAGATTACTCAATTTCGCGCCCAATCCCATCTCTTTCAATTCTTGCATACATTATCCATGTACAGATTGAATAACCACGGTGACATTACGCAGCCTTATTTAACGCCTTTTGTGATGTCAAACCATTCCCTAAAATCGCCGTTCACCCTAATACATGCAACGCTTCCCTCATAAAGAGACGCAATTGCCTGTATGAGATTCGTACTTACTCCATACTTGGACAACACCTTCCATAGCTTTTTCCTGTAAACTCGGTCGTATGCTTTTTGTAGATCTACAAAGGCACAGAAAAGTTTCTGGTTTTTTGTTTCCGTACCCTTTTTGTGTACCCACGATAGGATACAATTCTTACAATCCATATGTGACCCTTTACCTTTATATAATGGCATGATTACAGCCCTTCTCCAATCTAATGGCGTATAACCCTCCTCTAAACACTGGTTAAAAAGTCTGCACAACCATGTGAGAATAATATGGCTTTCTTCTTTAAAGTATTCAGCAGCAATACTGTCAAAACCCACAGCCTTACCATACTTCATACATTTAATTGATCTTTTTAATTCATCCATGCTGATTTTGCTAACATTCACTCCGTCATCTTTCAAAACCGATTTACCGATGGAATCACTGTCACCCGGGTTACTTTCAAAGACTTCCTCAAAGTATTTCATCCATCTCTCTTTAATTTCTTCCTCATTCGTCAACATTTGTCCATCTTTTGATTTTATCACTTTCATGCTTCCGTTATCTGGACCACTCCGGGACTTTTCGACTTCCTTCCAAAACAGTTTGATGTTTTCTTGAAAGTGGTTTGTCATTTTGATTCTCTCTTCCTCTTCCAGGCGCTTCTTTTGTTCTTTCACTCCAATACTTACTATTTTCTTGCATACCTTATACACTTCTTTCGCTCGCTTTCTCTCTTCGCTTGAAGCATTGCCAGTCGCTATCAGACATAACCAAGCTTTCTTCTTCTCTGAGACCAGTGCTTTAATCTCATCATCCCACCATGCGTCACCTTTCTTCCTACCTTGCTTACTTATCCCACACACGTCTCTAGCAGATTCACATAGACTACGGTGGTTATGTGGTTCCATGTTTCCTCTTTGCTTAGACCGTCCATTTCTTTCTCATTGAATCTCATCTCTGCACAAATCTCATACTCAATTCTGATATTATCGTTTTGTAGTTTTTCTATTTTGACTATTGTTGGAGCTGATACCTTTTTTACTTTAGAGCGCCAGCCGTGAAAGAGGTTTACTTTTGACACTACCAGAAAGTGATTAGTTTCTACCTCAGCCCCTCTGAAAACTCTGTAATCGTAAAGGTTCATAATAAAATTATCATTGTGAAGACGTGTTATGTTTCAAGTAAACTTTTAATTTATTGTATAAATCAAAATGATTATAATTTGGGAGGCCGCCCCGGGAACCATTTATTAGTGTTTGGTTCGCTACGTTTGGTGACTTAGTCTTGGCGACAGATGCGTCTGCCCACCAACTGCATGGCAGGCCGGATGGGGAGAGAATAGTTGAGGGAGTCCCTTTGACTTCTCTACCCGTACTCGTACCCTCAGTGGGAGGGATGGATTCATACATCCTTCACTCTGGAAACACTGACCCCCAGATTCCTACCCACCCCAATACCTTTTTCCTTCCCAAAACTTCCTCTCCTTCCTTTCTTAAAAAGACCCTCCACACTGCATCCCCAAAGATGACATAGACCCTGAGGTGAATTATTTTCCTCAGGGCCTAAGTGTGGAACTAATGTAAAAAAAAAAGATCATCAAAGATCAAAGGCAAGTACCTACCTGCTGCGATTGCTCGGGCCCTGGGCGCAATGAATTATACCTCCCTACCTCTCTCGCAGGCAATGATTTACACCTCCCTACCCTCTCGCAGGTCCTGTCTACGGGCATGAATTCTAGGGCATCCACAGGCTGGGGTACCTGGGTTCGTGCCACCCTTGCCCGTAGGGTAACGACAGAACCTCAAGAGGAAGGAGGGGGGGGGGGCAGTCAGAATTTGCTGTAATGCTGATCCCTCACATGTATTAATCTTGATGGTGATTATAATCTTCGAGTTTGAAGAGTGAGTAATTAAAAAAAATATGTTTCCTAAATAATGAAACTTTGAGTACTTAACGCCATCTACGAATCAATTTGCAACTAAATTTAAAGGGTTGTGCATTTTTTTTTGTTTTATTTTTATTGAAATCCTTGTTTATTTTTCAGGGGTGGATTGGAGTGCATTGTCTCATATCCTGCTACTGCTTCGTACTTCTGGCCATAGTCTGTGATGATTACTTTGTTCCAGCAATTGAAAGAATATGTCACGGTATGCTTTTCATCACTACTTCCCACACTGTGCACACATAATTCAACGGGAAAATATTTTCTTCTTTAAAGTTGACACTATAAACACAAGTTTTGGGGATAGTACATGTCAAACATTGACCTGCCTGACATTGATCAAAAATAATCGCAATAGGCGAGTTCTAGGTCAAACAAGTGGCATGCCTTTCCTATCTTTCCCACGCCTTTCTCTTTCGCATGTATGTTTTTACGCATCTTTTTCTTTCGCTTATGTTCATTGTGAAGTCAGAAACTACGTAAGAATGAATTGTGCCATGTTCAGGTTGGTCTATATACTCTATAATATCTTCTATACAGATGTAGACTTTCCATTTTTTTATTTGGCTATGTGCAACTTTTATTATTTCCTATTGCAAAGTCAAAGTAGATTTTAGATTTAACTGTAAATTTGCAATAAAAATTTGAGATTTTTGATTTTACGAAATATCTTTTTGATTCAGTTATGCATGTATCGTGTAGGCACTACAACCGTTGACAATTCAAATTAATTTGCCTAACTGTTAACTTACCAATTAGAAGTTTGATGTTAATTTTTTGCTTTTAAATCTTCACGTGCAAAAATATTAAAAATCTGAGCTCCAGTAATTGAATGTCCTCAATGCATCCTTATGTAACCTTAAATGAGAACAGTAAGGACCTGTGCTTTGTCTTAAAGCTCATGATAAAACAATATATAGTACCTTATATAAAGCTAATTTTATATGGGACACCAAAGTATCTAAAAAAAAACAACCTGTAAAAATAAAGTTTTTTTTCCATAATACAATTTTATTATTATGTAGTGAAACAGTTTCGACTTTCCGCCATGGTCCTAAGCGAACGGCACGACCTATTTGCACCATTACTAACTCTCCAAATTCAGAGGTGTGTACTCATGTATGTATGTGAGTGCCACCAAAAATTGAATGCATTGATGTAGTGCATTGATAGAATGTATCATCGATAACGAGTCTATCGATTTTCAGCTCGATCGGATTTCTGGAAGTGGGTTAAAATCCACATTCAAGATTTGTATTCATTCATCCATTCATTTATAAAAACAAAATCAAAATTCAAATAGATACATTTAAAAATTCAAATGCTCCGTTATAATAGTATAATGACCGGTTGTCAACGGCGGATCCAGCTTTGGCGCCAGGGGGGGGGGTCACATAGCGCCAGGGGGGGTCACATAGTCGTGGTCAAGTCACAAGAAGTTATAATCTAATTTTGATAATAATAGATACAAGTAAAAAGTAGGTCCACCTAGGTCCTGGACCCAGCCCAGGGGTCCGCCCTTGCCGGTTGTTTCATAGAATTTGAACAATTCATCAAATTTCAATGTTTATATTCCAGATCTTTGATATTCCTACTCAAGTTCTAGTACTATCCAAGTAGTGTGAAATAACTTACCCATGTTGAAATAATAACAGAACTTGAATAGAATTTTAACAGAATTTTATCTTTGAAATTTAATGAAATGTTCACGACCCGTCCTTAATGTGACGTATCCATTTTGAATAGTTTTGTGGATGGATTAGGAGTAATTTCATCTAAAAATATAACTCAAATTGAGACTTGATGTTGGATCACACAATATTATATACTTACGTATACCATTGTGTCACACATTTCTGTTATGGTGGTATACTCACCGACTTGGTGATGTAAGAAATTACTTTCAATGGGAAAAAAAATCTTCAAATTTTATTACGATTACGCCAGTTTGCATATGTATATATTTTTTTAAATTTTGTATCAGAATAGACTGTTAAGTCATTTTTAGCAAATGAGTGGGATTCGAGGTATTGTTTTGACATGAGCGATAATGTTTTTAGTAATATTATGTTACACAAATGCCTGATCATTTGATGACATGTCCGTAGTGTTGAAGATGTCTGAGGACGTGGCTGGTGCAACATTTATGGCTGCGGCCAGCTCCAGTCCCGAGCTGTTCATCAACTGCGTGGGAACTTTTGTGACGGAGGGGGACCTCGGGGTGGGAACCATTGTGGGCTCTGCGGTCTTCAACATCCTCGCCGTGCCAGCCTGCTGTGGCCTGCTGGCCGGACAGGTACCTAAGTCATTAAATATAATAATAATCTCTCATTTTCCCTAAGAAAATCAAACACTCCCGGGTTACGAATAACCTGACAATATTTTTAAAACTTCTACCACCTTCATTATAAGCATTTCTCTATAACTTGTGAATAGGCCTCTTGCATGGATTTTATAACGACTTGGAAAAAATCATGTGGATAGATCTTTTTACTAAGATTACAAAAATGTTAGTAAAATTTTTTAGAAATGTACATTTATTTTTACTTTTAAATAAATAAATCCGTTATTTACGTCACTACATGAAAATGTCCTGTCTCCGAAAATGTTCCTATTAATTTTGTAAAATTATGGCATCACTTTGATTTCAGGCCAATTTTTGAATTCGTTCACTAGATTTATTGTTTGTTCTCTGCGAACTTATCATTTGGTTTGAATTTTTAACAGATGTCATGAAGAGAACCCCGTACATTTTAGATGTCGGTAGGTGTTTTAGATGTATAATGGTTATGGTGCTGATTTAAAAAAAAATCAAAATTTATAATATTCTTATTATTATTTTAATTTACAAGTATAAGTATATTACATTGGATTTAGTAATATAGACATTGTACATTATAATGATTTATGATCAATAAGATGGATATAGGAAAAAAATATTTATGAGATGTAATATTTTTGGTATGCCTCGTTATTCTCCTGTGCCATTCGTGTGGAAAACATTATTTTTTTTTTAAATGATTTTCGGCTATGTAATTATCGTTTTTTCGCACCTATAAAATTATGTCCCGTCTTTCCGGTTTATAAAAAATGGTCAGATTTTTCAGATTGAAATTTACAAAAAATCCCCAGGGTTTCAAAAATACAATTAAAAAAAAAAAAAAAAACAGAATGTCTTAGAATATTTGCCTAAACCGGAAATTTTTTTTTTTAAATGTGATGCAAGTGGCCTATTATTGGAGGGCTTAGCTAGCAGAGGAATTGAATCCATGAAAGTCGGCTGGGAACCAGACGATTTTTTTTTTGTAAATTCAGTCTCCAACCTGGCAATATACATAGGTCATTCATTTAGATTTAACACGATATGACTCATATCATATTAGTCTATCTACATGTCAGATCTCTAAACAATTTTCTAAAAACTCAGACCCTCCCAGTGCATTTGCATGGCAGAATGATTACAGTCCAAATCAGGGAAAAACACAAAACAATTATAAAAAATTACCTGTACATATTTTCTATTACGATTTGTCCTCTTCTGTAATTTTCTTCCCTGATCCAAAATGTTGCAAATTTTTTTTTTTAATTATTTACTCTTCATGCTATTACACGTACCTACGTACTTACTAACGGCCTCACACTAGACTTGCAATCCGTAGGTTGCGGGTTCAAACCCCGGCGTGTTCAAATCATTTTTGTTTGGTAATTTGAGTTATTTGACATTTTATACTCTCATGAAGATACTCTCAGTATCGTCCTGGTGTAAGACCAGCATTCAAAATTAAAACTTTACTTGAAATGGATTTAGCCATGTTTGGTGACCAGGCCTGAAGAGTCAAGAACTCCCCCACTTCCTCTTCCCCATCGCCTTTCCCTCCAAACTACCCTTAGCCTCACAAAATACCACAATTGGCGAAGCCATAGCCTGACTGGCTCTTGATGGTTGGGACTCTTCAGCTGAATACACAAACCTCTCCCCCCCACCCCTCTCCTTCTGCATCTCTCGGATATGCACATAACAAATTACCAAAGTTTCATCACAATCGAATTAATGGTTTAGGAATGCAAAAGGGAAAACCAAAAGTGATACATGTCATGTAGAATTTATAGAAATACTGACACCAACGTGATTCTGCCATAATTTTACTTCTTTTACAAAGGTGTATTTTTATCTTAATTTTACTTACCTTTACTTTTACATTACTTTAGAAATTTTATGTAACCAAGGAATAAGTAAGAATGAATGTCCAACAGGTCATAGAACTAGACTGGTGGGCTGTGTCCAGGGACTCCATGATGTACGGTGTGGCGGTGATATCTCTGATTTTCACTCTTCAAGACGACAAGGTGGAATGGTATGAAGCCACCATTTTAGTGACGGCCTATACTCTTTACATTCTGGGTAGGTACCAATATTGAACTGACCTTTTTTTTCCAAAAATATACATAACTAGCTCAAGCATATTATGATAATTGTCTTCTTGTCCACGCATATACGATATAATATGTAGATATGGATTTTAAGTAGTTGTTAGGAGAAGTCCTAGTGGTTAGTACGAATAATATTTTACCCATGCCCGTTTTATTTCAGCAATGTACTTCAATAAAGGAATAAGCAATTTTGTCAGAAGTTGTTGCATGGGAAAAAACAAGACACCCTACACAGAAGTCACCCCTCTTCTGAAACATGGTATGTTGTCAAAATATTATTAAAAACATTTCTCATTTTAATTTCACGGCAATTTATAAAAAATAATAATCTGCAATACATTTTTGTAGAAAAACCAGGATTATTGACCCCGACTATGACTGACGTGGAAATTGGTGACGACATTGAAAACGACATCAAATCAGAGAAGAAACTAGATTCAGGTAAGTTAAGTCATGAGAAGATCATTCGCAAGTTCATATTTGTGTGTGAAGCGGCGAAATTTAATATCTACTTTTTTCTAGTTGTTTTCAGCCTTTCATGAATCTCAGATTTAAAGTTGTTGTAATCGCCATCATATTATTTAATTGCGTTGCGCTATGTTGTATTTGCATTATTTTATTTTTATCTTTTTTAGCTCTTAACGCTCCTTGATAATATTACTATTTAAAGACACAATATTATGTATTATTTTAACGATATATCTCACAAGAGCACCGCTTCTGTAGGGTATAAATATAGTGGAACTACATCGCCACCCTGTTGAGCACTCATCGAATTATGTTTCAATACTTTTCAGTATATTTTTTATTTTAATTATTTATTTGCTTTTGTCACAATATTCCTTGTGATGCGATGGTGGGTATAATTTGTATACAATTTTGGGGCTCTTATATGAAAATGAGGATATCTTAAGCGATTATTGCATTAATGTCGAATTCTAATAGTTGTGTGTTATGATCAAAATTGTGTGAATAAATCGTGTTAAATGAAACGAACTCACCGAATATTATCAATAGTACGCATATTAATAATAGATCTTTAGGTACAAGTACACTGATTATATTAAAATTATCAAATAAATAAATGGAACACTTATATACTGAAGCGAGGAGAACATAGATTATTGTGCTTGCTGACGAGTTTATAATCTTTTGAATTGTTTGTTAGTGGTTGCCAGGTTGCTGGTAGGTACTCGAAGCGGGCAGCTATACCCTGAAACCCAATGCGAATAAACTTGAACCCCTTGAATAATAAATTGTGAAGATATTTTTAAGACCCATGAAAAAAGGAATGCTTTTATATAACCGTTTGCTTTCATTTTATAATGACTCACACTCTTAAATAGTACACAATGTAGTAGGAATAAATGTTTATTAATCATCTATGTGTTTTAAAGAGTCCAGCACTGAAATTTGGAAGTGGCCTGATCTGCACGTTTCGGCAGGAGGGAAGGTGTTCTGGATGCTTACTTGGCCCATCAATCTGCTCCTCTGGCTGACCGTCCCCGACTGCAAGAAGTACCCCAAATTCTTCTTCGTCACCTTCTTCATGTGCATCATTTGGATTGGATCCACTTCTTATATGGTGGCTTGGCTAATTACGATTATTGGTAATATTTCAGAACCATGCCTTTTTCCGCAAAATGACCACAATTTTAAAAAATAAATTTGAGTACAGTTAACACACGGTAGAAACGAAACTTTACCAAAACAATATCAACCAATGAATAAACAAGGAGTCTTGAAAAGTGAGATCATAATCAAAGCAGCTAATGAGCGCAGACCTGGCGCCATTTCCGTTTTATATCTCAACTAATAGGAGCCTTGATAAGAGTTTTGTGCTTTGCAGGTGCTGTATGCGTTATTTCCGTTTCACCCGAATTCCTAATTACAACGGGGCTATAGAAGTTTCACTTCAAAAATAAAACCCATATAAGTAATAGAGAAAAATGTTCGTAGATGTTTCTTTGTTAAATGAGTAAGGCTGAGCCATGATTTTGGAAGTCCTATTTTCGGCTCTTTTGAGATTATGCTCATGCCCATACTCATTCTTAAGTCAGTAAAATTTCAAAATCACGTCATCACCACGAAACCACGTCAAGTTTTAAATTCCCGTTTAACACCAGCTCCCTGTTTTGATATATGCAAGAAAAAACATAGCCAAAGGGTGTGGTTTGTTTTTTTAGCGAAGCACAGGCATCAATATATATATGTTGTCTTATGTTGTCAATATTTATAAAAAGTGATTGTCAATCACTTTTTATAGGATTTAATTTTCCACATTATACAATACAAACATAACCGAAAACAGGTTCTTAAGTGTAAGATTTTGAACTTAAACAGTTTTTACAAGCCTGATACTGGGTTTATAAAAAGGCTACACAAAAAAGTACTCAATTATGTATTCTGCTCGCAGTTAATTAAATAATCTAAAATATTTCTAAGCGAACTAATTTTCAAACCGAAATCACATGATTCTTTATTGTTTATTAGTGATCACTTTAAGAAAATAATTTATGCACAGTAATTCCGGCAATGTTGAACCAAGGATTTTTATAAATATAAAAACTGAAATCCATTGTTTTAACGAAATATTTCTATAATTTTATTAATCGGTTCGTGGAAACCATTGCATTCCGTTTGAATGCTATTGCATGAACATGAGTTAGTTACAATACAATATATTTCATGAATGAAATAAATTGATACCTCTCTCACAAAATATAGCATAGTTTTTGTTTTCATAGACAGCTATCCCATTGTGGTTTGATGCATTATTAAATAATGAAACAAAAAAACCACAAATTTATTAATATTCATCAACTGCTATCGCTTCCCAGGGCTAACAATTATTTTAAATGAAACTATTGCCCTTTATTTAAATTGTTACCCAGATGATGCTTTAGCCAAGTGAAACCGGTTGGTGGTAAGAATTAAAACTAAAATGCTTGTTTCATTTAGGATGGGTTGTTTCAAAAAATTTGACGGATTCATCAAATATTTTAAGTTAATTTTCACGTTCTGTGTAAGTTTTATTTCAAGTTCTGTGATTATTTCAGTTTTATTAAGTAACTGGCCTATAATGATATAATAACAGAACCTGAATAGAACTTACACGGAACGTGAAAATCAACTTCAAATATTTGATGAATCCGTTAAATTTGTTGAAACAACCCGTCCTTAGTTTATTGTTATTGGTGAATAACAAATTGTTTTAATTACAGGAGACACAATTAATATCCCAGATTCTGTCATGGGTCTCACCTTCCTCGCGGCGGGAACAAGTGTTCCAGAAGCTGTGTCTTCCATCATTGTCACAAACCAAGGTAAACTAAACTAAACTACATATTTACATTAAATTCACAATTTTTACATTAAATTCATCCATCACCACCTCATGAGTTTGAAGGGGGGGTATTAGTCGATTAACCTCAGGCATGTTCCAGGATATTCGCCTCTTCCAAGCATCAGGTCTTCCCATCTGTTAATCACCACCTCGGTCTGCCCCTGGGGCTCCTCGACTGGGGCACCCATTCGGTAATGATTTTCAGTTTCCCGTTTGTCTACATGGCCAGCCCTTCTCATTCTCATTTATACTGAATCCCCTCTATGCCTAAAATGGGTGACCGGAAGGTGCAACATCATCACTCCTTTGCAAAAGTGACAAAAAAAATAACCTGGTAAAATAGGTACATCACATTAGGTTATGGGCTATTTAAAAAATAAAAATACATCATTTTTAATGACTTTTCAAAGGGGTGTTGAAATTACACTTTGTTGGGTTGTCGTCAAGTATAAGTAACACTCCATAATTCAACCACTGAAGACAATATTAACGACGCTACATCAAAAATTTGATTTGAAAAAATCAGTAAAAATACGGTCGCAACTAGGAATTGAACCCAGGACCTTAGCCTTGCCGGGGCGCTGCTCTACTACTGAGCTAATAGGACCCGATCCCCTTCGGTCATATTTAACTGCATCATACTTTGACTAAGAACTACCAACATTATCTTCATTTTCCTTTCTTTTGGTGCCATCTTTATGAATGATTTCAAGATTCTTCTCGAACTAAATGCTATCTAGGTAATTAGTGTCTTGGATAAATGTATCCGTTTTTATTTAATTTGCGACATCTTTTTACTGCAAGTCGAGGATGAATATTTATTTTTATTTTATCTTCATGGCTAAACCCTCAAATTGTAATATTTATTTAGTTATTATAGTTTGACTTTTAATTAAATTTATTCCACGTATAAGTAAAGCCTTAAGCTTTTAAAAGCTGACAGATAAATAAATAAATCATTTATTTTGTCCCCTTTATAACACATCCTGTGACTGACATTTTGTTTATTTGTTAAGGTCATGGTTCCATGGGCATCAGCAGCTCAATTGGTTCAAATACATTCGACATCTTGCTCTGTCTTGGACTTCCTTGGATGATAAAATCCTTGTTCTATCCAACAACTCCCGGAGAATATTGGGTAAGTCTAAAACATCATACATTAACTTTCTCACTAATAAATATGTTTTAATTTTAACATAACAAATAAACAACCATTAATGATAGGTACATTAATGGTTGTTTATAAGTGGAGGAAAATTTAATACACATTTATCAGTATATCTGCTATCCCCTACCACCATTATGACTCTTTTGCAATCCCTCCCTCGTCCCCAACAACTCCGTCACACCTGTGTTTCCTCCATACTAAAACATTTCTTAAAGACCCATGTTCACTTTTCCTCTCCCCAAAAATATCCTAAACACAGCATCCCAAGATTGTGTGGAGTTAATGTAAAAAATACTAATGTAAACTGTAAGGAGTTATTCTAATGACGAGAACTATTTTTTTCAGGTGAACATCAACTCGAGTGGATTGTCCTACAACGCCATATCTTTACTTTCAACGCTCTTAGGCTTATACATTTCTTTCGCTTGTAATAAATTCTTATTAGACTGGAAAATTGGCCTTACATGTACCATAATGTACATCGCTTTTCTTGTACTGGCCAGTCTCATCGAACTGAACGTATTCTTCCCAGTTAATCTCCCCACTTGTGAACATTAATATTGTATTCCATACTTTAAATTATTAGGATAGTTTAAAATTAAATGTTATTTAATAAACTATTTATTCAACCAAACTGTAATATTATTTGTGTCGTAGTACCTACCCGGGGGCGGTTCTAAAGGTCAGCATTTAAGCAAATTTTAATGCTGACTGGGCCCCTGTTGGAGCCCTCTGTGGCCTTTGCCCTATGGATATGCCCAGGGATCCCAGCCTGAGGGAACTTCGGGCCCTTAGTCAGGGCCGCCGAGAGGGGAATATTTATATAAAAACAAAATGTAACCAATTTTTTTTATAGGATATAATAAAAGTTAGGAGCTGGCGCGGCTCGTACCAAAAATTTTCGGTGGTTCACTGAGCAATAAATCAAACATGTAATATATAATTTAATTTGAGGTAGGTAGCTATCCTATTTATAGAGAAAAAATAAATAAACTTCTTCAGTCCTCTTGCCGAGCGAAGACATCATTCACCCAATGTTTTCAGTAAGCTTCTTCCCAGTACCCGGTGTAACGCATTTAAAATGTACACACATAAAAGGAGTTATATGAAAAACTAATGTTATTGTCAAATAGGTTCTCTAAATCCCAAGCATAACAAAACCCGTTGACTAAGTTGACTTATGGTTGAATTTTGCAAGCTTAAGTATTACTACCCTGTTCAAACCTGCAAGAATAGTAGTTATTTCGCTGAAGCCCTTTTTGATGCGCTTCGTATCTTGTATGCGCCGGACGGCACACGGCCAGAGGCATATTTTTGCTACATTTTGTGTTTTTGACGATCTGAACACGTTTACTATGGGCACCACACAAAATGACAATTCTCAAATGGGGCGTTTGACTGAAACGCGCGGAATGGTATCTACCTATACCTAGGTCCCTGGTTCTCAGCGCGCGGGAAAGCGCAGCCAGCTGCAATAATTATTATCTCTTGCAAAATTCATGCATTTAAATACTTAATTCATTTTATTTTTAACATTGTGCGTAATTTTAATTTAAAAATAAAATGTTCAATTTTGTTGGCGGTTCGGCGCACGATTGAACGTTAGGGCCAGCCGCGCCTGGTTAGGCCTATTTGATTCAGTGTACCAGATTTTTGATCTAGGTTCAGTCTCTCACATCAAAGATTATTCAAAATAGTCTGTTCGCGGCCAGCCCGATCCATGATTATGAGTAAATCATTTGGATCACTCACTAGATTTGGTGTATGCAGACGACAAGGTAATATCAAACAAAGACCTGATTACTGCAATGAACCTTATGCAGTATAATTTTATACCCTTACTGAAATGGTCTCATGATGCAGGCCTCATAAAAAATATTTAAAAAAACTAAAATTAAAAACATGAATCGTTCAGCGAAAAATATTATTTATTTGCAATAAGTATGTAAGTTTAAATGCACATAATAAATCACAAAAAGAGATCAGTAAACGATTGGAAACATACTAAATGATTAAAATTAACTAAAATTTATAATTGGATTATAGAAAGCAAAATGAAAACTAATATTATGTAAGTAGTAAGAGTAAGTTCGAGAAGAAAATTTACATGTAATTAACCAAATGCAGGATCAAAATAATCAGGCACCACTTAAAAAAAAACATTATTTGCTGAAGTTGACTTGCGCAATGTACAAAAGCAAGTCATCTTCAGCTTCGCAATAATAATAATTTTTAATCATTTCTACTGCGCAGTTTTCGGGAGAAAATCATCTCAAGGATGCTTTCAACTTAATTTATAAGTTTAACCTATACCCTTTCACTTAGACTTACAACTTTGATTTATTTCTAGTGGCTTGTAACGATTGATAACTAATGGCTTACAACTAAGACTATAGAACTATACGTACATATTTTTTTATGATTGAGTGGGTATTTACACAACGCTGTTATAATATGACTTAAGACTATCTTAAAACTATAGATCTCAGCCTTGCTGCAGCATTGAAAACTGACTGGAGTCATTTAGGGAGATTTGCAAATAGTACTCCATTGCAAGTGTCAAGTCGTGATTCAACATAGAATTCACTAACACCACCTTAGTGGCATTAGTTGGAATATTTCTCCTTACAGGTTTGATTTGGCACAAGTGAAAGAAACCTGCGCTTATTGATTTGTTAATCTGGGATTTGAGTCTTCATTTAGATACACCGTGTGAAGCTTTGGCATATTTTTGAAGAATTAACTTGTAGAATTAATTCGATGCTTTCTTGGACATCTAAGCTGAACAAAACTGAAACGCCTCGACCTCTTTAACCACTAATTACAATTGGTATAAATTTTTGCATTAATATTTTTTCAGTTGGTATTTCTAACTTCTCCAAATTCTTCATAATTTTGCTGATTAACAATTTCTGGTTTTTCTTAAATATGTAAGGAAGTCTTTGTAATTCTCCTGGATGTTTCCGACCAGGCTAAAGTGCTTATGTATGATACAATTGTACCCGGTAAGACCGGTACACCAGGGGGCACTGATTTGTTAGGACTTGGAACACATGCTCTGAGGAAGGGAAGGAAATTGGAGTTTAATCGACCGATATATGTGGCAACCTAATAAGCCAATATTGTAATTTAGGATGGGCAGGAATAAAGGAAATGATTGAGCTTTATTTTGTCTCTTTGTTTTTTTTTCCCTTTCTTGATGTTTTCTTTTTTCTTGCCTTTTCTTGGCTCTCCTTGATCTTCGGTTTTCTTCTTGTTTTTCTCTCTTGATCAGTTCTTCTGGGTTCCTCTTTATTCTTCGTGCTTCTTCTCGACTCTCCTAGTTTCTTCCCACATATTATTGGTTTCCGATCAAGCAAAAGTACTTGACAAAAAATCACTTCTACTCAATCATTGTAAATAGGATTGCACAGGATTCATTCCAATTAGAAATTAATTTGATCTTGGCTTCATTTGCTTTTTTAGTTAGATAGTTTTTTAATATTTTAAAATCGCTTGCAAGGGGAACAAGCATTATGTTGTTCCATTTGTGCACTTTTAAATCATTTCCTGCCTTGATATTTTAAATCTCCAACTTGCAGTAAGCATTTGTATCATAGTTTTTAAATAGCTTTCGGCTTCTGCGATATATTAGCTAATATATAATTGTGTTCGTTGTCATATTTTGCCACAAGTTTGTAGCCTCTACAAACAAACCAAATAATGTGGATTTAATGCATAGAATAGATTTTTAATTTCATTGTGCAACCTTGCAAGTTCTCTCATTTTTCTGGAAGTAACATTGATGAAATGTTTTTCTCTGTAAATTTTTAAATAAGGTGTCCCAAAAACACAAATGAGGCAATCCTTTTTAGCTACCAGGGAGCACTTGTCAACTCGCATAGGAGGAAAAATATTTTCTCTTCATTGTTTGTTGATTTTCATATTTTTCAAGATATTGCAGGAACAGTCTGATATTTAGATGAAGTAGTATGGGATTTGATGTGCATGGTTTTCTGTGTCTCCATAGTTGTTTCGCAGAATAAAATCCAGGGCAGTGACTGCAAGGTATATATTTGCTCGAAGACAATGGTAAATTTTTTTTTTCATGGGCTTGGTGCAAATTTCAGAGTTTTTCAAAAAGTTTCCTCTTTTCCTTATCAATGTGATTAGATCTTTTCTCTTTTTGCTGTTTGCGTGTATTTCAGTAAAGTGGTTTCTACTGAAGTATCTTGAAAAATATTCCGCAAAAGTAGCAAAAGTCTGTTTGGCGATTTGCTATTATTGACTTTCTGGACAGAAGAAGAAGCAATGTTGTTTATCATTTTCGAATATATTTCATCAATAACTAAATTAACAAGTTTTTCACGATCTGTGAGCTTCCTCGCCTAACTTAGTTAAATACGCAAGACTTCATGCCGGGCATCTCTTTGTGCGCTGGTCCCATAATGATGTCCTTACTAGAATTTTCTTTGTCAGGGAGTAGTGGCTCATTCTAAAAAAACAGAAATCTCTATTAAAAAGATTAAAAGTGATTAATATAATTATTACTTTTAGAAAAAATAACTACAAAAATACTGTCCCTTTTTTATGATTTTTTTTTAGATGGCATACTGGTTTTCAAAAAATACAAAGAATTGGTAAAACTTTGAAATGTTTAAGAATTGGACCACCATACATTTGGTAATTTTTTTATTGCTAATAAATAAGTAATATTATAAAAAACTAGATTTACTATTGTAATATGGATAGGGAGTTCATATAAATAATTTCACTAGATATACGCGCCATTAACAATATAATTACTAATGTTCACTCCTTCCTCTCCTCAAAAAGACCCTCCACACAGCATCTCAGATGACATAGGCCCTGATGGAAATTATATTTCGCAGGGCCTCCTGTGTAGAGGTAATGTAAAAAAAAATTAAAAATTAAAAAAAATAAAGAAACACTGTACTTTTTGATTAAATTAAATGATCGAACATCCTGCTCGCAATGCCAAATGCAGAGAAGAAATGTATAACCTAACCTATATAACCCTACTGTGCATGTACACTTCGGTTTAAATTAGCCCAACGTCAACAAAGCGCAGAAGAATCATTTTAAAGATAATCTTGCTTGTGTGGTGGAGTAATGTATCGTTGCTGCGGGGTAAGAGAGGACTGCAGACGGGTATTCCCAACTAGTAGAAACCAATTTGAACCACTATCATGTGCACAAATAAATTCAAATGTGCGCCCTTTAAAATGATTCACCTGTACCTACGTATTTCTTCCTACTTTATTCGACAATTTACTAACTTAGGCACGTTGTTCCAAAAAAATTTAAAAATTCATCAAATATTTGAAGTTAATTTTCACATTCTGTGTTCATAAGTTCTATTCAAGTTCTGTTATTATATAATTACAGTCTAGTTGCTTCTTAAAACTGAAATAATCAATCATGAATAGAACTTTCAAAGAATCTGAAAATTAACTTCAAACATTTTAAGAATTGTAAAATTTTTTTGAAACAAACCATCCTTAGACTATATTGTTTCCTCTTTGGGCGATTTTCATACCCAGTTATATCAAATATTATTCAAAATAATCTTAGGTATTTACCCAATAACTAGCGAATTCTTAAACTTTTCGTCATTTTGTTTTAAAGCAGTCCTTTTTATAAAACACAAACAATAATCACTCGTAATTTAAAAGGTCGTACGTCACGCTTCGCAAAGCTGGACGCTCACCATTTGCATCGACTGTAATTTGGAGGCCTCCTCTTGAGGGTACCATGTGTAAGGATTTGAAAATAAAACACAAATTTTACGAATTTCGTCAAGACAACTGATTGGGTCAATAGCTTCCCTATTTATTGGGCAAAAATTAAACAGTTTTTGCACGTGTTAATGTGGAACAATTATTCATTTCTGGTGATAACAAAAGATCAGTCAGTCATCGTAAAACGTGTGACGTAACAGATAAACATTCATTTCCTTAACTTTATTTCAATTATATGTTAGATATATGCATCTGGTGTCCGATACATCCCTGACGTAGAAAAGTATTTTTCAACCCATCCAAAGCTTTCCTCGGATAGCTAGGTAAAGTCTTCAAGGGTGAAGAAATATGATTATCACAGCAGGCCTAATGTACTCTCCTGTAGCTGTTTGGGCTCAAACACTTCGTAACTGGATATCTGTTACACCTCAGTGACTTTTCCCTTGGCCAGCTGTTCCTTGATGGTGTTTTATTTTTTTTTTTTTTTAACTTTTTTTTGAGAAAAATGTGTCCTTACTGGAGTAACCCGTTCAAAGGTCACATTGTACATGTTTTCGTGTTGAAATATAAGTAAATACCTATATTAAAATATTACAAGAGGAAAATTATAAAGTTGTATCTAAAAGAAAGCACAATACAAGCATTAATCTTCGTTAGGTTGCAAAATTTAATCTATATTCTTCCATCCCGTGTCCATAATCCACATCTTTTGGAGTTGGTTATTTTTTTAATGTTTTTTTTTTGTAAGAGGGAGTAGATATATTAAATAATTTCATAGAGAAGTATTGCTAATTTCTTTGTCCAAAAGTTGTTTTAGTTGTAGGTTGGTGGAATGTATGTTGTAATGTGGATCTTCTGAATCGGACCGAGTTTTTCTGTGTAAAGTTATCCTGGTTTTTGAATACGTACATTAAAATATCTTTTGTACATAATTGTTTAGGTGACATTAAATTCAGTGCTTTAAAAGTCTGTAGGAGTTCTGATGGGGATAACTATAATTTTCAAAATTGCCCTTTGTACTGTGAGGACTGGTTTTATAGTGGAATCGCACGAGCTTCCCCTTCCGATAAGATCATATTATAGATGAGATTGGGCTAATGCCTATTAAATTTTAATTAGCTATTGGATCTTTTATTAATGCTTATAAAGTTGATTGATTATAAGTCATTACAAAGTTGCCTTCTTTATTGAGGTTTGCTGGCATCTGCCACATAGGTCTCTGGACCAGAGATGGTAGATATTCTTTAAGCCACCGCCACCAAAACGGTCACTGGAGAACTCAACAAAGTGGCACTTCATCACTCCTTCGAAAATATTTAAAAGTGATGAAGAAAAACTAGAATGGAATATTTCTGAATCTATCCGAAAGCTAAAAACAATTTTTGAAAGGTGATAAAATAAGATTTTAAATTTTGTATATAGAAATATTAAAATTTTGAATGTAAACGTAAAAAAGTTTTAAAAATGGCTCAAGTTTTTTCTAACTAAATTACTGACATCGAAAAAACTAAAAACACACATTTTGTTAGACAAATGTATTACAAATGTTATTGCTGCGACACTTTTTTTTCATTTCTTGTAAAAATAATTAATAAAAAATTCACAAAGTTTCATAAATTTTTCTCGACTTCCATCGGAAACCTTCTTTCATATATGTTAACTTTTAGATTTAAATAATATAAAGCTTGGTGTTTTCTCTTTCTAATACCGCTTAGATCATATTTATCACCGTGACAGTAAGGGAGACATGATGATTTCTTTAAGACCTATATGAGCTGTTCGTAAACAAAGTCAGCATAAACAACATGATAACGAACATCCGTTGAACGAACAGGGCACAAGCAGAAAATGTTGCTTGGGTCATGATGGAAGACTTAACCAACCGAGAAATTGAACATACAACGCCTGGGTGGGGCCCAAATGCAATGACTACTCGTCACTGACCAGTCGAAGATATACTGCTCTGGTGAATAATACACTATATTGTTTTGTGTCGACCGATCGTAACTTGATTGGTTGATTATCATGTGACAGGCATCCTTCAGGCAGCTGGCCATTAACGACATTTGTGAACCTACATCTAAAGTGTTTACTTATCTGACATTTGCTTATAATATTTCTGATGTGCATATTATGTACCCTTAGGGTGGGTTTCTTCATTTACCGAGAATGCTAAATGCAATGCTAATTGTAAAAATAAACGATCGAAATTCAAAATTTAAACGAAATTTCTATGCATTTGACCGTTTACTTTTACAATTAGCATTGCATTTAGCATTCTCGGTAAATGAAGAAACCCACCATTAATATAAACAAACTGCTTCATAATTCGTTCAAGGTTATTTTTTAACTACAATGGATGATGCCTTTTTATGTGATAATGTTTTATCAACAATTTTGAATAAGTTTGAGCCCCATCCAGTATTGTAGAAACTTTCATATTTTGTATTTATTATTACGATTTATGATCTATCGCAAAGTGTTGACGTATTAAATCATCCATTTGTTTATCTTGGATGGTTTCTATTTTATTCACAACTGTAGCTGTATGCATATTTCATTGTTATTGTTTATCTTTCCATGGGTCATCCAACCGATCGCTGTTAGTGACGTAATATAACCATACAGTGACGTAATAATATAAATATTTAGTGTCATAATAAAATCATTACATTCTAGTAATTCTCGTGTCACAATAAGGTGGGCTTTATCTTGTCCTAATGCATGGATAGACCAAGACTTGTTCCACAGGTGCTCTGCTTTTATCTTCTTTGTTTTTTAGAAAGGGTTCAATCGGCAGATCGAGATTGTTCATCGTATTTACTCAGTTTGAGTATTCATTACTTGTGGGCGAAGCTTTTACTTGTTCACATTCCACTAGCTTTTGATTGTTCACATTCCACTAGCTCCCTGAATTTATAAGCCTTGTCTAGGTCCACGGGCCCATTGAGCGTCTGCAGTAGCAGCGTCACCGTAAGAAGTGTGATAACAGAGAAACATTATTTCCTTAATTTTGGGTACATCCATCTGTTGTACGAAACAGCTATGAATTATCTGTTCTCGCCGTTCTAGGATACAGATGAAAGTTGTTAAAGGGCGATGTTGCCACGTATAGGAGTGATTGGCGATTCAATGAATATACTAAAAAATATATGCGCACAAAAATATATAGTGCATCACCAAAACTCGCCACTCGGAGGCAAAACAGTGAACTAAAATAATAAATTTCATATCATTTTGGTACCAAAACTGCATCTGCATTTTCGTTTTTGGATTGTATTATTAATAATTTTATCGGGTTATAAAGTAAAAGTTCATTGTCTGGAATGACTCATATTTAGAATTGTGGCCCTGAATGGGTTATTTCAAAAAAAATTAAAAATTCATCAAACATTTGAAATTAATTCTCAAGTTCTGTGAAAGTACTATTCAAGTTCTGTGATTATATCCGTTTTACGAAGCAACTTGCCTATATATATATAGTATCAGAATTTGAATAGAATTTACACAGAACGTGAAAATTAACTTCCTAAGTGACCGTGGTAAGGTACCCGCCCATTTTTTAATATTGGAAATTTAGAACACTTGAAAAAAGTAATATACCTACCAGTGGCTGTCCATGAGTTTTCAGTCAGCGCTAAGATTGAAAAATACAACATTATTGATGTTGTAGCTGAAAATGATTTTCAAATTTCATTATTTTGTATGAAGATTTTCAGGATTTTTTCAGTTTGGGGATGTGCCGCATCCACATTTCAGTATATCATCATACAGAAAGTTGAAATTTTGAAAAAAATTAAATTCGTTTTCAGCTACAACCTACAACAACATCAATAAAGTCGTATTTTTCAATCTTAGCACTCTAGCTCACTGAAAACTCACGAACCGCCACTGGTACCTACCTTGTTTCCTTTTTGTGAAAATTTATTTTAACGAATTAATTAAATTTGATTATAATTATTTCTTCATACATATGTTTTCAACAGAACAAGTAAATATTGTGTGCTTATAAATAAATAAAATTCTTGTATTAACTTGCGTTTTTTTATTTTGATTCCACAAATTTATCATAGAAATAAAATATTATACATCTGAATCACCCATTGATACTACATTATTAATATAAGTATTTCTTTTTTATATTGTATTGTAAAGGTCCCGTCCATTATAGAAGAATGGTAATTGTCACCCATCATATTATAAGAAGCAAGTTACCACATACGTTCCTTTAGAATGCTCTAAGATGAAGTGGATACAACCTTTGCTTGGTTTTACTTTATTTATTATCAGGTATACCTCATAGCCACCTAAAGATTTCTTGTAATTGGTGCTTAGACTAACGGCCATTGTTTCAATCCTACTGATCAACTTTGGGCCGAAATTTTAGTTCAACAATCCTCAAATGCATCAGCGTTGGGAGTGTGGCGAACCCATCGCTCAGGAAGTGGAAACACAAACCTGCAATAGCCATCCCAAGCCAAGGTGTGAGCTACCATGCTCAGGCTCAATGTCCTTGGGGAACAGTGTCACGAATGGTGCCTCCGAGAAACTTTAGGGGAACCAAGGAGGAGTGAAGAGGAGAGATGAAGTCCTCTTCCCTCCTGGGGCCCTCGGGGAACCAGGGTGGAGTGGACTTTTCCCTTATGGGACCTTTAGGGAACCAAGGGGAGGTGAACTCTCCATCGTGGAGCCGTCGGGGAACTAAGGAGTGAAGTGGAGAAATAAAGCCCCCTTCCCTCGTGGGGCCTTCATGGAGGAGTCAAGAGGGAAAATGAGACCTGGGAAGACACATTGCCGAACCAGAAGACATAGCTTCATTTCCAGTGACAATCCTGGTGAACTTTATAAAAGGGACTGGGTTACTGTCAAAGGAATGAGGTAAAACAGAATAATAATAATATTTGGCTAATTTATATAGCGCCGTTTTCGTGAAAAATCACCTCAAGGGCAAGAAGATAGCACAATGGGTCTATGGCCCAAGTGCTCACGGGAACTATATATATATAAACCGTATCCGCTCTTAAATTATTTTTTTTTTAAATCCTCAAATGCACAAATACATTCTTCCCAACACAACTCTCCGACCAACAATGTGAATCGAGAGTTATTAACCTTTCCCTTACTGTGCTAAAAAAATACGTGCGCTCCGGTGCTGTGTAATCAATTCACGTGTTAAAATCATCGATTTTATATCGGAAATATAAGAACATTCATAGCTAATCGCTTTTGTTTTTCGTAATTTGTGTTACAAGTGATAATAATTGTAATTTAATTGCTGAAAACATGAAAAAACCATCGTCCGTTGCTCAAAAAACGGGCAAGGAGACCATCTCAAAAGATTGCCCGCGAACGACTGAGGCGCTGGGCGCTGGGCTGCTACCCAATACATACACACAGCTATGTATGTTTAGCTACTACGCGGTCGTAGGTATCGACGGTCGAAACACAACACGGCGGTCTCTGTTTCTCGTGTTCCCGTATAGCAAAGTAGAGCGAGACGTCACATAGCGTGTCATCTCCCCCCGCACACTCTTCGCGTATCACGGTCCACACTGGCACACGGTTGATTTTATTTGTGGTTTATTCCCGATATTTAACAAAATATCTCTGATTTTGAATTAAATTTGCTAATTATTTAAAATACTATTTTTTAATTCAGTGTGTAAATGTACAACGGAGGAATACCTAAAATCTGAATCCAGCATTCATTATATTTATAGAGATATAAAAGTTATTAGAAGCAATGTGTAGTATTTACGCATTACAGACCAGGAAAGGTTAACCAAATCACTTAGCTGATCTGGGTTGATCAATCGAATGTTGGGAACAACGGCCGATAAAAGAGATTTTTTGCTAACAAACCCCGGTCTGCATAGAAAATTTTAAAAAGATGGAAAAACCATTCCTTCACAAAACTACACAGGCTCGTCATAGAGATCAAATCAAAGACAACCAATGCGCGGGGCGTGCTCAAACCCTTACGTGAAATTGCTCAACCACCGGTGTAAAACTGGGGAGCGAACAGTCCGTTGAGCGGACTGAAGATCAATTGCTATTACAAATGTGTTTCGGCCCACATTTAGGAGCGAAGTGTGGTGTGATCCCCAGGCCGAAGTCTACGTTTAAAAGCCGCCATTTTATTTCTTAACATTAAAACTTAACTCAGATCATACAAACGAGTGTTATTTTTTTTTTAATTTTACTTTACCAAATATATTAAAACAGAGGAATAATATTATCAAATAAATTGTGAAATACAAATATTATTCCTGTGTTTACATCGGGGTGTACTGATGACTACACTTTCAATGGTTACAATAAAATAACGGCTGGAGTACATAGGGGAAATTTAGATTTGACCATTATTACACACGTCCGCCGGATCAGCCCTAATGATGGACACTGCAACGCTGTCCGAAACCTTAGCTAAAGAAGGAGGTAGCGCAACACAGCATAACACCCCAAAAACAAATAACGAAAAATGACCATTATTATTGCAATAATTTGGCAACAAAAGCGGGCAATATTATACAGTACGGTACGCTAGATGTAATGATAACATTTCACATACCTACCTAAATATAATATTTTAGTTATAATACTTTACAAGTTATAATATTTTTAGCGGGAAAAATATTTACCTTTTACTCCTTTTGACTTTTGAAATACTGGCATACAGAGCTCCGGGCAATGACGTTTATAAAGGCTCCTTTCTCTTTCATCATGAGTTTATAATTAAATTATGTTTGTAGAAAAAAGAGAGAACAATTACAACACGGCGAGACTTTTACCGCTCCTATGTCAAAAATCGTTGTTTCCTGTTTCAGCGTCTGACAATCAAGACTAATAATAAGTTTTCAGTTAAAACGTTCAGATATGCCCAGAAGTACCGGAATATGATGTTTCGTAGTCCTGAATTACAATTTGCTCAACGCAATCGGCAGAAAACGAAGTGACAATAAATAGGTAAATAAACCAATGCCGACGTGAAGTTGCGTGAAGTTCAGATTTTTCCACAGATATAACAAAACAAAGACAACAACGACCATAAATATACTAACCCCACAACGACTTCAAAACTCGTCATAGATATAGTGGATATAGTCATAGCCAATCTTAGTCCAGAGGGCTGTGATATAGTAGATATTATGCTACGTCCAGACTGAAGCCAACCTTCCAACTCCGAACTTAGTTCGATCAGTTCAGTTAGTTCAGTTGGAAGGTTGGCCGATCGTGTGGTCGCTGCGGCCAACCCTCCAACCCCGAATTCCGTACTCCAAAATGGCGGACATGAAACAGCTGTAGCTACGCTGTATCTTTTTCAGTTGCCTACAATTATTACGTACGTATAATCATATACTTATATACGCGACATGTTTTCAAACATTTGTTATACCACTCTCCGTAATAATATAGTCGTTTTAATAGTACGCGGCACGGTGTGCACAGCTGCGGCAGGCTGGTTCGTGTGAGTTGGCCGTCGCGTTGGCCAACGCGAACTCCAACCTTCCAACTCAAACTTCCAACGCACGAACACACCTCCACACTATCGTCCAAACGTTTGAAGTTGGAACGTTGGCTGCAGTGTGGGCTTACCATTAGATATACCATTTTCTAAATTGATAAAAATATATTTGATTTGGTTGGTACCTATTTCCGAACTTCCAGAATATAAAAAGTAAGCCCATCCACTAATTGAGTAACTGAAAAAAAAACTGGCTACTCAATCGCTATCCGCAAGAAAGCTCATTGAGAATATCATTGGCGGTCCGCACACAGGCAACTTCTCAAATGCAAGTTGTCAAGGGCGACGCAACCAGTCGACGTAATAAATGTATGAAACCGATCTGCTTCTGGCGCGCCACGAAACTCCACAACATACAAGTACATATGTTTCTTATTATTTTTTAATTTATAAACTAACGTTTAGACAAGATTTTTATGCATAGCACAAAGGGTAACAATTATTACAAGCAATAATGGTCAGCCTGAAACACTCATTTACATTGAAAAATCTTCCGAGAAAAGATAAGGAAGGAAGGAAGGAAGGACACGGGTTCATGTCCCGTTGGCGGCAAGTATCTTTTCTCGGAAGATTTTTCAATGTAAATGAGTGTTTCAGGCTGACAATTATTGCTTGTAATAATTGTTACATATGTTTCTATTTGTTAACGACGTAAACAAATAGCGGACGCTTTTTGGTTCTGAAAAATGGAGCTTATTGAACTCGTGCGTCAAAGAAAAAAATTATACGATACAAAGTGTAAAGAGTATAAGGATCATTTGATCAAAAATTCTGCTTGGGAAGAAATTGCTGAAATATTATTTTATATTATTATTTAATATACTAATCTTTTATAAATATATAAATGTATATATTATTATATTATATTATATATATTATATTATATGTATATTAAATTATTTATTATATGATTTATAAATATATATTATCATTACAAAGTATAAAATTAACGCTCAAAATGTATGTGCGCATAGATCTTTTAAACTACGCAACGAATTTTTATGCGGTTTTCACTAATAGATAGATTGATTCAAGAGCAAGATTTGTATGTATAATAGATAATAGATGCTTATTATAGTAGAGAAAAGCCGAGAAAAATTATAGTAGAGAAAGCTGTTCGAAAACTGAATGTACCGGGACTGAGAGAACGGAGTAGGAACGCGAAAAGGGAATGAGACGCGGGAGAGGAAGGGGAGGCGGAAGGGAACGAGATGAATGGGAAAGGACACGCAAATTAGAAAAATCTTTATTAAGTGGCATAGCAACGCATACCGGGAACATTGATTTGTACGCAAATTAACAGATGACGGTATGAGTAAAAGGTTGGGTAACCATCTTGTAGATGGCATTGTGTTTCTTTAGCCACAGCAACGCGTGACTGGGTCAGCTAGTATACTATGTAAAGTACTGATGGAATTTCTCTCCGTTACTCTCTATTTTTTAACAAGACGATGAAATTATCCTTTGTTCTGTCTCTCTATGTTGATAGGAAGGTCTCCAAGGATCAGCAACTGAAGATATCCAGAAATGTCTCTGAAGTTTTCCGAGCCCTTTCTCAATTGTTGTTGGAGCGCGAGACGATGCGTGCTGATTTGGCGACAGTAACTGCTCAATTAAAAATGGCGGAAATCAAAATACGCCATGAAAAAGAGGACAAAAGACACCTGGAGCAAAAAATCATCCAGCTAGAGTCTGACCTAGGACCCGTGATGAGAAGAGTAGCCGTGGCACCGGAGGCTAGCTTGTCATTTGCGGATATTGTGCGAAAACAAAATGTGTCAAATGTCGATCACCAACCCCCACCGATTACCCAATCTGGACATCGCGTCGGAGCGCCAAGGCCAGCCATCTGCATCTTCCCAACGGATGCAGATGCCACCAAGGACAGCGATGGAACAAAAAAATGATTCAAGATATAATTCGGCCATCCGAGCTAGGCGTTCGGATAACCGGGATTCGCAAAATTAGGAACAAAGGTATCCTCTTAAACACGGCAACCACAGGTGAGCAAGAAAAGTTATTAAAGGCACCATGCTTTGCACTCAACTCAAGCACACTTAAGGCTCGACTTCCTTCAAAGAGACTCCCAAGGTTAATATTTTTTAACGTACCGCGGGACCTTAACGACGCTGAATTCTTGAGGATCGCCCTCACGAGCGTTCCCAATATACAGGACATCGAGGGAGCAATAACAACCTGTAAGCTGAGTCACCTGGCCGGCGCTCGAAACGGAACCACCTGTCATCGCGTATATGAGATGCCCGCTACATTACGTAAACTGCTGGTGGAACAGGAGAAGGTATTCGACAACTGGACCGTGTGCCGTGTCAGAGACTTCACTGGACTCACCGTATGTACTAAGTGCCAAATGATTGGACACTCTTACAAATACTGCAGAGACACTCTTAGATGTGGACACTGTGCTGAAGAAAACCATGCTACCGAATCCTGTCCTAATACTGCGGCCAAACCAGTCTGCGCTACGTGCGCTAGATTTGGAAAGCCCGCTGCACATTTGACTGGAGACAGGGACAACTGCCCTGCCTACAAAGCTGCACTAAAAAAGGACCTTGCTACGATCGATTATGGCGTCCAATAATTATTATTTTGAGGGGTACAATGAGGTTGATTTTCACAAAACCAGTGATCTTCAAAAATGGTTTGAGGACAAAACACACAATGTTTCAACACATAAGGGTTGCAACAGGGAACAAATAAATATTGTGCAACTAAACTTAAGGTCCATATCCAAATACTGGGACATTCTTAACATGTACCTTAATACCTGCTGGAAGCATATACATATTTTGATGTTATGTGAGATAGCAATTACAAATGACCTTACTTGTCTCTACGAAATTCCTGGTTTCAAATCTTATAGCTATTGTCGAACAAAAAAAAAGGAGGCGGGATATTATTATATGTTAGAGATGAAATCACTTTTCTGCAAAAATCCCTAAAACAAAATATTTTGAAAATGTATTTGGCATGATAACTTTACCTACTAATATATCAATTAACATTTTAGCAATATACCGTCCTCCAAATCAAAGTAAATCAATGTTTCTGAATGAAATCACACCCATATTATCAAATGTTATCAACCCCTTGGAAAATATTTTATTTTTTGGAGACGTTAATTTAGATTTATTAAACCCTCAAAACCCCATCATTATGTCATACGAAAACATATTATCGAGCCATTATTTAATAAAGTGTATCGACGATTTGACAAGGGAAGCATTAGTAGCCGGCAATATTACACGTACGTGCATTGATCACATTTTTATTAGGTTTAATAGCAGGCAGCAACAAGCTGACTCACTTTCATCTTGTATTTGTGATTTTACTATAGCGGATCACTTCGCGACAGCTCTCAACATCACATACAGTAAGTACAATTACAACATCGCGGGGAAAGTATTTCAATACTATCTCAAAAACGAATTGATAAATACATTCGTAGTTATAACTGGAATGCCCTGCTTGCGGAACAAGATTGCGTTGACATATATAATAAACTCAAAAACGTTTTTAATGACCTATATGAAAAAAGTAAAATCTCTTTCTGCCCAAACCCCAAAAAAAGACCATTTGCAACAAAATTGTGGATAACGGATGACATCTTAGAAAAAATTAAAATCCGAGATTCCCTGTTCAAAAGGTGGAAAAATTCCCCTACCAATAAAAACTACGAAAAAAATTACAAATCATTCCGAAATACTGTTTCCAAATTAATCATAAAAAGTAAAACCACACATTTCAATGAAACATTTAAAAACTACTTCAGCAATTCCAAAAAAACGTGGGATCAAATAAACAAATTATTAGGACGTAAAACAAAAACAAACTGCAATGAAATTATTTCAAAGTATATGCTAAATAAAAATGGACAAACAGAGGAAAACGTTGTAAATAGATTCGCCGAGTACTTCTCAAACAGCATCAGCTCGATGTTACACAAATGCGACTACAAAGCGTTTAACATATCTCCCGTTGATTTGCCGCATAGCATGTACCTGTCCAGAGCTACCTGTGAAGACATACGCAGGATTAACAGTCAACTGAATAATTCCAAATCGCCGGGGATTGACAATATTCGAATGTTCGACATTAAAAAACATATAACTATTCTATGTCCGGTAATTACCCATTTAATTAATAAAATCTTGTTTCAAGCAGTTATACCTGATGAGCTTAAATGTAGTATTATTAGGTCAATATACAAAGGGGGAAAACATACTGAGATAGAAAATTACAGACCAATCAGTATACTGCCAGCTATAAAAAAAATTCTAGAAAAATACATTTCCGTAAATTTAATAAAATACCTAGAAAGTTTCTCTATTATTGATCCTAACCAATACGGATTTCAAAAAAATAAAAGCACAGAAATGTTACTACAAGACGTTACTAATTACGTAAATCAAGAACTCAATAATAAAAAACATATTCTGGTTTTATTCATAGACAACTCTAAAGCGTTTGATACCATTGATCCGACAAAACTATTACAGATATTGGAGGCGATAGGAATTAGGGGAAAATTACTAGAACTACTCAAAAACTATTTAAACAATCGACAAATTAAAGTGAAACTCTTTCAAACCTACAGCAAAGCTAAATATATGTCAACAGGCGTCCCGCAGGGCTCAATTCTCGGCCCAACATTATACATAATATTCGTTTCACTCATGAATAAAATTTTCACATTTGTCAAACATTACGTTTATGCAGATGATACGGCACTAGTCATTTCGCCTGAAGAATTATGGATTGCAATAAAACTCATGCAGCACGATTTCCTTTCCTTACAGAAATGGTCACATGATGCGGGTCTTACAATAAATTCCCAAAAAACTAAATTAATGCACATACGATCTCCACATGCCAAATATACCATCACGCCTGTAATAAAATCGCATACATTTGAGTGTATACACAATTCGTCACAATCCTGCAAATGAGGAACCATTGAAATTGTACAAACATATATATATATATTTGGGGATAACTGTAGATACGCATATGAAATGGGATACTCACATAAGCAACATCTGCAAACGCCTACGAGCTATTGCTGGGCGAATTTACAAAATTAAATATTTCATGCCCATAAGTACGTTAAAAATAATTTATTTGTCATTAGCGGAATCTACTATCAGATATGGAATAACGTCTTGGGGAAACTCGTGCAAGACAAATATAGGTTACATTCTAAATTGCACCACCGATTTCAAAAAAAAAAAAATGGCTAATGGATCAAAACTTTTTATACTGATATTGTTTGTAATATTATGTATAAATATGACTAAGAGTAATTTGCCTGTGCTATATCTGTCTATCTGTATATTTTATGCCTTTGTTTTGTAGCTATTTAAAAGTTATTCTTCTGTATCTATTTTGTATATTGTGGTTTCTTGTTATATTTGTGATTTAATGTTATATGAATATTGTTAAATTGACCGGCTGACAAACTGCTTTGGCAGTTTAGCGGGTGCTTAAAATGAAGAATAATAAAAAAAGCTGTTTCAGTGCTAAGAGAAATTGAAGATCTTCATCAAAATCATTATCCGAATCAGAAAAAAGCATTGGACATTTAAACGCTGCAAAGGTTTGATATCTATTGTTCAGAAATAACGCCAGAGCACGCCCTGACACAACACATTAGTGTGCACACTCACCGTCACGACAGAAAGCACAACACACCACAACACACAAGTGTGTTTCCGCCTTAAGGCATGTATGGAATGCATTTACGTAATGTATGGATCACTACGTGAAGTTGTCTATGACCATTGGATTGGGATTGGTCTATGGGATTGGTTTATTTATGTCTATCCTGTCATCTGTCATCTGTCATATGTCAATGTTAGTTGTCAATATTGTTATTTTGTGTTGTGGTCATTTTGACCAATATTTTTGTCTGAATTTCATTTATAAATTAGTGTGAGGTTAAGTTTTCACCAGTTCCAGATGAATGAACACAGTACCTTTTTTTGTAGAGTTTGATTGCTTCGTTAGCAATAGTGAAAAAAAAAAGAATTTATGTAATGTATAGTTCTTATATTTTGTGTATACTTTTTAATAATGCGTTTCAAAGTTATTGTTACCATTTGCGATGGAAAGGAGAGGTAGAAAGCTACTAGTGATTCGGGTATGTATCTTGATATAACATTAAAACAAAATAACTATTAAAATGCATTATTTTTCAATTCCGGTTACTGAATTACTTATTACTAACTGTAATCCATTTAGTACAATTTTTTTAAATTTTTTAAATTGTGTTTTGAGCGTGGACTCGATAGGGAAATATTTACCAGAAAATTATGCATTCTTGCGTTTCCTTCTATTGTACACTTCCTTCAAATTTGGCTTTATTATTTCTTTGGTTGGATTTGTTTTTTCTGTTTTTTCAGGTTTTTTCCCACATTCCTTCTGCTACATACATTTTCAGATAATTGCGCCAGTAGAACTTGTCAGGTATGCACACGACTCAAAAATTCCCATAATCCACTGTCGCCTGCATGACGGAGAATTCTAATTGACTTGAAAATTCCCTCTCTTATGTACCGACACATTGAAAAATATTACATATGAAAATGGATTTCAGATGGGTGATGATTTCAGATGAGTAATTATTTCCTCATTCCCTTTTGATTTTACCATTCTTCGAGACTATCTTTGGATTTTACGGAAGCTGATTGGTTCCAAGATATTTAATTTTTAATCTCTACATTTTTGCATTAACCTATTTGAGATTAAAAGACGAGCGCCATGTGTACACGACGCATATTACGTTATTTTAATTGCTTAGATAATGAAATGTTTGATTGAACTGTTTAGATTACATCCAAGTCTTTGAATATTTTTAAGGTGACACTATATTCAATTAAAATGGGATTTGTAATTCGTCAATGTTATTCATCAATGACGTTACCAGCATTTTCTACAGTGTCCAAGTTTTACTCTTTGCCAACGATATGAAGCTGTTTAAGGTCATTATTGAAGTGTACGATTGCATAATCTTGCAAGAGAACCTTAATAACTTTTTCGAAGGGTGTTCTGGCAATAAACTTCAGCTAAATATTTATAAATACCAATTTATGAGGTTTCACAAAATTCAACATCCAATAATATATAACTATCATTGTGTAATATTTTCTTAATCTCTGTAATCGAAATAGATACTTGACATAAGCATAATTTTTTGTCAGAAATTCTGCTTTGTATCACATATAACTTTTTTCACTAACAGGGCTATGAAAATGTTGGATTTCCAACAATATTCTCACATAATAAATTCTGTTCACATCTCTCTACTCTTTAGTTTACTCAATTTGTTTCTCAATTTCAACTCAATTTGGTCACCTGTCTTTAATAATCACATTAATATCATTGAAAGACTTCAAAGCAAATTTTTGAGGTGTAATTTTAGATTTGGAATTTTTTTTAGAATCATGATTTTTTATTACATTCTTTGAAATTGTCGAATATAAGTGACAAGAAAAAATTTGATCTTATATTTTTATCTAAAATTGTAAATTATCAGTTGGATAGCCCCGATGTATTAAAGTTGATTCACTTTCACGTTCCTACCATTAGATCAAAGTTCCCTAGTATGTATTTTTGTGACAATTATACTACAGTCTCAGGATGTAATTCTGTTATAAATAGATTACACAGTACACACCATTGGTAACTTTTATGCTGAAGTTGCCGATATTTTTAATTTGCCTCTTCTGAAGTAATTGAACACTAATTGAACACTTTAGCAATACATATTTTATCTATGTATATATCTCAGTAAATATATTCTATCTATTTATTACTGCATAGCATGTTCAAAAGCTTATATCTGATGTAAGATTAGCGACAAAATAAAAATAAACAATTAAAAAAATCTGAATAGTTTCGGTAAGCGACTTCTCCGTCTCTCACGTAGACTGTAATAGGCAGGTCCCGATCCACAGAGGCTCCAAGATGTCGGAAGAACATCGTCTCGGTTGCCTGCTTCAGAGCTGTTCGGAGGTGGTCCAATGGCTCTTTCCTTTTAACGTAGTCGGGTCTGGTCTAGAGAGTTTAGAGCGTAGATTCTCAACATTGGCAATAATGCCCCCTTGTGGGCGTTACAGATTTTCAGGGGGGCGGTAGAAGACTCAGAGAAAATTTGGGGGCATTGAGATGGCATAGTAACGGCGTGGGCAGGTAAAAAAAAAGGTCTAAAAAAGCCAAAACAACACGCTAATCACATAATAAACTGTATTATTATTATTGAGAATAGACATTATATCATGAATACAAGAAAGAAGGAGGTAGCAACCCGGTACTTAAAATACAAAAGAATTGCTTTTTTAACTTGCTGAACAAGAAGGTATAACACATAACATGGGTATAATATATATAATAATAACGAAGGTATAATCCATGACAGTTGAGCCCACTCCCCCCCCCCCTCTCCCAAAAAATAAAAATTGGGGGGCGCTAGAAAAAAAAATTCTCAATGTGGGCGGTGGGCAAAATAAGGTTGGTTGAGAATCTATGGTTTAGAGTTTAGAGTATCCGTGATATACTAATAATGGATAATACGAAACATGTGGTTGTGTTCGGCCGCAGTTTGGGCCCGAATCTTTGTGTTGTGTTGTTACCACGTAACAAATGCTTCAACTCGTCCGATCTAGTTTCTCTATCCTTATTTCTACTTTTGTTGTCATCCCAAGTTCCGATGTATATATTGGTTCTTGTCTACTATTTATACACGTGTGTACTTCTCGGGGCCACGAGAAGTTTTGTTTTGAAAACATTTATGTTATGTGCATATTTGTTATTTACTTCGTTAACTCTTTTTCCACTATTCTTGAGATTACGAATTTTATCAAGTCATATAATATTATCGCCGATCTCATAAAATATTGTAAAAACGATTAAAAGATTTTATTTTTCACGCTATGAATATTTTACCATACCAATGTTAGGACTTGGAATGCAAACACAGAATAGGAAGGAGTGTGTGGCAACCTGAAGTCAATATAGGAATATGCATACAGGATGGATGGGAACCCGGAGGAAAGATTCCTTTAAGGACTGGATCAAGTGATGCAATAAGCATAGCGAATACTTGCTTCTTGGCATGTTTCCTAGTTCATTTTTTTTTCAAGCTTTTCTTGCTTTTCTCATTTTTCAAACCATTTGGAGTTTTGCTTGTTCTCACACTTCACACTCTAATTTGTGTTATTTCACAATTTATTCATTTAAAATAATATATAGTATATTTGCGCCACGTTCCAGAGTGGAAGATACTCTCAGAGTGGAAGATTCTCTCTGGTGTAAGACCACCATTCAGAATTGAAACATTGCTTGAAATGGCATTAGCCGTGTTTGGTGACCAGATCTGAATAGCCAGGTACTTCCCCACCTTCCTCGTCTCACTGGCTTCAGACGGGAGCAGTTGGGACTCTTGTGCGGTATTCATATAAAAAGAAATTTAAAATGCCTGTGGCGAATAAGTTGTCTGGTTTTTAGTGGATTAACTATTTCATTTTATTGTAGAAGTGTCAATTCAGTTACCAGCCGGTTTCGCCCAAGTTTCGAATTAGAAACGTTAAACAAGAAATTGGTCGGCTTCTTATTTTTTATGTTTACACGTTTTTTTTACGGTTTTTCGTTTTATTACTCGAGATGTAGATGACGTAGCAAGCTCAAAATATTTGCGTTAGTTTTAAATTCCAAATTTAAAAGTCTATGCCCATTTCCATTATACCAGAGTTTTTGCTTCCCTTTTATATAAAGATATTAACCCCTGTGCTAGCATTAAGCTTTCTTCGAACTCTTCTTTCTGTTCTTCTATTGGCCTTCTTGCCTTTTCTTGCTATTTATGATCTTTATGCAGAGGTACCCCATAAGTTTTCTTGAATTGTCCAACCGTGCTAGAATCTAATTTCATTTTGTTTGGGAAGTATTAACGAGAATTGGAGTATTTTCTTCTTAGATTGGTATGCATATTAATAATTGAGTAGAGTTAGTTGGCACTTTACAGAGTAGTGCAACATAGAACCTTAGGTTTGCTTCATTTACAAAAGAGGGAATTGATACAAGGAAGGAATTGATTCATCATTGTATTCCATATCCATATGGTTCATCCGACTGCGATGAAACTTTAGTGATTTGTTGTGCATGTTTGCGCACGCCCACGAAGGTTTCTATATACAGGGTGTTACAGGACAGTTCCGTGCCAACTCAGAATCAAGTAAACTCAACAACTCTTTGAAAAGTCATTAAAAGCAATGAAAAAAAATAATTTAAAATAGCCGTTAACCCTAACCTAACGTAACCTATTTAACCAATTTTTTATATTTTTTTATCATCACTCTTAATGACCTTTCTGAGGTGGTTCTGAGTTGGTTTCATTCTGGGTTGGCTGGTCACCAACAAGACGTACCCGAGGGATTTTAACCATCGATTCCTGAGCATATTTGGAGTAAAAAATGTACATGTCATTTTGGTGTCTGATGACATTTTTTTTGTACTAAAAACAATCAAAATATTTTTCCATCACACGCCGCAACTGACTAGTTAAAAAGTAGCTCATTTATAGTCTAGCGAACACTTGATAAGCGTTGCGTCTCGTTCTAACAGCATATTTACCAAACGAAATAGCGTATTGCTCACACACATCAGGACAGGATAATTCCCGTAGCGATGGGAACAGTAGCGCGTTGTAATTGAAAAACATTTTTTTTGTTTTTAATAGAAAAAAAATATCATCGGACACTAAAATGACAACTACATTTTTTACTCCAAATATGCTCAGGAATTGCTGGTTAAAATCCCTCAGGTATGTCCGGGGGTAAAGTGCATTAACTTCGGGAGGTGATCCTACATGATAGTACAAGTAAAAAAGATAAATAACTTTTTTCGAAATTCCAACTTTCTGGTAAAACGATAAAATTAGACCTGCGTGTGCGGACGGCATTATTATTTTCCGCCGTTGCCGAATCCCCGCTCCAAGCGCTCAGTGTCAGTGTTGAATTCGAATGTAACAATTTTATTCGCATTGTAGTGTTTCACTTTAAAAACTTTATTGTTGTTAGTAAAAACTTGTTGATTTAATGTGTCTTTATCTAGTGTGTATTTATTAAGACTGACTTAAAGGAACAACTTCATTCAGTGCGTGTTTTTTTCGGACTTACTTTTGTTTATTTAGTTGTAGAAAAAAATGTGTTTATTTGTGCGTAATTTTATCATTGAATTATTGTGCCAATACCGCTTAATTTTGCTATTGAATTATTCGGTCAATGCCTTACTTTACTGACAAAGAACGGGCAGATATTCATTAATGAGAAACGCCACAACGTACGAATTGATAATAATATTACTTTACGTTTACATGCTTGCTTACAAGCTGAAGGTGGACATTTTGTAAATTTGTTAAACTAGTTAAAAGCGATGACATTAGTGAAGTGTTCAATTAGTTTATAAAAATTTAAACGTTAAAAGCATGCCTTCAACTGTTAACTAAGTGCCGTTATCTTTTTAAATTTGGTTTAAAACATACGATCTGTATAAACGTCAAATTCTCGGTCTTGTTATTGTTTACAAACGGTTTCCATCGATGCAGGCCAAATCACACCAAGCAATATTGCAACAATTGTGCCTGGCAAGCTAACAGCAACTTTGTTGGGTAAGTGCTACCTTACACTAAGGATTTTTAGTAGGTATGTCTTTTTGTGTGGGAAAAAAAAAGTTGGAATTTCATAAAAAGTTATTAATCTTTTTTACTCCTACCATAATGTAGAATCACCTCCCGAAGTTAATGCACTTTACCCCCAGACACCCTGTATCATGGTAAGCTCTGGAGTTATAAAATTCGTTAATGGACGCACTTGACTTACTTTAAGCAGTGATTCCTGATATTATTTGGTGTAGAAAATGTTAATGAAATTTTGGTCTCCGGTGACTTTTTCGATGACTTTTTTGTTTACTTCAAAATTTTTTTACTTCAAAATCAAACAAAAAAAATTCTTCCGCAGGTCTGGTACTGGTCGAGTAACTGCCCAACCTCTGTCCCTGCCCCAAATTATCCAACACATACTATTTTTTTATGTTTTTTTAGGAAAAAAAACATCAATAATCATCATCACCAGAGACCAAAATTTCATTAACATATTTTACTCCAAATAAAGCCAGGAATCACTATTGAAAGAAAGTCAAGTACGTCCCATAACACCCTGTGTTAAATATACGAGTACATATCAAATATACAGGGTATTATATATTTTGGCCTCCGGTGACATTTTTGATGTTTTTTTTTCAACTAAAAACATTAAAAAAACAGTAGGTATTACATCAGCTCAGTTGGACATGGAGTCTAGGAGGTATTGGTTGGACAGGATACCTTATTCTGAGATATGGGAGGTCAAACTTTGCAAAGAATATTTCTCATTATCTATTACCAATTTCTGATTTTGTGGTTGAATCTTGTGTAAAATATTTTAATTGAACACATTTTAAAGGAAAATATTTAAATAGGACGTATATTTATCATTTTAGAACATACCTAAACATGCAGATAGAACCATATGCAAAGATCCCACAAAAGATATAGAATCACTCTATATCTCAATATCTATAGCGATTCTATATATTTTGTGGGATCGTTATTAGATAACGGACGTTATCTCCTGTCAGATTTGTGTGATTTTTATGGCTATTATTTGCTTTTTCTATGTACAACGTACATTAAATGAATACATAATCATGTATACTTGCAGGAATTAGTGTGAATTAGGAACAATCTATATTAAAATATGTGACAGTAAATATGTAAAAATAACACATATCTGACAGGAGATAACGTCCGTTATATAATAACGATCCCACAAAAGATATACTAGAATCGCTCGGCAGATATGGCATAAACATTATTTTTATATTTCTTGGGCATTAACTATGTAACAACTTTTGGAGTTTTACTTTTCATGTACATTTGCAACCTAAATTTTCTGAGACCGGTTTCGACACATCCGTGTCATTCACTAGCAAACTTAAAACCTACTTAAAAATTCTATACAAGTACAGAAATGATTAGATTAAATTAAGTGGGGGTAGTGGGAGGGTTGATTTTGGGGGAGGGGAAGAACGGTTGGAGGGGTCAACATTACATGGGAACATTGTTAATAAGGGTGATTTACGGGGTGCTATTATTTTATTAACTAATTTAATTTTTGATTTAATTTATTACCCCTCCCTCTAGATACCCCCACATGCACATGAACAGCAAAACTCTTCAAAACAAAAAACATAATAATTCATTGCGTAAGATTTTAACCATATTTCCCTAATGGCCTAATGCCATTCTAAGCTCGGGCCACATCCTATATAAATATTTTCCAGTAAAATATTATAAACTAAAATACTTCTCACAGAAAGAACCTCAAACGAAATTGTTTAATAGATTACGAAAATTCGTCTTTGCAAACTTTAAAACCTCAAAACATGTTAAGGTGACTAATTACAATGCGCCTTGTAACAAAGATCAACTGTCAGATATAAACAAAATAGAGAGTGTAGGTGATGTTAGAACCTTGTAAAATAAATGGAACTTGATTTCAGAATTTCTTCATACAAGTTTAGTGTCTATATGGTTCTGAAAATTATGTCAGTTGTAGAAACCAGCAAAAGAAATGCTTTTGCATTCAAAGATAATTTTTGAAAAAATTACATTTAAAAATAAAATAAATTAACCTAACTTAAAAATAACCTCCTTCCTTCTTGTACTGTCAATAATGCCCCCCCCCATCCCCCCCCCGCCTAGCTACGCCCTGGGTGTGAACTGTGAACGGTCTGAAGGGATTGTATGGAGAGCATTATTTGGCGTGCGATGATCTTTTGTATTTTATATCCGTGTCTGAACACCCCTTTAGGGGGCGCCTAAATCGTGTGATTCACAAAGTGCCTGGCATCCAGCGCACGTTGTTCTATTTGATTTAAAAACGCCCGGTTGGTTTTTGAACACATCGTAAGTTGATTCATGAACGTATCCTAAGTCGATTTTGAACGCGTGCATAATGCGTAGTGTGAGTCACAGGTTCTCAACGTTGGTGATAACGCCCCCTCGTGGTCATTGAGATTTTCAGGGGAGCAGTAGAAGACCCAGAGAAAAACAGGGGGCGTTGAAATGGCTCAGTAAGGTAAAAAAAGTCTAAAAAAGACAAAAAAAACATGCTAATCACGTACTAATAAAGCAAAGTTAACATTAATATTGGTTAATTTTTGTTATTGTATGTATCATAAGCATTTGCATCAAGTGTGCGAAAATTCACATATTTAAATAGGTATTATTCATTTTATCAAGTTTCATTACTTGCTTGTTGGTAGGTACTTAAGTACAGTATTAAAATGGTATAAGACAAGATGTTTTGTGTAATATTATAGTTTGACGTTATTACGCATAAATATGCGAAACAGATACAACAACAAAATGAATGAATCTATATTGTCCGAATAATCTATGATGATTGCATAATACATATTTATAATGTCACGATTGTTGCAACTGCAGCGACGAAAACATATTTACATGTAGGTATAATATAAAATTGCAGTCCTAAGAGTCTGCGTTTGTTTACAGTGATATAGTAGTCATTCGCTTTATCGCTGGCCAGAAGACATATGAATCCAGAAAGCATTATAGCCGCGCGGGTAGCTGACAACGACAGCGACAGCTCGCCTCTCTACGCCACCGCAGTCCGATTCCGAGACAAGCTACAGCTTCAGGAGCTCGCCAGCAGGATGCCTAACATCAAGGTCTTCGGTGGTTCCTCGCACCCCATCCTGACGCAGAAGATCGTGGACAGGCTAGGCATCGATCTTGGCCGGGTCGTGACTAAGAAATTCAGTAATCTGGAGACCTGGTGAGTTTTTCATTTATGTTATGTTTTATTATTTTTAAGTAATGTATTCTTATCGCCATGCGGAATTTTCTCGCTCGCGGCAACTCTGGGGAAGGGATGGTGGAAACATTTTCTTAATTGTTGCGATGTAGGTCATGTCATTTTTAAAACAGATTATAAAATATATGTTTACGTCTTCAATGTTTGCCAATTCACTTTGTGGAGTCATTTTAATTAAATGAAAACAAATCACTTCGTAAGACACCACTTTTATTTAATCAAAATTATCAACATGTTTCAAAACCAACGAAGAAACCATTGGTTTTGAAATATGTTTGTGAAACAAAATTTTGATTAAATAAGTGGAGTTTTCCGAAGTGATTTGTTTTCATTTAATTAAAAATATATAAACTTATTATAATTGGGCCTAGATAACTAACTACCTGTTAGTTTTTACCTAACTACCTGGTTTTTGATTTTTGGTGTGTGTTTTAACCCGCGATATTCCTGTGTTATAGCGGATAAAATTGTGCAAACACTATAGTTGGCACTTATCAGTGTGTATAAGTGCCGAATACTAGTAAGTATAATAAGTGCCTAATACTTACTAGTACTAGGCACTTATACACACTAATTCAGTATTACTTAATTACTTATTGCAATATAAGAATTGAAGTTGAAAAGCACAAATGAGTATAATTATATTTGTTTTATTATATAACTAAGATAATTATTTACTGAAACCTCTTTTCTTCCGACTCGATATACCAAGCCCAAGTATTTGATTCGCATGATTGGGTCATTGGTTGATTTTGCCTGCATTGATTGCGGAGCTCCAAGGATCTCATATTTTCTGTATTAAATTCCGTTTCTCGCAAAATATGTTTTTAATATCATATAATGTACTTGTAATCATTAGTTGTTTTATAATGTTGAATCGTTTTGAAGCGATCAGCAAAGGTCAGCTATTGTGATTAAACGCTACGAGTTCAGTAGACTTATGGGCTCTATTTCAACCTATCTACTAAAGGTTTTTTCGAACACGTGGCCGTCTGTCTTCTTGCGTTAGTTTTATTTTGTTTTTACTCCCAAAAGTCCTTCTTTTCCAGCCTCTACTTATTGGCAAGCATTGCGGAATTGTTCATACATTTTGTGGTGGTCGGCCAAAATGGCTAACCTTCGTATAGCATATAAGTCCGATTCGTTATTACAGTGATCATTTGGTGACGGATTTCACAGTTATTTAGGATAATCACTTTATAGATAATAATAAATTGTGCGTGCAAGTGTACTTGCTTTTAAGATTTCATTCGCACTAAGGACGAGTTGTTTCGCAGAATTTGAACAATACATCAAATTTCGAAGTTAATTTTCAAGTTCTAGGAAAGTTCTATTCAAGTTCTGTAATTTTTTCAGTTTTGTGAAGCAACTGGCTCATAATTATAATAACAGAACTTGAATAGAATTTTCACAGAACTTGAAATTATCTTCGAAATTTGGTGAATTGCTAAAATTCTGTGAAACAAGTTGCCCTAAGTATTGATATATGTTGTTGTCCCCAGCGTGGAGATCGGCGAGTCCGTCAGGGGCGAGGACGTGTACATCCTGCAGAGCGGCTGCGGGGACATCAACGACAACCTGATGGAGATGTTCATCATGATCAACGCTTGTAAGATCGCTTCGGCGTCCAGGGTGACCGCAGTCATTCCCTGCTTCCCTTACGCTCGGCAAGACAAAAAAGACAAGGTAAGAACTTATTAATTAACAATTTACTTTTTCTTTTCTTTACGCTTTTTTCCGGGATTTCTTCTTTCAAATGGGCCCTTTAAAGAGGTTTCCTCCCAATAAGTATATTTTCAAGGAGGCATACCTACTTACATTTAAAAAATCTTTTTCTATTGCGATTTTTTTTAGAAGGCGTTTTTCAAGATGTTTACAGATGCTTCATTTCACGAGACTTCTTCCTCAAAGTTTTTTTTTTTCAAAATTGTCTCCTTATACGATTCTTAAACCACGAAGGTTTTTTTTGAAGAGCGCTTTTTTTCTTCTTCTCTACATTTTTTTCTTTTAAAATTGCCCTCTTTTCGTAACCGCCTTCGACGAGTATTTTTAGTCTTTTTTTACCAAGCTCTTTCCATAAATATTTGTTCCGGTAAGTTTGAAATTTGTATGGTCTATTATTTTAGAGTGTTGTTTGTGTTGGTACGATAAAAAAATACAGCCAGGGTCACCCCGTCGAATCTTTACTTTTTTGAACTCGAGTAGGTATCAAGTATCATATTATCAAACAGTGAATGTGGTGTAAATGCGAGGAATTTATGAGATTTCGTATAAAGTGTATGATTTTGTGAAGAATGATGGACTGCAGGAAGGTGCATTCGTAAAAAAAGTTATCAAAAGTGAAGAGAGGCAAGAACTCTAAAACCCTAAAATATGGCAGTGAGGTATGGAACTAACATGAGGTAGAAGAATGTACTTAGACTGACTGCATGATTGAAACGAAATCCCCTTTCGTAAAAAGAATATATACCCAATTACAAATGATAAGATTCCAAAATAATGCAATGAGCTTAGATGGTTTGGACCAGTGGGGTTGGCAGACGGTAAAATTAGTGTCAGCAAAATATACGACGAACAAGTGGATGGATGGAAGACATGGTGCAACGAAGAGAACCAAAATATATCGCTAGTTAAGTGAGTCTTACAGGCTGTCAGGTGCAGGTATCTGTGACCAGGTGGATGGCAGATACATGAGTCAAAACGGAATAATAGAATGTATGACTGTTGATTGAGCAAGGGGGATGTGCGAGACTGAGTCGTATCCGGCTGTTGATTATCTCTGCCTACCCCTGCGGATAAAATGCATTATAGTTACACACTCCACCTCGTATACTCGTGTACGATCGAATGCACTTTTTTGGTGCTCCGAAAGCGAGGACTTTTGCCTATCGGAACGCGCTAATCAACAGATCGACTCAACTTCATGATATTTTAGCAACAATCTTTTGAATCCCCAAGACCATCTGTCATTTACTGTACCTACCTTTATATGTTCTAAATTTGTAATCTTCTCTGTAATATAATTAAAATTAGTAAATAAATAATTATAATGTTTATGTGGTTAGCGTCAAAGAATTTTTTTCTCATGTCTTTCGATCTGTCCGTGCGAAGGGTCCATTTGGTCGAAGGTCCATTATCAAAATTTTGAGCTGTTTTTATTTTATTTGAGAGTTGTTGTTTATTCTTGGACAAAATTACACGTTTTTAATACTGTACTATTATTTAGCAGAGTGTTGGAGAAGGAGACTGGGACCAGACCAGCGGGAACATGAAGTCAAACGAATGGAAATTTCGGGTAATTGGCAGATGCATGTTTTCTAGCACAATAAGCTTAGGTTCATTGTTGGTTGTTGGATATTATACTAGTCCCATTGAAAGCGTAATGTACGTAATAATTATTTAAAGCGTATGGACGTAATCGACGTTCGTCCTCTTCCTTGTCACGCGTCTGAATTGAAAACAAAAAAAACGGGAGATACTAGAACGATGATATCATGTACGAACTCTCGCTGGGATTAGTATAGTTAAGATTTGGATGTTTTAATCCCAGTCACATTTTTTAAACTATCAAATTGACGATTTACGCTGCTTCGTATTTTGAACGATATCCATTAACCCTCGATTCTCAGTCCGTTTTAACTTTTGATCAAATTGTGATATCTAAAGTTAATACTTGACCGTCGTATGATTCGACGCGTGATCGTCACGCTTGAAGACTGATTAAAATTTGATCAAAGGTTGAACCGGGCTGCGAGTGAAAGTGTATCGAGGACAGTACAAATGCCAATAATAGTAATTTTAGTGGGTGGATGAATTCAACATCTTTACAATCTAAAAGCACACGGATCAGTAGAAATGGTCCTGCCGCTGACAGTTCCTCTGTAACCTATCTTTCTGTCACATTCGTTTTTACCTCTCTCTACTACACTGTACTGTTTATTATACCTCTCTCAGTTTCTCATAAACGATGCACTTATCGGATAGAGAGGTTTCAATTGATGGCCATTTTTGCTTTCAGCTCCGACGTAAAATTCTATCCATCAATTTTTTTTTTGTTTTTTTATAGAAAATTATCCACTGAACAGAAAAACCTATAGAAATGTGTTGTGGGCTCATTTAGTCCTTACCTTCTTTTGATGACATTAATTAAACATTTTCATATATTCGTATCTATCGATGTTCTTTCTGGAGCATTTAAACACCTTACGCTAATTTGTTAGTTTTTCGGAACAACTCATCTAGGTCTCATAATCGTTGTATCTCCCTTACTAGCGTAGTGAGACAAGTGATCTAAACGGTATTGGAAGGCGAAAACACCACGCTACGTATTCGAATCTAAAAATTAACCACAAAATAATTAAAATAGACACCTTTATGAAACCAAAAGTACGCAGTTTGAAAAAAAAAATGGAACTGTGAATTTAAAAAAAAAAAATGTTTTTTGAAATAAAACAGTAACTTTGTTTGTAACCACGATTTAATTATTTAATTTTTTCAATACCGGCCGGTTTCGCTTAACAGAAGCATCTTCAGGGTAAAAAATTAAACTGATCAAAAATATACATTTGGTGAACTTATATAGGTACAAATATAGAAAGGGACTAAACATAATATACAGGAACAGTGAGAGGGTTAATTAACATCTTACACATGTTTTATCCCTTTCTATATGCACACCTATATTATTTCTTGAGCATTTAAACACCTTACGTTAATTTGTTAGTTTTTCGGAACAACTCATCTAGGTCTCATAATCGTTGTCCCTTTTGTATATGTATACCTATATAAGCTCACATAATGTATATTTTTGATCAGTTTAATTTTATAACCTGAAGATGCTTACGTTAAGCGAAACCGGTCGGTATTGAAAAAATTAAATACATAATTAAATCGTGGTTACAAACAAGTTATTGTTTTATTTCAATTAACATGTCAAATTACAAAGTGACTGCTTTCTACCTAAATATATTTTTATATAAGACGTCAAAAAAGGGGTGATTTAGCGAGGGTCTCTTTTAGCGACATCAGTTTTCTTTCAAATCTTATTTAGGGCTGGGGTGTTTCCAACTCTATAACATTGAAGACCATCAAACAGACGATCAGCGTCATGTTCAATTTTTGACATTTGAACGGTCCTCGTCCGTCAACCGTGATGGAGATTAAAACATCCCAACATAAGTGAATTCAATACTTTCTCAGCCTCGAAATTAGCAATAAAGCAATGATATATTTATTACTCTCACCACATAATGCAATATATAAAAATGGGTCAAAGAAAATGTTACAAGTGTACTAAAATATTATGAATAAATGACGGTGCGGGTCAGAAGTTTATCTCATGGTCTAACGTAATTATGCTAGTATTCCTACGTCGGTGCATGATAGTTTGTATCATCTCGAAAATAAACAACACTAGATTTATGTGAATCAAGTTAACACAATAAACAGATGCACTCTAGACCAGGCATGCCCAACCTAAGGTCCGCGGGCCGCATGCGGCCCAATTGAAAAATGTTTTTTTAGCTGTTCTATGTTATGGATTTTGGTATTCATACAAAAAAATTTAAGTGCAGTGAACACGCGGTAAAAGCGAAACTTTTATTTTATATTATTATGAAGGTATTTATATTATTATAAAAACTTTACAATTAATTTTTCGAAGAAAAATTCTTCTGAAAGCTTTTCACTTTGTGATGGCGTTATTTATTTTATTCAAAATATAAATAACTTGGTTTAAAACACTTTATTTACAAATACACAATCTACAATCCAATAACACTAATGCAGCGAGTAACTCACCAATTACTCGCTCAATCATAACTTATACCCACTATGAAAAAGTACTACACTTAGACATTTTTCATGATTCCTTGCAAACATACAAAACTAATTTATTAAATTTCTTGGCGTGATATAATTTTTTTTAAAATTACTTACACTTAACTTTTCATTAAACTTTAATCAGTCAATTACAATTAGTGAGCATATAATTCTTGATTTTAAAATTTCTCCTTATCTCCCCCCCCCCTTTTTCTTCCTTTTTATTATTATTACTCATTCATTCAATAATTAAGTTTTAAGACCGGTTCATATCGCAGGCGTAATTACCAAATGACATTCTATGGACTTACGTAATAGGTACATAACCATGTAATAATTTAATTTAACATACCTTATAATCTGTATTATAATGTACTGTGTATGTCTTAATAAACAAATAAATAAATACATGTAGACTGATTCGTTTTAAGTTATATTTTTTTTGTTATTTGTTTTTGGGGTGTTATGCCGTATTGCGCTACCTCCTTCTTTAGCCAACATTTCGAACAGCGTTGCAGTGTCCATCATCAGGGCAGATCCGGTAGATGTGTAGACTTTTCAATAAAACCTTAACAATTTTTCATTTTTGTGTCGTTAAACCCATCACGCTCTTCTTAGATCTATTTAAATGTAGCTTAATAATATCCGTCTTTTGAAAAGGTCCCATATAAAGTAAATATTAGTATCGTCACAAAATAAAAGTATTTTACCAAAAGAACCACGCTCCAGAGTTCTTAGCATGGTCGATCGAAAAGGATTGATTGGATAATTTTCGTAATTTCTCATCGTTCTCTAGGACAACTGCAGATCGCTAACGTACAAACAACAGTTGACGTCGAATATATTAAGAACTAGATTATATTTTAACCAAAAGACTCAGTCATTGTGAATCGTGCACGGGGCACGGGGATGATGGTAACTTTGCGGCTTCTCTTTGCTAAGACGCTTATGGATTTCGATAAGTTATGCCCGACCACCAAACAAGATTGGTAAATCACAATTAAGTGGTATTCACGGATGTTGTGTCTTCTGGCTTGGTTTCCGTTTGGTGTCAGTCATAGATATTTCCATAAGCGCTCGGTAAGATTGTTCTGGTTATTAGAACCACGATAAAGTTTGAGTCACGAGTCGATTTACGTAAGAAGTTCACACAAAGCATACGATAGAATACGATATGATTTACACTTTATGTAACGATAGGATAAATAACACTTCGGCGTAGAGCGAAATGTTACAATACGAACGGTGGTTAGCAACGGACTGACTCACTGACGATAAAACGGTACTTGACACTTGTTTACCGTGTAGTTAGGCACCCTTATTGTGCGAAATTCCAAAAATCTGGATTCCTCCGATCTCGTATGACAATCGGAGCACAAAACGAATGAAATCCATCAGCGTTATGAAACACATTGTGTTTGTGATTTCTTATTCGTTAGCGTTCTGTAATCGTGCTAGGGAACGATGAGAAGTTACCAAAGTTATCCTATCACTCCTTATCGATCGAAATATGTACTAAAAATTTTCAATTTACCCATATTATTAAATTTGTTATTAACTCGTCCAAAATTAGATATGGCTCGCGTTTCATAATAATTGCACATTTGACAGAATATATATATTTTTTAACAAAAAATTAAGCAACAAAGGTACATAGAAAATAAAACTTTTCAAAACAAAATTTCTACAAATTGTTACAGAGTCAATGTCCAAAAAAACCAAAAAAAAAATTTTTTTAGCCCACCGAACGATTTGGGTTGGGCACCCCTACTCTAGGTCATAAGATCGTCAAGCATATGACATCTTAAAAAAATACTATTGCAGATAAAAGAAAAAAAAATCGAATGCTTGAATCCATTTGGGACTAGGGCTCCCCAAATTTTGGAGTATGTTATAATTAAAATTAAAATCCCAAATTTTGGAGTATGTTATAACATAACTGTAGCATATGGGAAGAGGGGGAATATGGGGAAGAGGAAGGTTTGAAGCAGATAGGTACACGGCTATTCAGATCTCGTCACTAATATGACTAAAGCCATTTTAGGTTAAGTTTTATTTTTTAATGGTGGTGTCTCATACAGAAAGCATTTATATTCTGTACTACTCTGGAACGCGGTGCAAATTGTTTTATAAAATTATACCTGAAATCGCAGATATATATATATTTTTTAGTTTTTGCTGCCTACTTAGTAAAAATGTTGTAACAATTAACTGGTGTAATTTATGATGCAAAAATGTGTTTCATTTCTCGGTGGAACGGGTTAATATAGGTTATCTTAGGATCTTATAACCACCAATCTAGGTAGGTCATCGATATGACAACTCTAGATATGGCGTGTCTTACAAATCCAGTCGACTAATGAGTAATGACTAAACCACCAATGAGTAATTTCATTTTTATTTTTTTTTATTTATAAATAGAAACAAACAGTACATTATTTACAGCGGTGAAAATAATTTACAATTATTAAGTATATTTCATGGTAGGTATCTATGATGTGTTTCTTTGTAGTGTATTATTTAGTGTGTATTAATTAAGTAATTACCAGGTGATGTGCGTAGTGTTGTCGTGTAATTAAACGTGTAGGATAATTCTGCATGGCGCGTACGTCTTAATGGTATGTTAAAATTAACAAGGGAAAGAAATTCAGTACAGTCAATGTTATTATTTAAAATTTTTGTATAAATGCCAAATCAGTTACTGTTGAATTTTATAAATTTGTTTTGAATATGTTCTGTGTTATCTGTGTATACTTTGTACTGCAAGTTCCAAATTGGCGAGGCATATTCCAGTGTACTTCTGACTAATGCAAAATATAACATTTCTACTGTACGCGGTTTACTGAACAAAAATTAATATTTATAATATTAATATTTCATAACAAAACTCTCAATCTAATTCCATCGCATAGCTTCGAAAGCATAATAATTTGGAAGATAAATTTTCTCCTTGCAACAAAAGGCAAACAGCAAAGCGTCTTGCGATCTTTTGACAGTGAGACAATGAACTTTCTTTTTGATAAATGTTTTTGTAATCCAATTTTTGGAATCATTTTGGTTTTGGTGTCATTTTTAACATCCACACGCCCTGTATAGACTTTGTTGGTCGGTGAGGTAGGTACATGTCTGTTTTATGGTAGTCGAAGGGTCCATTATAAATATACTTGCAAAATAGGTATAAACAATTATTTGTTTGAAATGGCACCACATACCTACCTACCAAAACCAATAATCCCTACAAGTAATTTGAAAGCGAACTCATGTCACCTTTTTAAGGCGCCGCATCCCCGCTTAAAAAGAAGAAGATGAAGAGATATGTAATACCGAATGGACAGAGCGCGTTAATACTTTAAATGATAAAATTGAAGCGAAAATTGTGAAAATGTTTAATAAAACACGACTCGTATAAAAGAGAGCAAAAATCTTGTGGAAGGCGTCCTAAGTATCATTTAAAGAAACATTGTGATTTTTTTCACAACTATAACTTGTAAAATAAGTGAAATGAACGTGTTTATAATAATTTTCGGAGCATACTTTGCGATTTTTTTTTCTTTCGAGGGAATTTCATATAATTTGCGTTCGGCGTGGAACGCATCTAGATATTATCTTATAAATTACCTTTATATTTTTTTAAAGCTTAAAAACTTCGAATGTTTAAGGGAGATATGTAAGAAATCGTTTTTTTTCATAAGTTTTTATTCCAGTACAAAAGAAAATAACATTTTCACTTACTTAACTAGAATATTGAATTATGTACTTTTTACATTATATTACATAGTTTTTACATTTCATAACCTTAGATTACATTAGATTGCAATACTAACATTTACATGATATTATATTACCATCCGATATTATTCACTATCACTACTTTGTTTTTTGTGAATAAACATGAACAATATTTTTTTTTAATTTGCACACTTTTCGTTTTTGATATCATCTGGAAGGCAATTACATAAATTGCCCCCCTCGTAACTAATTGATTGTTTACCGTAGTTAGTATGAATGGTGTTTAAACGTATGTTATCGTGTTGTCGTGTAAAATGTTTGTGTACTTGGGACGTTTTAATGAATTCTGTGTTTGTATGTATGAGTTTATTATTTATTTTGTATATAAGGACACATATATTGTACTCGTATAGTTTTCTTAATGTTAGCAGTTTTGTTTCCAAATATAGTTTTTTTGTGGATGTTTTGGATTCGTAGTGAAATAGTTTTTTGATTGTCTTATTTTGAATTACCTGTAATTCATTGATGTATGTTTCATACGCATTTTCCCAGATTTCAATCAGGTAATTTAGGTGTGAGTGTACGAGACTATAGTATAAACTTTTTTTAATCTAATCGGTAATAGATATGATAACCGGCTAAAAACGCTAATTAAGGGTGTGATTTTATCTTTTACATTTTGAATGTGTTGTTTAAAAGTTAAATGCTTATCGATGCACAGCCCAAGATATTTTTCCTGTTTCGGGATTTGCAAATCGTTATTTTCAATTTTTGGTACATGTGGAGGAATTATTTTACGAAATTCGGTTGAAATTCGGGTAGCGGCGGCTTAAGTGAGACCTTTCGACTCCTTGGATCAATAAAAGCAAATAAATTCTAAAAAGAATTCGTTATTTGAATAATATGTGCGATTAATAAAGTAAGGAACAATTTATCTTACTTCGGATAAACCCTCACGCCCACAACACATTTCTATCGGTTTATGTTTGATTATTGGTTGTGTTTTGTTTTGTATTTTGTGGTTTGTTTATTTTTTTAAGTAACCCCCGGAGTAGAACCATGGCATCCGATGTTATAGGAAGTAGTGAGGGTAAGACGATAGTAGATGAAAGTTAGAAATATTGTTATTTGTGTTATTGTTTATTATCACTTTTCATTCCGCTTTGATAATTTTTACAAATTCTTTGTCTCCGATTCGTTCACTGCTCGCTTTGGAAGTAAGTATTTTAAGTATTACCTATCTATATATTATGATATGAATTTAAGAAAAAGGACCCATCTCTACAATATCAATAGAGAAGTTTCCCATCCCATGGAAAAAATAACACGATTATTGTTTCATATTTCTATACATCATTATTCGAATATTCAGTTCACGTTACTACTAGTTGTCTTCTCAAATTCCATTCAGAACACCCAGAGATTAAGGAGACTAGACTTTAGGGCTTGTACCATTTTGGGTCTTTTTTAGCAAAGAATCTTGTACCTGGGTCTTGGAAGGAAAGTCTTGGAGGAAACATACCACCAACAAATCATTCCACAGCTGATTTGATACTGTAGCTAATACAAAAAAAGAGTAGTTACAATATTATAAACATGCTCATTTTATTTTCCATTCCATTTAAATTATACCTTTTATCGGCCAGAGGTCAGGGGAGATTGGCATTTTCGTGTTAATTAGGTACTTATACGAGTATATGGATTCCCGTGATGCTCGTCAATAAATCAATATGTTTACCTCCCTCCCAAGTTATCTCGGCAGAATAGACGGGTACTTCTCAATCTTTCTTTTTCCTTCCACTTACTTGCTTACTTCAGCCTCACATCATTTGAGCTGCCGTACATGCAAACTCTTTTACGATATTAAGACGAGGGTCAAATGCTGCAAGTGCCCATTTCAGAAATTGTTAATTTGGACTGGGTATCAGATGTGCAGCAGTGCAAGCACACAAGTATATTGTTGTTTGATTGCGCAGAGCCGAGCGCCAATCTCAGCCAAGCTGGTGGCCAACATGTTGTCGGTGGCGGGAGCCGACCACATCATAACCATGGACCTGCATGCCTCGCAGATCCAGGGCTTCTTCGACATTCCCGTGGACAACCTACTGGCCGAGCCGGCCGTCAACAAGTGGATCCGCGAGAACATCGCCTGCTGGCAGGACTGCGTGATCGTGTCGCCGGACGCGGGTGGCGCTAAGCGAGTCACTTCCATCGCAGACCGCCTGAACGTGGATTTCGCGCTAATCCACAAGGAGCGCAAACGCGCCAACGAGGTGGCCTCCATGGTTCTCGTGGGCGAGGTCAAAAACAGGGTGGCCATTCTCGTGGACGACATGGCTGACACGTGTGGCACCATTTGCTACGCGGCAGAGAAGCTTGTGGATGCCGGCGCCACCAAGGTAATTAGCAAACATTTATTATCATTTATCTCATTTCATCTTCTTCTCCTTATTATATTCCTTCCATTGCAATCCCATTCTTTCACAGTTCAACGAATTTCTGCCAGTATTGTAAGCGGATGTCAATCTTCTGGTATTTTCCGTATATGCCTTAGCTATCTCATTAACGATTTTTCAATGGAAACTTATTATTTTTTATCAGCATAAGGTTTTAAAAAATCGGTTGAGTTTCAAGTTTTGTCACTTTTGACATCGTCACAAATCTACTATTCGGTTCATTTAGAATGTTTAATGTTTGATTGGTTCCTGTTATTAGTCTTTTGATCAGCCGTCTCAACCACCCAAACACAGGAACAAACGCAGGAGGTCTTAATGGGGAACTCTACACTTATTTTTTCATCTTTAGGAATTTGAATGAAATATCCCAACCCGTCTTCGCGCGAATTTCAGTATTATATTTTCTAAAACTTTTTTATTGATTCTGTTGGTTAAATTAAATTAAAGGTCTGAAGCTCGCGATGGAGGGGGCGTTGCTGAATATGAGTGAATTTCCAGTGCAAAAAAGCAAAGAACAGTGCCCAGCTTGAAAATTTTCAGTGTGACACAAAATTTCTGTTTTAGGTATTAATAGATAAGATATTTTTAGGTGCAATCTTGCGTTAAAATATCTTAAAAGTGATGTAACTTTTAGTGGGTCATTAAGAATTTTGTAATACTGTTTTGCCCTACTCAAGAGCTAAGTTCCACGTTGATAAATAAGAGAAACAGCCATGAAATATCAAAACAATATGTAATCTGTTTTATTGACGTCATTAAAATTTAGTATTTATTGATAGTACCTAAGCAACGAGGATTTAAGTATTTTTAAGAGGATTTATCCTCAAAGGGAAAAATATCTCATTTTGAAAATTTGTAGAGATCTAATGGGTAGCTTTCCACATTTACTAACCGCAAGGTTGACAGATGACTTATTAAATTATAGGTACTTAAATTTTAAGTACTGGGACCAGTATTTTCCAAAATTTATGTTATGATGTGCTTAATAAAAGATTTTGAGATCTCAGTGACCTTATCGACGCATTGTAATTTACAAATATAGTTTAGGAGGACTGGCGTAATTACTGGAAGATATGATGTCTCTGGCGAGCTCTGGCATTATAATGACAGCACACCTGCCTTCGGTTACCTTCGACACACCTCGTAAACCAGACCATGTGACCAGGCGCGGCCCATCCTAAGGTGCACTAGTGCGCCGAACCGCCAACAAAATTGAACAACATTTTGCAGCTCATCGTATTCCTACATAATAGTTTTAATTATAAAATTGCGCACATTATTTTAAATTAAAAAAAAGACTACCTATCAAAATATACATGAATTTGGTAGAGAATAATTTCTGCCCGCACGCAATTTATATCGGCTAGAAACCGGTACATACCATTCCGCGCGTTTCAGTGAAGCGCCCCGTAGGAACTCCAGTGAAAAATATTATAGCTTTAAAAAAATATTTTCATACAGACCAATGAACGCTGATTCTGAATATATAAGTTATATTTCATAATATTAAACGTAGAGTTCTTAAAAAATTATTAAAAAGTGCATTTTTAAACCTCTCGTCAAAACACACTGTAAAGTTGGTGTTACTGAATGGTTAGTGCTGACATCACGCGTCACCAGTCATTGTATTGAAACTTTGGTTATGTAGGTATGACACAAGTTATATTTAATAATAACAAGCCATCAGTATTAACAACATTTCATGTTATTAGTTATTTCGTACTGTTTATAGAGATTTAGTCGTTGTGTTTATTGAAACAATATTTAAGCCTAAATAATTCAGTATCCAAAATAGAGGTATATCTATTAGTTTATCTCTACTATTTAAAATATTGAAAAAGTTTAAACTGTACGAAAAATTGCATAATATGCCACATCATAATGCACTTAGAGACGGGCAAAGCGGCTCAGTTGAACGAGAATGAAAAGATCCGGTTCAGTGAATCAAATCAAATCAAAATCAAATCAAAAAATATTTATTGTAAAATAAAAATTACAAAAGGTGTAGCTTATGGGTAGACCCCATTTCTTCCAGCTAACCACATTTATTTAATTACAATGTTTATATAATATTATTTGTTTTATTATAATTACAATGTTTATACAGATAAAATAACAATATTCCAATGAAAAAAAAATATATAAATATATATACCAATAAAAATAGGCGTTTCATTTACGTGAGGTATTCACTCAACGTGTAGTGACATTTATTAACAAGGAAAGTGTTTAGTGACGATTTGAATTTGTGTGTATCTTGTATTTGTTTAATGTTATGTGGAAGGTTGTTATATACTTTAATGGCCATGTAGTATGGTCCTTTTTGGAATGTTGTTTTGTTTGCTTTTGGTATTAATAGGTTTTCTGTGAGCCTTGTAGCGTATTTATGTGTTGAGTTTTTTAGTGGGAACTTGTCTGTAGATGATCGCACTAACATGCATAATTCCATTATATATATGTCTGTGACTGTTAGAATTTTCAGATTTTTAAACATAGGTCTACATGAATCTAAACGACCGGAGTTTGTAATTTTTCTTATGCATCTCTTTTGTATGATGAAGACATCTTTGGCGTTTACCGAGTTTCCCCAAAAAATAATTCCGTATTTTATTATTGAATATACATAACCATAGTATGCGGCTATTACTGATTCGGTGTTCAATATTTTTCTCAAAGTACCCAGAACATAAGAAAAACTACTGATTTTTGCTACAATTTTTGAGACATGTTCTTTCCATTTTCGTTATTTGTTTTTGGGGTGTTATGCCGTGTTGCGCTACCTCCTTCTTTAGCCAACGTTTCGGACATCGTTGCAGTGTCCATCATCAGGGCAGATCCGGCAGATCCGGTAGATGACAAATAACGAAAATGCTTTTGGCCGTGAAAATCTTAAAACTTATATGTTCTTTCCAGTTTATGTTTATGTCTAATTCTATTCCCAGCAGTGAACAGGTTTGGGAAGGTTCAATATTATTATTAATAATAAGGTTCAATATTATTGAACCTTATTATTAATAATAATATTGAACCTTCAATATTATTAATAATAATAAGGTTCAATATTATTATTATTAATAATATTGAACCTTCCCAAACCTGTTCACTGCTGGGAATAGAATTTGAACAGGTTTGGGAAGGTTCAATATTATTATTATTAATGTATTTAGATAATATTATTATTAATGTTTACATTTATATTTATAGGTGTAGCTTGCACTGGACAAAATTTTAAAATTTGGGTTTTGTTTGTGTTGAGTGATAGATGTTGCGATAACAGCCAGTTTGCTATTAATTGGCAGGTCTCGTTAACTTGTTTGTTAAATTCGTCAACGTCTCCATTACATTCAAACAACAAAGCGGTGTCATCAGCGAACATTGAACATTCTGTGCCAGCAATTATTGGGAGTTCGTTTATATAGATAAGGAAGAGGAGAGGCCCAAGAATGCTTCCTTGTGGCACACCCTTGTTTATTTTTCTCCATTTGGATTCTACCATGTACTGGACCATTTTTTCATCGATATTTGAAATTTGAACTTTCTGCTGACGATTTTTTAAGTACGATTCAAACCATTTTAATGCTAATCCTCTAATACCTACATGTTCAAGTTTAATTAGAAGAAGCTCATGATCAACATTGTCGAATGCTTTTGAGAGGTCGAGAAAGATACCTACGGTTTTTTTACTAACATTAATATTTACTAGAATTTTGTTCAAAAAATTGAATACTGCCTGTGTTGTTGAACGGCCTTTACGGAATCCAAATTGTTGTGGACATATTATCTCAAAGTTTTCGAGAAAGTTATAAATGCGATTGTACATGGCGCTTTCAAATATTTTTGAAAAGTTTGGTAATAAGGATATCGGTCTGTAGTTTGAGATTTCCTGTTTAGGACCCTTCTTATACAAAGGTACAAAAATAGATTGTTTTAATTGTTCTGGGAAGGTTCCTGATTCGAAAGATTTATTAATTAATATTTCCAACGGGTAACTTAACGCTTCTGCACATGCTTTTATAATTTTTATAGGGATTTTGCCAGTGCCGACACTGCTTTTATTTTTCAGTTTTGTGATGATTTTAATAATTTTCTCCCTGTTTACAGGCGTTATGAAGAATGATCGCGACTGTTTGTTTTCGACTGTTTTGGCAGATTGTGGATGTAGAGATGTATTTTGTGGTGGTGGCGGTGGTGCAAAGAAAATGTTAAATTCATTTGCAATATTTTTTGGTTCTGATACCAGGTTATCATTTATTTTAAGACAGACTTTTGGTTTACTTTTAGAATTAGAGTTATTTGAGTTCTCTTTTATTATGTTCCACGATGTTTTGGTTTTATTTTGCGCGTTTTGAATTCGTTTACTATTATAATTCCGTTTAGCTACCTGTTTTACTTTACAAAGAATTTTTTTGTAATGTTTGATATTGTTTATGATTGTGAGGTCATTTGTGTTTTTTTGTTTCATGTACAGGTGTCTTTTTTGTCTAATAGATATCTTAATACCAGTCGTTACCCAATTTATTTTGCGTTTTTGGGGATATTTATACAGTTTAAAGGGGAAACAAAACTTCATACCATTATTTATTTCATTAATGAAGTATTCGTAGCTGTCATTAATGGATTCAAAGGATTTCAGTGGCTCCCAACATATACATGATAAGTAATTGTTAAAAATGTTAGTGTTTTCTGTGTTAAATAATTGTTTTTTTGTATACCACGTTTGGTTTATATTATATTCTGTTTTTACGTGCATTAACTGTGCCATGTGATCTGATACAGCTAATTCTGTGACTTCCCATGTGTAAGAGCTTTTTGGTATATTTGTACGTATATGATCAATTATACTTTTTTTATTTCCTTGTATACGAGTAGGTTTATCAATAATCAAGCGTATGTTGTGAGATTTTAATATGTTTTTGAGTGAATCTGCGTTTTTGTTCTTGTAGCTTGTATCAATATTTAAGTCACCGCAGAGTATTATTTGTTTTTTGTTGTTTTTGCAAATTTTGTTTAGTAAAAGTTCAAGTTGTTCAAAAAATATTAATATCAGAGTCATTATAGTAAATTATACAAATTATCATTTTAAGTTTTGGAATTTCAATACCAACACATTCCAATACAAATTCTTTTGTTATTTATTTAACAAATTCTAGTTCTTTAAATATAATGTTTTCGTTTAAGTAAATGGAGACACCTCCATGAATATGACTCTCTCGACAAAAAATTTAACCTAATTTATAACCATTAAAATTAATAGATGTTGTTTCGTCCTTTTGTAACCAGTGTTCGCTAACACAAAGTACATCGATATTTTTTTCATATAGAATATTTTCTAATTCTAAGATTTTATTTCGAATGCATTGCACGTTTTGATGCATTATTATGAAGGTGGGTTTGATGTCGTCAGGTTTAGGAGTACGTGTATTATTCATAAAAAAATTGTTTGTTTTTTCGGATAAGGTGAGTTCCTGTCATCTCGGGTTTGTGTAGAAATGGATGAAGTAATATATTTTGGGTTTTTTTCTGATGGATGTGGGTGCTCAAAATTGTAGACTGATATTTTATTGATCTCATTTTTTATATGCGCCCTTGTTAAGCTCATCATTTTGATAATTGTATGGCTATTCATTTTTTCATAAAAAATGGACCCACTAAATTTACAATAATTTTTGAATTCGAAGATGTAAGATATAATCTCAGAATTCAGTTTATAGATGTTTAAATTATTGTTTTTAGTAACTGGATGTATTAGGACATTAGTATGGGCTAGTTGTCGTAGGGTGTATAATCGGCTCAATTGAACGACTGAATTAAGCTACGGACACACTTGCTCATTAGAAGCCAAAGAGCATGCTACCTAGTAGCAATTGCTACCCGCTCACTCGTTCGCAAAGATCCGCGAACCGCGAGCAAGTGTGTCTGTAGCTTTGAAGATCGGACTTACGGAACCGGATCTTACGGATCCGTATGAAGACCCGGGTCACTAAGCCGACTCACTTCTCTATGAACTTCGATTTCAAAATGGCCGTCGTCGATCAGCTGGTAGGCGCTGTATCGCCTGTATCCTTTTTGCCTACAATTTTTGCAGTGTGCAAAAATTGTAGGCAAAAAGGATACAGGCGATACATGTGTGTTTGAGATAGTATTGATTTTAAAAGCTAAAAAAATAACAATTTCAAACAATTTCTACACCACTCTCCCATTGAAAAATACAATAACATTATAAATATAATATAATAAATAAATAATTCCACCTAAATAATGTTTTAACCTGTCGAATAGTACCATACTTTCTTCCGTGTAACTGTCATACAAAATGAACACCTGTTGAAAAACTTTTCAGGAGTGATGACGTCACACGATTCACTATACGTACGGTGTTTTTCGGGGATCTTGAAAAATTAAAACTTTGAAAATTATTTTAACTATTAAAACAAACTTTAAAAAAAATGCAGTTATTTAAGTCAGAAGGTCATTCATTAAAAAAAATTGGACTGGAGTTCTCTATTATCATTTGTATGAAGTCCATGCCGCGCTGAAACATGCCGCTGCGCTAGGAATGTCGTCCAGAATTATAAGGCAAATCTTACACTCAGACCTTCACCTGTACCCTTACAAGATGATGCGTACACGGGAATTGAGCCCACAAGATTTTGTGAAACGTAGAGATGCTTGCATTGCAATCGTAACTGCTGTTTCCCTCGGCGCTGTTTTGTGCACTAGCGACGAAAGGTTAACCATCACCGTTATTGAGTTATTCATCTCACTATTGTGAGATATTGGAGACCCTTAGGCGTCCTAAAATGAAAGAGTTTGGCGAGGAACACGACACAGAAGCCTTCTGGTTTCAACAAGATGAAGCCATGTCCCATGCTGTCCATCGTTCATGCGAAATTTTGCAAAAGCTCTTTCCAGGTCACCTGATCTCTTTGCGGGGGTATATTCCATAGCCCCCCCAACAGAATTTCGTGATTTGAAGACAATTTTTCACATTTACAGCGCAGCTTTTATTTTCTGTTTCATTTATTAACCAATGTGATTTTTGTTATAATTGCAATTTTTTTACACTAAAGCTGTGTTATTACTTTAGCACTTTTTGATTGAGATCTATGCTTGATGCCTTTCAAAGGTTTTCGTTTTATAAAATACTAGCAGACCCGGCCACACGTTGCTGTGGCTAACGAAACACAACGCCATTACCCAACCTTTATAAAATCCACACCACCCGCTTGCCAGCTGCCCGCTGCCCGCTGCCTGAATTGAATATTTGAATTTCTCGGCTTTTTTCTACTATAATAAGCATGTATTATACATATAAACCTTCCCCTTGAATCACTCTATCTATTGGTGAAAACCGCATGAAAATCTGTTTCGTAGTTTAAAAGATTAACGCGCACATCCTTTTTGAGCGACTTCATTTTATACTATGTAATGATGATGATGATGATAATGACTAGAAGTTTTTCCGGCTTAATTCTGAATTCTGACCTCACCGAACGATAAAAATCAACAGCATCCAAATCAATATTTTTTTCCCGTAGCCCTTTCTTTAGCGCGCTATGTTTGATATTTTTGCATTGGTTCCGTTTTATGAGGGTATGCTCACAAATGTTGTTTTGTTAAAATTTATAAATAACGGAAAAGAATTTCGATATTTCTTATTTAATGGCAATTGCTCGGATTTCCGGGTGCTGAATCACGGAAATTTGAAATACTGTAAAGACAATAAATCCGAAATTGAGTTAAATATATCATTTTTCCTCTTTTTCTCTTTCGATCTGCTTCGTCGAAATATTTCTTGGAAAATAGGGGCGTCTTTTATGTGGTGCATTTAAAAATAATTCTTTTTTATTTAAAAAAAATTAAATACCTTTGCTAATGAAATTTACAAAAAAAAAATCTGTAAGATCTGTTCAATGTTACTTTTAAATAAAAAATCATAAAACAAGGATATGATTTGCTGACAAACTTTCTTTTCGCTCTCCTGAAAAATTTTGTTACAGCTTTTAAAATTTCCCTGATCGGTGGGTATATTACAAAGTTCGAAAGGGTTTCGCAACAAACTTCGTCAGTCTATTTTGAATCAGCCACCCAATTTTTTTTTTATATATTCTTTAATTACAAATTCGCAACTTGGGAGTTATATTCGATTCAAACTTAACATTCACAGCACATATAGATGATATAACTAATAAGGCTTTAAAGATTCTTGGCTTCCTTTGTAGAACCCTAACTGATTTTAAGACCATGGATTGCATGAAAACACTCTACATTTCATTAGTTAGATGTCAAGTAGAATATAATTCACCTATTTGGTCCCCTTTCTATAAAGTACACTCTAACAAAATAGAACGTTTTCAACACAAATTTCTTAGGTACTTAAATTTCAAACTCAAAATTCCAATAGAAAACATTAATTATTTAAGTTTAATGAATCGACTAAAATTAATTACGCTGTCTGACAGATGAATCATTTCAGACCTAATTTTTTTGTACAGAGTTATGAACAACCTAATTGACAGCCCTGCCATCGTTTCTAGTATTAAACTCCATGTACCGACAAGGAATACTAGACAAAATATAACATTCTTTTGCAACACATACACAACCAACTATCAATCACACTCACTTACCAATAGGATGCATGATTTAGGCAACAAGTTTGGTGGTATTGTAGATGTATTCGCTGATTCCCTTTACATTCTAAAATGCAATTTAAACCAACACTTTGTGGAATCCTACAAATTATTGTAACGTGGGTATAATATATTTAACGATTTGATGTGTTATTGTAATGTTTTATATTATATTTTGTTCTATGTTATTATTAAATATTACATTGTTTAAAATATTTCACGGTTTTACGCAAGAATATACAAGTGGTTTTTTCTTTAAAAACTACTTGTATATTCTTAAAAGTTTTTTCACTTTTATAACTTTTGGTATAAATTCTATGTATGTGTAATCCTCGATATCTTAAATATTATTTTATAATCTATGTAAAAGCCCCTACGGGCGTATAACAACAATAAATAAATATTTCAGAATGATAAAAATCGACAACATTCATTGGATTGGTTTTAAAAAATTAATACAAAAAAACGTTTAACGGATTACTGACTTTTTAGCACTAGTTGTGCTTGGTGAAAGGGTTTTGTAAAATTAAAAATAAATAATAATAATACTGGTTAGCTACATACACAATGGAATTCTACAAAATAAACATACCTATCTACCAATCAGCATATTTTCATAAAAAAGAGAGTACAAAATAATGGCTGTGATGACATTGCTATTCAATTTAAAATATTACTCTTCCGAGGAAACGTAATTTTATGGTCATTAAATACAAATCATACAAAAATATTTACTACTGCTTTGGTTTGCTTTTCTTTGGAACACAGCTTTGTCGTGCATAAATTGAAAATTCTATCAAAATAAATAAAAAATATATATTTTTTTTTAAGGTGTCTTATTTTTTACATTATTTTTCTTATGTTGACACAGTAGATAGGTAAAGATTATTATTATTTTTTTATATAATTACAAATAACTCTGAAATCACGCAGAATTGAATTTTGTACGTAATTTAAAACAAAAACAAATAAAAAATACGTATCCGTACTAGATATTTGCTATACCCACCTTTCGAATAAAAAAATAATTATTCAGTTCGGTTAGGTATTTTGGCCTAAAAGTCAAATTTAAATTTTATATGAAAAAGTTCGCGCAGCATCCGCATAGATTACTAATATAATTTATAATTATTTATAATTTAAAACGATGAATATTATTTTGTTAATCGTGATATTTTGCAGGTTTACGCCATCCTAACCCATGGCATCTTCTCAGGCCCCGCTATCGAACGAATCAACAATGCGCCCTTCGAAGCCGTGGTGGTCTCCAATACCATCCCGCAGGAACGTCACTCCAAATACTGCCCCAAGATACAGGTAAATACCGATCAGCCAACCACCTCCCATTCTAATACTCAAACTAATTCTCCCACAAACTAACCTAACCTTACCTAAACCTCCACAAACTATATCCTATGTCCTTCACCTTCAGCCAAAACTACCTCAACCCAGTCCAGGATATTGAATCAAGTTGACCTGCTATTATTACAGATAGATCCTTCTATATAATATTCTACATATGGTGTCCTGGCCTGGGTTGAGGAGATTTTGCTTCAGCCTCTTGGCCCTCCTATTGTTAAAGTATACTTATAATGGGTTGTTTTAAAAAAATTGAGCAATTCAAAGCACTTCAAATATTTTAAGTTAATTTTCACGTTCTGTGAAAGTTCTATTCAAGTTCTGTGATTATTTCAGTTCTATGAAGCAACTGGCCTATAATGATATAATAATAGATGTTACACACACGTGAAAATTATCTTCAAATATTTGATGAATTGTTAAAATTTTATGAAACAACCCGCCCTTAGTAATGTACTAAATGCTTATCCTAAATGAAGGATTAATAACTTACTAGCAGTTAAAAACCCGCTCCGCAGGTTTTCTCTGCTAGGCCCTGCGGGCGGCTTTTAGTTCGACTTCGCTCAGTTTGAGTGTAGGTAACCATTTTATAAATCCGATAAGAACCGCTTCCAAAAATAACCAGTTCCTCGGATCCACTGTGATCCAGTGAAAGCTAGTCACTGAGTTAAAGTAACCGTGACAGGCAATGACGCCATATGTAATCTCTCCATATCCGGAAAGATACTTAAATTCTATAAATGCGTAGTACTTATACCTACCTATGGAAGAAACGTCCACATGCGAGCTGCTGACGGAAGTAGCGACATCTTGTGTCGAATTCTTGACTTCGGAACCGAATGATAACAGTAGCTTTGTGTGAAATTCCACGTACACAGATGTTTTTTGTGGCGCGGCGCGTATGGCGTGGCGTCCGACATTCACTCCTAGCTGGGTTCTGAAATTCAACCACGCAGACGCTACGGTAATAATACTGTTCGATGCCGGTAGCTCGCCGAAAGTACTAAAATTTTGAGAAACAACTCAATCTCAAGCTGCCGACACCTGATTTGATGAAAAAAATCTCACTGTTTCTGGATGGAGTATTATTACTTTATTCTGCTGATATTCTAGAACATTTTTGCCCACTCCTGACAATCATTTTCTTACCTGCCACGACCTAAGACTTAAACTTTTTCTCTTTAATATCGATTTTAAAATGCTCCATTGCAATTTTTTTCCCGTTCTGTGTCAGCCACAAATCAGTGGGATACAATGATAACACTCCTCAATAATCAGTTCTTCATACCGTGGGGTGATAAATACAATTAGGCAACTCTGAAATCAGCTTTGTTGAGAAATTGAATTACGAGATGGTAATCTATTATTGCATATTGGTACTGAGTATGATTTAATCGTACGAGTAGATTTGTGTGTCGGGAATCGTAATACTTACATTTTAGAAAATGACTAATCATTTTTTTATGTATTTATTTACAAAAATGGAAAGACTTACTTACATACATACAAAAAAAACAACGATAGCAATTCAAACAATTCCACAAATTTTAATGCTACAGCCAGCTAAAAGTCTAGTTGCCTAATTGAAACGTGGAAAAAACACTTATGGTAACCAGAGAGGTTCGCGATAAACTCAAAACTACTGAACGGATTTTCATGCGGTTTTCACCAATATATTGAGTGATTCGTGAGGAAGGTTTAGGTAAATATTTTACCAAGGTTTTGTGTAAATCGGTTGAAATATATAACGATGATTGTTAGAAGTGTCGGAAAAAGTCAAGCCGCCTTGAAGCTTTCATCGAAAACGCTGTGCATAATCCCTTTGAAATATAACAAAACAATGCATGGACAGATATTCCTCTTTTATAGATCTACAAAAAAGGTCGATGGCATATTTCAATCTTTTAAGGATAACTTGCTATACCTATTCTATCTTCTAAAAAAATGGTCACGTACAATGCGGTAATTGGAAAACTATTTAGACGGATACAGTATTAATTCTTATCAATTTAAATATGTTAGTTACCTCAAGCATTTTATGTAGGTATATTATTATAATCTTTCGCACCATCTTCTCTACGTATTTTAAATTAAAGTCCTCCGCGGCATCTGTCTGTCTATCTGTTCGCGATAAACTCAAATATGACGGTGGTTATAAACGTTGACCATCCACTAGATGGCGTCGTGTTTAGTTAGCCACAGCAACGCGTGGCCGTTTCAGCTAGTATTCAAATATTTTGATGATTCCAATGCGTTACGACTTTTCTGTTTGTGGCATTCATAGACGAGGAAATAAGGTTATGCTTTTAGTGTGTAACTCAAAAACGCTGAGTTGTAGTTATTACCCCATGATATGTCACATAAAAAAGTGGAAATAATTGAGTTCCGTGCTTCCGGTCTTATACCAACATGTCGCCATATTTCCACCACATTTTTTAAAAATTACAACTAACCGGTATATTTTTTTCTTGAAATAACTACCGCTGCCGGGCGGTTAACCGCCAAACACAGCCTTGCTGTTACTATTGTGACTTTTTTTCTCAGCATCAGGCAGTTATTCTCTTAATTCTGTACTATTATTCTTTCCTTACCTACTTCCTACATTAGGTACATAAATTAGAAAGCTACGACATAAAAAGGTACGCGTTAATTTTCATTAATTGCGTGAAATCAACTGGCTTCTTAACTTTTTTAATTCATTCCAAAAACGCTAAATAAATGAGAAAAGTTTATACACCGCCTTAAATGATTTTTTTCGTGGATGATATTACGTATATACATCGTAAAAGGGTATTGCTTTTTACCAAGTTTAAATATTTTTTTGGTTATATAAGCGACATCTTTGGTTTGATCGGTGAAACCATTTCTTGAATTGTGTTGGTCATTTAATCTATTCGTAATGAAATACTTCTTCAGGTGAAATATTTAAAAAATTATAGATGTCGTACCTAATAATTTCAGTTCAAAAGTATTTTAATTAGCTATCCTTCATTAATTAGTTGTAGGCATTTTATTTATTTAGTGAATTGGAGAAGAGTCGGTCAGAACTAAAAAGTAGCAAACCGGCCACAAGTTGCTTGACATATTAGATTAGGAATGAAATTGGAACACATTTTTGAAAAAAAAATCGGTTTAAAATTAAATAAGGCGTTTGTTTTATGCATCCATATGCTCAAAATAGATACTACGAGAATGATCGTGAAAATATACTTGAAATTGTTAATTTTTTTGCGTTAATTCCACACAGGAGGACTTGAGGAAAATAATTTCCCTCAGGGCTTATGACATCTTAGGGGAGGCGTGTGAAGAGTCTTTTTAATGATAGGAAGGAGAGAGAGTTCTGGGAAGGAAAAGGTATGAGGAGTGGGTAGGAATCTTGGGGTCAGTGTGTCCGGGAGTGACGGATGTATGAATTCATCCCTCCAACTGGCGGTGCGAGAGAGTCGGACCGGAGAGGTCAAAAGGTCCCTCAACCAGTTTCATACCAATTTAAAGCCAGGTCTCCAGCGACTGTCTGAACATTCGCTTGAACTTTAGTATAAACTTTGTCAATGGGGGCGTGGCTTTGAACAATTCTTATTCGCAGATGCTATGTTGAAGCTTTCGATGGCCGGTGGAAAACATTCACCTTCCGGGTGAAGCGGGAAGGCAGGCGGGAGGATTATTTCATATTTTACAACAGCGAAGCTGTCAGTCACGGAGAATAAATCGAACGAGTTTTTGGGGTTATGACAACTGCTAATAATTATGAGTTTAAATTGTACATAAATACTGTCGTGATGAGTTATTATTTCTATCGGGAACTCTCCTGTAAATAAAGTCTATTAATTTATATGTAGAGGGCCTATAAACCTAGGTAACAATTTATCATAATACTTGTTGTTTTCAAATTCTTAAACGGTTCATTTAAGTCTTGTACGAATGCTAGTATCCAGAAATATTAATGTAAAGCTAATTCGTATTTCTGGTGAAATCTTTCTTGCGCATGTTTAGTATAATTAAAATGGAAACTTCGCTGGTTAATGCAATCATGTAATATGTTACTTTCTTATTAAAATATGTATAACTGTTTGTTTCCTAAATAAACTAAAATAAAATAAAATAAAATAAAAATAATTAAACCCAGCTCTTCAAAATCGGTTTCAGAGACACGGAAGAAAATGACGAAGAAAATAAATTATTTTTAATTCCTGGTAAATAAAAACCTAATAAAATTTGTAGTACGTTTAATTCTGCGTTTTCTCCCTGATACATACAATCTTATCGTTAAAACCGTAAGAATCTCTTTCAAATCAGAACTTTTTTGACGTCTACGAAATTCTTTTCCTCATCACAACTCATCTTGACATTTACGTAAACGTCAAACGTCAAGTGTTCAGTGCATAGGCGTAGACACGTCCCCACCACAGACCACTAAACAAAATGTGTGTGGCCACGCCCACTTCGCTCCAATATTTCACCAATGTTTCAACAAACGGAGGAGACGGAAAACAAAAAAGTTTATAGTAATATTCAAGCAAATGTTCAAGTTCACGGTCGGAGGAGACCTGACTTAAGGATGAAAACAAAATCAAGTGTTTCATTTTTTATCGAACGTAGGTAGGTACTCGCTTCACCTCGGGAATTTCGTTTTTTTTCTAATGGGATACAATAACTACAATAATCCCGAATAAATAGAAAGAAATGTTATGTAACATAATTTTTTAAAAACACTAACTTTTTTTACACACACTTCAAAAGTACTTTCGAACACAATCGTGTATCCACGGCAATTTTTTGTTTATTTAAAAATGTCTACAATTATTTTAACATACATATAAAACAAGAATACACACATTATAAATTACAAAATATGTACAATGCTGAACAGGCGTTGAAGTTATTTGACTTGATTGATTGTTCATAACAATATTTGTACATCCAATGGGCATTAATCAAAAATGACGACTTACCTACAGCTTTTTTTCGTTTAGATTCCATTCGAACATATTCCATCGACATTGATTTGACTATTAAGTACTGTACCAAAATATAATTTTTTCTAGCGTATCTGTATGTTAGTTTTGGCTCAAAACACGTCGGCAGCTGATTGTGTAACAATAATAATTATAATTTGCCCCAGTGAAGGGATGTTACTATCACTAGTTTGGTGATCTTCGTTTTTTTCTTAATTTATAGTTATGGCATCTGTCGTAAATTTGAGGAAACTTCTCAAAATGGGTTGGTGCCACGGGACAGAAAATCTTGAAAAGTGCCATCCATACACTTTTGAAAGAAAACTTTTAATTAGACCTTTCGGCAATGAAATTGATCAAATGAAAAAGTCTGATCGATTTTATCCGATAACATGAATTGAAACCCAACATTTTGGATTTTCAGGTCTAATGACTAGACATTAATTATTCAGGTTATTTCAAGCAATAAATTTAATATTCAAAATTTAAATTCTTCTTTTTTGGTAAAATTTCACTAGTGCTGTCACCCCACGGAATGCTGTAAAACTCTGCGTAGAAATTAAACTTCGCTAAAGTAAGGTAACAGTTTAAGGGGCAGTCCATTGTGGGTTTTTTTATGCGCAGGATCTTACAGCATTTGGTTTAGGTCGATTCCTTGTCACTGTTCTGTTTTGTCATGGAACCATTAATTTATTGAATTTTAATTTTGTTAAAATCTGAGCCAGAGCTTACGCTCCGCCACAGATGTCGTCACTTATTTTGCAGGAACCCCACTATATTATTAAAATTTTACGCGAATCAACATGATACGTCACGAACGGTGTTTTTTTTTTACTTTCGATTTCCTGATAATGATTAAAATGAGCAAGCGGCCGGGCAGTTTCTCATCGGCTGCATGCGGGCTGAATTATGCTTCAAGGTCCCTCCCGACTGTGCAATGAATAAATAAAAATAAATAAATGCATTATTGATTGACTGTCTGTTTGGTGTTTGGTATTTTCAGACCATCGACGTGTCCATGATGTTCGCGGAAGCCATCCGCCGCACTCACAACGGAGAGTCCGTGTCCTACCTCTTCCAGAACGTGCCCTACTAGACGCGACCTCCCCAGCCCATGTTCATGAATAATTAAGCCACAACCAACCCAATGCATGCTCATGAACATTTGTGACGCGACCCACCGAGTGTCGATGAGCAAAGCACTACCTACGATCACTCATGAACTATCGTGGAGCTGGAAAAATGAAATCCACCAAAGATTATTTATTGTACGTATTAGCTTTCCCAATGTGGCGTGAAATAATAAATAAAAAAAACAATCGTGTGTATTCTTAAATTGGGCACAGATAACTACAGAATAAAGTCCGCCAGTGTATCGCTTATAGGTATTTGTTATTGTGAACTAACGAAATGTTTTACTAGTAGGTATCTGCTGTAGTTATAGTTAGTCATAAAAGACATAATATTTACTCTAATGGGCATTGCAACAAAAAATGAGAGCACTGGTGAATTTGTTTCTAAAATAATCTCTCCTCAATATTTATAAATTATTATTGTTAATTTTCAAGTTTAATTTTAATCCATGGCTTAAGCTTAACGTAAGCGTACTTTAGGAGTGTTAAATGTTAGATTAAGTTTCCAGAAGAATTAAAATTTAGTTCAAACCATTCGGTAAACATTTGGAGTTTTGGAAAATAGAAAGAGTTGATGTTTACATAAACATTCCAATAAATATAAGGTACTCTCTAAAAAAATTGAGTAACAGATGTTTTTTTTTCAATAAAGCTTTATTTTCTTTAAAGTTGCATTTTATTTGAATTATTTCACCTTATCCTCATTATTATTGCTTAATTATGGGGGTACATCAAATATATCTACTATGTAATTAATTACTGTATAAAATTTATTTGTAATTTATGTACCTTCTATTACTAATAATAAAAAATAAAAATAAAATTCTTTAATCCTCATTGGTTTAAGGAAAAGGTTATCACAAAATCCCTCATGGACTTACGTAGTAAATACTTTACTTATTGTAAATACGTAGGTATAGGTACAGGTGTAACAGCACGCACCCAATTCACGAGCATATTTGGAGTACAAAAAGTAGACATTATGTCGTCTTGCTGTGCGATGATATTTTTTTTCTATCTCTACAAATTATAAATTGAAGCCCTCCGCCGCGTCTGTCTGTTCGTGATAAACTCAAAAACGACTGAACGGATTTTCATGCGGTTTTCACCAATAGATAGAGTGAGGAAGGTTTAGGTATATAATTTGTCAAAGTTTTGTGTAAATTGGTTGAAATATATAATATATAAAGGAGAATGTCTGTATGTGGTGGACGAGCGGGCTGGCAAGCGGGCGGTGTGAATTTGATTTGTATGCAAATTAACAGATGGCGGTGCGAGTTAATTTATAGAAAGTTGGATAACCATCCAGTAGATGGCAACGCGTGTCGGGTCAGCTAGTTAACAATAAAACAATATTGATCATAAAACATGCTGGCTGTTTTTTTTAACCATTGATGCCCAGGAAATATTTTGTTTTATATGAATACCGCACAAGAGGACCTATGTAACTGCCGGAGTCATTTGGGGTTTAGGGGTATTGTATGTTGAAGAGGGTAGGGAGGGGAAGGAAACGAGGAAGGTGGAGAAATACCTGGCTATTCCGATTTAGTCTCCAAACACGGCTAAAGCTATTTCAAGTAACGTGGTCCTTCACCAAGGCCATATTTATTGTAAGTATCTACCACTCCGGAAGTTTTCCAAGAAAACTTTGCGTTCTGAAAACAGAGAAATGTCCCTGAAGAAGATAAATAAAGGTTTTCTGCGTAAAGCTTAAAGCTCGGTTATGCCACATTTTGTTTATTTACCATTGATTGACAAAATTTGCTATTGACAAAAGGTCACTTCTCAACTAAGCATTCATTATATCTCCTGGATTTCAGCAGTGCATCTAATATTAAAAGGTCTTCTTCTTTCTTTCGTTTAGCGCCAACTCCTATCAGAAGTTGCCTATCATCAAAACAATCTTCAGCTGCCTTCCGAAGGAACTTGCAAAAATGTCATACATATTATATTATGTGAATATTCCATTATAATATTATTATAATAATACGATAATGAGAAATGAAACCAACAAAATTAATAATTACAGAGCTAATTGTATAAGTTGGCGTAAAAATTAACTAACGCTATATCTTATTTTTTTTTACATGAGCTCCACACAGGAGGCCCTGAGGAAAATAATTTCACTCAGGGGCTATGTCATCTTTGGGGATGTTGTGTGGAGGGTTTTTTTTTAAAGGAAAGGAAGAAGGGGACAGTTCTGGGAAGGAAGAGGGTTTAAGGGGTGGATAGGAATCTGGGATTCAGTGTGTCCTGGTCATCCGCCTCCAAGGCCTAGACAAACCTCACCCCATGAACCCGGGCAGCCCTGCTAAAACACCAAACGTAGCGAACCACTTGGGGTGACCTATACCTAGGGTGGTTATCCAATAAAGGTTCCCGGGGCGGCGGTACCCATTCCCGCCTCCCTAATTGATGATTAATTGATGTCTTAATATTTTAATCGGGCAACAACACCTACCCTCGTTGTCATAATCTATTGTGTGATTTTATTCTAATGTAAGTGTAGGTATGTTCACAGTATAATAAATTGACATAAAATTACTGCCTCAACACAGGCTAGCCTAGTGAGGCAGGTTATGAGAAACCTAAATTTATAATTATAAATCTCTATTCTTTAATTACCTACTGTATATATGTATTTTGTTTTTTGATATTAACTTTCGTACGTATGCAACTTTTAAACTGTACTTTTACTGTACTTATGATGTACTTTTTGTTTTTGTAGTTATAAATCTTCATTTTTTTTTGTTCAATAAAGATATATTATTATTATTATTATTATAAACGACAGAGCCCACATTTTTCGCCAACTTATACGTATAGTACCTACTGTATATAGAGGTACACTAATTTCAACGTAAAACAGTGACTAAAAATATTAATAACATTGAAAAAATTCGATTGATGTAAATAGGCGAGCGAATGTAGGTACCCGCATTTTATACGTCGTCGTTTAGGTATATAATTATATAATTTGGGAGTCGGGTATGAGAACCTTTCATTGGCTAACAAACACCTCTGCCTAGAGTCGTTTGGCAGAGTACCTACGTTTGATGAAATAACAGGGGTGCCCAGGGTCATGCAATGAGTTCTTTCCAGGACTTGGCAGCAGATGAGTCTGACCACCAACTGCGAGGCGGGCCGGATCGGGAGAGGTCGGTTGACGGAGACCCTTCAGCCGGACTAAGTGGCTAAAAATTTTTGTAACATTTTTTAAAATCTAAAGGAATGCCTTAACAACGAGAAGTAATACTGTGTTATCATTCTGGCAACGTCAATTTATTGTGGATGGCAGGCAATTATTGTTAACCCAAACAAAACAAACTAGAATTGTGTGTAATGGTGCATTTGTGTACACTTCTGAAAGGTAATGTCACTGCGAAAGGACATTTTATCTTGCCTTCACCTACTTATAGTTTTTAACGAGAAAGGGACAACGCCAAACTTTACTACCGACCTGAAGTTGATACAGAAATCATCGCAATAGGCAGGTTTAAGGTCAGAAAAGTGGCATGCCTCCCCACCCACACTTTTCTCTGTCACGTGTTTGTTTTTACGCATCTTTCTGTTTTGCTTACGGTCACCTTAAAGTCAGTAAAGTGACTGTACCTGCGTGACAATGGATCGTATCAAGTTTACGTCGGCATTAAAGTTTGGTGTGTACTATGCCTATCTGCAAAATATAAACGTACAGTAAATTTGAAGGATTTTACAGCACCTATGTTAATTTATTAATAGTAGTTCTGAACAACGGACTTCACTTAATGTTGATTACTCCGATTTAGCAGCTCGCAGCAGTCATGTGGTCTGGTGGAATAAAAATGCACCTACTAACAAACACGGTCACCATTAGGATTGTGTGGACACGGAACACACAAACAAATTTACGTACAGACGAAATGCACAGTGGTCTAGTGAAAGCAGGCCTACGCTACGCTCGGTCATTATTTGTTTTTAAGTTTTCACATAAATTTTCTTTAATGAAGTCAAATAACATGTTTAAAACATGCTTTATGCAGGCAGGTGGAATACCGTGTGTTTCAATGTGACCTATAAACGAGAATGCAGGAGTTCAATGATGCTAGTGCTAGATGCATAGTTGCTATTTCATTAGTACCGAGCGGGCTCCTTTTACATTTAAATGAAGCAATTAACAGCACGAACCCGAAGAATTTTGAACAGCGATTCCTGAACATATTTGGAGTAAAATATGTACATGTCATTTTGCAGTCCGATGATATTATTTTCAAAGAAAAACAATAAAAATATTTTTCCACTACACACCGCCACTGATCCCACCCCTACACCGGTGTAGGGGTGGGATCAGTGGCGATCAACGGGATCACGTGATACGCCCGTTGTTTCGTGTGTTACCGTGCTGCTAGGATGAGACGATTTTTCACGTGAACCCCGCTACGTTATACTCGACAACTCAGTAGAATGTATGTTAAAAAATTAATGTAAAGCAAAATGACATCTGCATGTTTGAAGCGAAACTTCTATAGCCGGAAACGGAAATTACGCTGGTCTGCGCTCATTGGTCGCTTTGACCTCCCTTTTCAAGAATTGGTTGCGATTGTTTTGGTAAAGTTTCGTTTCTACCGCGTGTAAACTGCACCAGATTTTTTTTACTATAAATAAGCTTAGGAATCGCTGGTTAAAATCTTTCGGGTACGGCACGTAGGGGAGACCTAGGGGAGTTGTAACAGAGGAGAGTTGTGACAAAGACGATTTCTCCCTACCTATAATAGTTAGCGATATTGTAAAAATGCTCGTTCGTCGCTTTAGAGACGCGCTACTTCACTCAGTACCCACCGGCGGCGCACAATTACGACGTCTGAATGCAAATAAATGCGAAAAGTAAGTTTTTCTTCAATATTTTGATTGAATTTATATCACGTCTTAGTACAAGTGCGTTGTTGTGTTATTTTTTCTTAAGTTGTATGGTTTTTTGAGTCTCAAAGCGTTGCATTGATCTTTTGTGTTTGCATCGGGTTTAGAAAATATGAATCATTAGTCGGACCAAGTAGTAATTTTGAGCACCTAGGAGAGTTGTGACAGCCTGTCACAACTCTTATTTCGACACTTTTTAAAATTAATTTACGATGTCTGTATGTGTGTTTGTGCGTTAGTATATTAAGGTCAAATCTTGCAAGTGCAGTCCGCAATAAAAGCTTGTCTCAAAAAATCACTTTCGATAAAAAAAATATTTGGACTTTTAGTGTGATATTGCATGCTGGATGACTACTTTTTTGTTTCAGAATGCCTAACAACTATACGCGAAAGACTGGTAAAGGCATTGCTAGTGTCTAAATACTCAAATAGTCTAAATACAAAGCTGACACAACTTACCTCGGTACCTGTCACAACTTACCTCGGTGATAGGGGAGTTGTGAGATTGGGAGTAGTTGTTCTTTTTGTTGATTTTCTCGGAAACCGTAATACTTTAATTAATTTTGATGATTGTTTTGGAAAGGGAAGGAATGGTGCTACCTTAATTTACATAGATCATAAATACGGAATATTTCTTGAGCGAGATATATCCCTTAAATTAAAAATTGTCAAAACCCTCCTAGGTCTCCCCTACATGTTACACTTGTATTATAGTACTTGGATAATATTTGTTTTACATTGTTTTTTGCCTGATATCAATTTTAGGAAACTGATTTTATATAAGTAACTACATTTTATTACTATAATTATTGTTTTCGATTACACGTTATAGGTAGAGTACCTACAATATATTTTTATTAACATTTTTTTTTACTAAGATAATTTCCCAAACGTGCATCTTAATCTATTGAAGGTTATCAGTTGAAGTAGACATCTACTGTAAGACCTGTAATGTTATAATTGTGTTTATATATTTTTTTAATACGTGAATCCACTATTCTATGTCCGTATACGTATAAATATTATGCTCCTTACTCCTTATCAAAAGTGAAAGCTTTCTTAAATACAATTTAAAAATAAATATTTGTTTGTTTTAAGATATTTATTTCGAAACTGCGTTTCACAATCGCTGTTATCGTCATCACTGTATGAAATAAGAAGACGTAAACATTTAAATTTGCTGTTTCGCCACCACGGAGATACTAACCACAGATGTAATTTTGTAATTTTTAGATATTCAATATATTTTTAAAATCAATTATATTGATATTTCTAACTTCCTCGCAGTCATCTCACAGAAATCTGTGACCGGAGAATTTTATTACTTCAAAAGAAGAGCAACTTTTTTTTATTTATTTGTTATAACATACATTCAGTATAAGGAAGCTTTGACTGTCCAACTAGGAAGATCTCCCGTTCTAGGACAGTCAAATTGACATAATCATATTACGTTGGTACGTATATTATCATTCATAAAGTAAAGTAAATTTAAGCTTCACAATTTGCATTTATATAATTATGAAAATCTGGAATCAATTAATTAACAAGAAAAAGTGTATTCGAAGTGATTAAACACGAAAACAGTAAGTAAAAGAAAAATAAAAAGAAAAGAAAAAAAATTGAAACAAAAGAAATATATAAGGTGCTCGTAATACATAATTATCAAATAACATTTTTTAATAATATTTCTGACTCTGTTCTGCCTAAATCTAGTAAACATTTTGTTATTTTTTTACCGAACGATGACACTTCATACAGTTTTAGTTGTGAAGAGATTTTGTTATATAATTTCGGTCCCAGGTATGAGAACATCATTTGATAAGCTGCTGTGTTGCTTGTCGGAATAGAAAGGTCATTTCTGCCCTTACTTCTGGTTCGATGTATGTGTTCGACTTTTTAAATTTTATATTAATTTTTATGAGCATAAACTATTAGATATCTTTTTATGTAACATTGTCGAACATCTAGTACATTAAATTGCCTGAAGAGAGAGCATCGCTCGAATATCTGAATAATATAATATTCTTCATTATAACACGTAAAATAGATTTCTTTGCCTTCAATAATGAGTTTAATATTGTTTTCGCTGTACCCCCCCCCCCCCCCACCCAATACGTCCGTAGGTTATGATCGAGTTGCATAGCCCGTAATATATATTTTTAAGTAGTGTGTTTTTACTATTAATCGTAATCGTAGGTAATCGTTGATCTGACTAACTTCTTTGTAAACTCCCTCTTTCTCACACATGAATGACGCATGTAACAGAATGTACACTGGATATTCCTGCGGCAGTTCCAAGCATCTAGGCACCAAAAAAGCCTATTCTACAACCTTGAAAGAAGAAGCGGCAGTTTGTAGGAGATAGGTGCAGATGTTGGGAGTCTAGAAAATGTCGGCCATGGCCTCAAGGTTGATATATTCATACATATATATACGTACTTTAAACCGCAAACACCCGTCATCCATTTTCCAATTATTTTGTTCACGTCCTGAATGCATGGGGTTCAGGCTTCCGCGGAAAACATAAGCCGCATTCACAAAATGAGTCTGCACTATGCTATTTTCTCACTCTCTCGAATGATATCTTACCGGGGTATTCAGTGGAGTGGGGAGAGGGAAGGTGGAGGTGACGGAGTGGGAAACCCCTAATACCATGCGAGCGAAGCCGCAGGAAAAAGCTAGTATCCTAATATTTAAAATGTTTCGAATTCTAATGAAAATGCAAATTAATTTTCTTAGTCTCTCTACTGTTGTACTGATTTGCTTATTCCCCTTTATGTTAGTATCCTTAATTACACAAAGATATTTAACATTGGTTTTAACAGTGAGTACAGAGTAATCTGGTTCACATAGACATGAATGGATGTATATTTTCTTACGTAGATGGTATATTTGCGACACGTTCCAGAGTGGAAGATACCTACTAAGTATCGCCCTGGTGTAAGATTTAGCTGTAACAAGCCTATACTGAATAGCTAGATACTTCCCCACCTTCCTCTCCCCATCTCCGTCCCCTCCTCACTACCGTCAGCCTCACAAGTAACCCAATTGGGGATGCCATAGTCTCACTGGCTCAATTGCGGTATTCACATTAGCGATGTGTAGGTTCAGCTGGAGTGAAGCGGCTCCTACTCCTACTCCCTTTTCAAATCGACAACTCCCAAAGAACCCGGTACAGTACGCGTATTTACAATCCCTACCGCGATTCAGTCACGCTAGTGTTTGAAACGCGATAGGGTTTGTAATGCGTAAATCACCAACAAACACTACCGCGTTTCAGTCGCGCTAGTGACTGAAATGCGGTAGGGATTGTTATGCATAAATCACCTTACAAACACTACCGCGTTTCAGTCGCCTACGCGCTTCGTTGCTCTATCTGTTTCGGTGAGGGTGACGACCGTAATTATAGAGAGGTTAGCAGAGAGGATGGACAGCGTTTTTTTAGTTAGAATATTTTTTTTTAGATTGAAAATTTTTTTTAAGTAAAAAAAACGCGGGTTTTTTTTTACTGAGAGTGACGACCGTAATTGTAGAAGGGTAAGCAGAGAGGATGGACCGCGTAATTTTTTACTGAAATTTTTTATAAAAATTTTTTTTTTTTACATAGAAAATTTATATTTTAAGTAAAAAAAACGCGCAAAAAAAATTCTAACTAAAAAAACGCTGTCCATCCTCTCTGCTAACCTCTCTATAATTACGGTTGTCACCCTCACAGAAACAGATAGAGCAACGAAGCGCGTAGGCGACTGAAACGCGGTAGTGTTTGTAAGGTGATTTATGCATAACAATCCCTACCGCATTTCAGTCACTAGCGCGACTGAAACGCGGTTGTGTTTGTTGGTGATTTACGCATTACAAACCCTACCGCATTTCAGTCGCTAGCGTGACTGAATCGCGGTAGGGATTGTAAATACGCGTACAGTAATTGTGGCCGCAACTCGGCGGGACGACACACAGTCGGGTGGCGGCGCGGCGCGGCAGGGTGACAGTTACGCGCAAACTACACGAGCGGTTCTCACGCCGCGGGTGCTCGTGGATCACAGGCGGGAGAAATTCGCCCGCCACATGCAGTGGTTCTCCCGCTGCGGATAACCGCCACGTTCAAACTACACGGGCGGTTTCCCGCGATTGCATTATTTCGTGCGAGAGAACGTTGTTGATCGGTCGTGCGCATAAAGGATAGGGCGGTTTCCCGCGGCGGTAGAACCGCTCGTGTAGCTTGGCGGGAAACCGCCACGCGTGTAGTTTGATATGAGCCGCCAGCTATCTCGAGCGGTTTCCCGCGGCGGAAGAACCGCTCTAGTAGTTTAGGCCTTAGCACTCGTCAAACCCGTGCGTCACAGTCCGAGCCTCACGTGCGAGTCGGAGTAGGTCGCGCATTCGAGTTCTTTTGCGTGCGGGCTCCGGCTCCGAGGTTCGGCTAGGGTGGAACCCGAGGGTCTCGATTGGAGCCATTCGGGAGTAGGTCGTGCGTTCAAGTTCTTTTGCGAGCTCCGGCTCCGAGGTCCGGCTAGGATGGAACGGAGCGTCTCGGTTCGAGCAATTTGCGAGTAGGAAGCAGGTTGCGCGTTCGAATTCTTTGGCGCGCTCGGGCCATTTGCGAGTCGGGGGTGGCTCCCGGGACCTGCTCCAAGAACTCAAGTACTTTTAAAAGGAAGCACGTCTCGGAGGCCTCCGGAAAAATGCAGAACTTACCCATCTCTAATTCACATTAAAAATAAGTTCGACGAACGTTTCTAATATCAATATGTTTAGCTCACAATGTTATTTCTATCACGACACATGAAGATTAAATATCTGCGCCTCATACACATACAACCTAATTCTAATTAAAAATAGTAATTTTGGTGATGTCTTTCTTTGCATCTGTACTCAAGAGCAATGAACTTTTTTTCAAAATTGGAACTTTTTTTTTGAAAAACCCATAAATGATAAAGTAGGTAGGTACCAAAATTATTTTATACATTGATGTTAATTTCTTTTGTATACATTTTTGGCAATGTCGTAAATTTTCAAGTTTACTAACGGTGTTCATTCGAAACGTAAATTTCTGAAATTTTGTCTCTAAAATTAACAAAGTTTATTTTCGAAAGGCAATGATTCTTAGACAATTGTACATATTTTAATAAACACTGTCAGTTTCACAAATCCCGTGATTTTAACGAGTCTGTCCGAGTGCGTCATAAATATATTGATTTCTCTTACGTAAATAAATATAATTAGATTGTTCCTATTTCAAGTGTTGAGTATGGATTGTGTTGAAGCTCAGGCGAATCTGGAGTCGTTTTTTAATCTTCACTATATTAACATAGGACAAAATGATTGTTACTCCAACATTTGTAGTAGCTACTATAGAATCCACCTACGAAAGAGGAGAATTGAGTATTGCTTTTATTTTAAACTAGCGCGGTGTTCGCATAATATAATAATGTTATATTTTTCATAAGTCAGAAGTACACTGGAATATGCTTCGCCAATTTGGAACCCGCAATACAAAGTATACACAGATAGCATAGAACATATTCAAAACAAATTTATAAAATATCTTACCTTCAAATTCAATAATAACTTTGAATGCACATTTCACACTTAGCAACAAATGCGAGCAATAGCTGATTTGATATTTATACACAAAATTTTAAATAATAACATTGACTGTACCGAACTTCTTTCCCTAGTTAATTTTAACATACCATTAAGACGTACACGCCATACAGAACTATTCCACATGCTTAAGACAAATGCAGCATCTAATTCGCCAATCAATCGTGCTCTTCATATGTTCAATATTATTGGTCTAAATTCTAACATCGATATTTTCTCCGATTCACTGCCCAAATTTAAAAAGAGCATCTTGTCAATATTATAATTTTTTCAATGCGCATACATACATACTTACATACACACATACTCACACACACATACACACACACCTTCCCACTACATACATCACCCGGTAATTACTTAATACGCATACCATAAATAACACAATACAATGAAACACATAATAGGTACCCACCATGTAATTGTAAATTTTTTAACCAAATTATGTAATGTACTGTTTGTTTCTGTAAATAAATAAAGTAAAATAAAATAAAAATAAAATAGCGCGTTGGTTAACAATTTCTGAACACCCAAAATAATGGGCACGTATGAAATTTTTCACTGCCAAGGCTAACAATTCCATTAGAAGAAATAATCATGAAGAAAGTGAATGCCTAAAACTCCCAGGGTCAAAGGCCAGAGCCTTTTTTTCAAAGTGTTCCGGCCCTGGTTTTTAAGCGGGCACCTTCGAATGAATGCATGAGATTAAATAATTATGTGACATACAAAAAACGAATCATTACCCTTGGGAACAATTCAACAATAGGCGCGATACAAGCACCTACATAAGTTACTCGTAGTCTTGTATCGATTCCATTAGTATTGCGTATTGAAGATTATAAAAAATATGAAGGCTTAAAAGTGAATCATTGTTAAATTTTGCATTAATTTGCGAAGTAAAACGGCATTCACATAAGGCAAACGTAACGAAAATAAAATCAGTTTGGTTTAAAAAAGTTTGTAATACCCGTATGAATTGAAAAACGTAACAACGAGTAGCTAAAATTTTACAATTTTTGCCTTAAATTTGTCTAATACAGGCCATAGTTAATCATAACCATAATTAACACACCCATAAATCTAAAAAGTCAAATCAAGGTACAGGTTATCCTAGTATATTTACACGCTTACAGTAATTTCATTCACATGTTAACCTCACACTCCGCAATAATATTTTTGTGAAAAATTTTAATCATGGCCTTTGAAATGTCACTGAACTTTGTTAAAATGATACCAGAAGCAGTTTTTATATGATTTGGTAAGGCTTTGCTTAGGTTCAGAATTGTGGTCGCTCAGAATATGTACTCCGTAATGATTATATTTGAAAAACATTTTAATTTTCAACTAACCTAAATCAAAGCAATCTAAACAGAAAATACGGTTCCATGACAACTCGGAATCAAATCAACTTAACACTCAACACCTCTTTGAAAAGTAATTAAAAGCTATGAAAAATAGTCCCTACCCTAACCTATTTAATCAATTTTTTATATCTTTTTTTTTCAACAACACCTCTTTGAAAAGTAATTTTACCAAAACAATATCAACCAATACTTGAAAAGTGAGGTCACAATCAAAGCGACCAATGACCGCAGACCTAGCGCAATTTCCGTTTCATAACTCAACCAATAGGAGCCTTTAAAAGTGACATCATAATCAAAGCGGTCAATGAGCGCAGTTGATGCGTCGCAGGTGCAGTAATCAGTAATCATCACGTCCGTTTCATCCTAAATCCAAATCACAGCAGGGCTATAGAAGTTTCACTTAAAAAATTGAAAAATAGCCCATAATCTAACCTATTTCACCATTTTTTTTAATATATTTTTTCATCACTTTTAATGACTTTTCAAATGAGGTGTTGAGTGTTGAGGTGTCCGGTCACTGAAAATCTGTAAAGACCTGCGAAGTCTTCTGTAAAGCAAACTATTATACAACAATATTATAATATGTATTTGGACCAAGAACGGACATGTTTTGCTGAGGAAAAGCGAAGATTCTCCAGTAATTTGCTTACAAGATAAAAACGATATACTGCTGTGTCCATACAGAACAATGATACTCAAATATATATTTTAATCTCTGTTTAATAAAATATTTACCGAAAAATTTCCTTTTTTTAAATCTGGGGGAAATTTTATTTTTTATTATTGTAAATAATATAATAAATCGAATATTTTCTGGTAGGTACCTACTAGGTCTATTATAAAGTTTTCATTTGATAAGGACTTTACTCCTTTTTTGTTTTCACATTAACAACTGTTTTCTAGCTCTTGAATCTGTCAAAATTAAGTTTATATTGTTATATTTATGAATGAATTTTTTAAATTATGTTTATCACAGTATCCAAAAATTTGCCTTTCCACCTAATACCTTATAATGTATATATGTACCTATAGCACTTAATTAAAGTGTACACATTTTTTACACAAGCTGTTCAGACTGTAAACATAATGACGTAATTTACTTATAATCTTAACTGCATTAAAAAAAAACTTAAGTATACCCACGAACTGGCGATGCCTATGTGGAATTTTTTTTGATATCATACATATATGCATACTATTGTAATATCTTTTTTTTGTTTAATTGTATTATTGTTTATCTTACCTATTTAATTTTATAGTTCCTTCTTTTTTACGTTATATAAAAAGAAATGTTTTTTGTAATATTTTTATGTACGTAACAAAAAAAATTGTCCTAAAAAAATTAAGAAAAAACTATCAAAAATGGAAAAAACAATATTTTTATTACTTCTAAGTATTATTATTACTTCTACTAATTTCATACAGCTCCCAGCTTTCAATGATTCCACTATAAGCCTTATTTGAGGTCACTATTTGCATTACGGAGAATATGTTTAATCATCCGACGTAAATACGGTTTCATCCATCCTCTTTTGGTCGGGCCAATGTCAGCAACAAATTTTTAAACTGGTTCGGCTGAAACCTCTTGCATATAGTATTACCGTGCTTGCTTCTGTGTATTTCCATGACTCCATCAGTGGTTGTCCTCATGATCAGCTTTTAATCACACTTGCTGTTCGGTGTTTAAACAATTTACGAGTTGAGCAAATCTAGACATAAACATATACTTTATAAACTTCAATGTCTTATTGCATTTATGAATATTGTCGATTTTTAAGCTCTTGCCAGTAAATATAAAATAGTACTGTGCTAAATGTTAGCACGCATTTTAGATTAATGCTACAACTGACCTTGACTTGACCGGTCAGTGGTTGAGTGGGCATCGCGTTTGGGTCCCACCCAGGCGTTCCGTGTTCGATTCCTCGGCTGACTAAGTCCTCCATCACGACTCAAGCAACATTTTCGGCTTACTGTGGTGGTAGTAGGAAATTTTCAAATATTGTCAGGTTATTCGTAACCCGGGAATGTTTGTCTTTCTTTAAAAAAAAAAAAAAAAAAGCTGCAAATAAAACCAAAATAATAAACGATTCTGGGAAATGTTTTACAAAATCTTACGAATGTATTTTTATTTTTTGAAGTGAAACTTCTTTAGCGCCTTTAGTGTTTTAAATTCGGATGAAACGGAAATGCGTCACAAATTTATTATGTGGCGGGTCCTTGGTTCTAATACAGTGCGGTAAATTCGCGCTTTGCACAGTGGTCAGCAGCCAGAGAGACAGACATCAAGCGAACGTAGGCTCGAATCCTACGAAATCCAAAATATACCATTTTTTATTTTTGTGAAATTAATATCCAATCTTCAAACCACTTTAATATAAACAGGCAAAAGAAAAGAAAGCGACATCTAGCGACTTTCTGGTTTCATTTCTACGCGTGAATTACACACTCTGATCTTTTTAAAAGTGCAACTTCTATAGCCCCATTGTGATTTGGAATTCGGATGAAACGGAAATGACGCATAACAGCACCTGCGAAGCATCAAACTCCAATCAAGGCTCCTATTGGTTGAGATATAAAACGGAAATGACGCTAGGTCTGCGCTCATTGGCCGTTTTGATTATGACCTCATTTTCAAGACTCCTTGGTTCTTCATTGGTTAAGATTGTTTTAGTAAAGTTTCGCTTCTATCGCGTGTTAACTGCAATCGAATTTTTTCTTCTTTATTTAGTGCAATGATTATTACATTGAAAATTTTTCAACCAACATTCTAGGCATTAGGCATATGCTCGATGCCCATGTTGTGGAGGTCGATTTTATATACTCGTACAGTAAATTAAAATAATTTAAAAGAATATATTAAGTAAGAAATAAAAAATAACAACGGCTACACCCCTACCATAATAAAACATTGTTCTAAACTGTCAAATTAGTATAAGCTTTCCCTGACGAAGGAACGTTTGTTCCGAAACCGGTCGGATTTGCACATTTTTTAAGTGGTTTATACAAAGTTGTATTGTTTCATTTTTTTATAATGGATAACCACAAAGTAATAGCTACATTAAAAAAAAATAAAAAATATGTTTACGCATTGTAAATAAAGTATGTGTTATTTATTTGATTTATGAAAAGTATCACTTTTCATTTAGATTATTAATTTTGCAACTGAACGATGAAGGAAAGGTGTTGAAATTATATTTTATACGTAAATAACCTGTTACTAACCCGGCTCCGCCCGAGTTTCTTGAAGGCGTCTTATCTTATATGTATGGGCAATTTTATTTTATTTATTTGTTTACAGATTAAAAAAAGGTAAAAGAAAAATGTGTCCTTACTGGGGTACCCCGTTCTAAGGCCACCTTGTGCAATATCGATCGTCCAGTTGATTAATCAGACATCTCCAAATACTAACTTTTGATATAATCAGGATAGCAATATTCGAATGCTCACCATAAATCAAATATTATTTATACGTGTCCAAGTCCGGTGTTATTTTATAGAATGTATTTATACATGCTATAAAATAACACCGGGAAGCATAACGGACCGGTTACCATAAGCGCCCTTGAGGTGATTTAAAAAAAAAAACGGCGTTCTACAAATAATCCAATTATTAATATTATTAGTATGACATTTTGAAATTTCCTACTCGTAACCTAGAAAACATATTTTTTTGTTTATTTCAGTACAAACTTTTCCGCATTATAATTGATTTGAAGTTTTGATTTAGTCACCACTTTTCGAGTTTTTTTTTTTTAATGACGCGAGTTTATTTTATAAAAAATACCATTTTTATATTATAAGTATTAAAAAAAAAATCGTACTTCAAAACAAATACTTAGAAGTGGTTCTCTTCACCCCACACTCGAGGCGAAGTTTTTATTTAGCTTTTTTTCATTTTTATTCATTCAAAAACGTGACTTCACCCCATAAAAAATGTTTTTTTTTTTTTTTTAATACATATTTTTAAAATTTCTGTTTTTTAGGATTTGTTAATAAAACATACGTAGGTCTTCAAAAGCTTTCTAAAAACTATTTTGATCATGGTCGCAATATTTACGACCTCCTAGTTGTTTCTTTTATGTTCGTGACGTCGCACAGTGATTCGTTTCATACATGCTAGACGCTAAAAACTCTTACACATGATTAAATTATTTTTAACCCTCTATTGAGGTGTAGTCAATACTAATTTTATGAAAATTAGTGTTAAAAATGATTAAAAAAAATTTACCGTTTTTAATTTTTTAAATTTTTTAAAATTATTTTTTAATAATGTATTAATAGAGTATGTGTGGTTTATAATAAAACAATTATATGTAAAAAGTAAAAAAAAAGTGTATTTTGAGTGTAATAAATTGCTAAAATTAAGATCCTTTTTCTGCTTACATTCAAAGATGTAAGCCTTATTTGGTCTTTCAACTTTTTTCACCACTTGAACTGAGCTTATCAAATTCAAATGTACTTAAAATTTTGTTAAACATTCCCTCAAGCTTTTCTTTCTTCGGAAAACTCTTCCATGTCACGAACAATTCCAGCCTGGAAATCTCGTATGTGGTTCCTGTAAAATGAAAAAATAATAATAATGTGGATTAGTGTGGGTTAATATCGAAACTGATATGAATAGAATATTAGTTGCACTATTTAAAAAAAAAAGAAAATTATCTTGCGATTTTGATACACTCTCTGAGATAAACTCTCGAGAAATTATAAATTTAATATTTTTTACGCCAAAAAAAAAACACAAAACTTATTTATTATTTAAAAAACAACTGAAATTGTTTACACTAAAGAAAAAACTTTAAAACATACCTTCCATAGTATCAACCATTTTACAGAATCGAAAAAAAAACACTTTTCAAACTTAGTACACAATTTTAAACGTCAAGCTGCGACCAGCGAATAAATGCAAATGATAATTTCAAAACACATTATTCGACTTTAGGCCTCTGGTATGAGTCAATGCGTGCACTAATCACTCCAATTAAGCATGCATTTATTATCCTGTCTATCTGGTAATGTCGCCATGACGTCATTGTTTGGGAATTCAAAAGTGACTTATTAGCGTCTAGCTTGTATGAAACGAATCACTGTGGCGTCATTGGCTCCACCCCTGAAAAATCATATATATATATAAGAAATTAAAAAATATTCTGAAAGCAATAATGAACCGAATATTTGTTTGTACATACCTACGTAATACGAGAAAATGAGGGTTCTAATGAAAAAAAAAATTGTTCCAAGGTACATGAACTTCCCCATTCAATGATACCGTAAGAATTGTAAATGGCATTAGTACACGGCATAGTAAACTGTTTGTATGAGTTCTTATTTTCCAATAAAATTTCTGAGTCTACATATTCGATTTAAGCTATTTTAAATTTCGGTCTAAAATAATTCGAGGGGATTTTGAATTATATTGATATTGTAGATATTGTTTTGGATATTGAATTAACTTCTTCCAGCTCCGGACCTACCTACAGAAAACCGTTTGGTTAGTATTTTGCTAATTTTTATGAATCTTTATACTGTTCACGTCGAATCTATCGTTCCTTACGTTGTTTAATTTTAATTTTATAAATTTCGTTTTTGATACCTTTAATGTTGAGGAGTTAGAGTCTAACAAGTGTTTTATCGGATTCATGTCTTCTGCAACATTTACAAATAGGTTCTATTCCTACGATTTTCCATGAAAGAGTAGAACCGTATCGTCTGCAAGGCTAATAACTATACTATTTAAATTTGAGATGCATATATCATTAATATGTACCAAAATAGTAACGGATCTAAGATAATGCCTTAAGGAACACCAGAATGGAATTCGTTCAATTGTTTCTTTTTCAAACCTAATGGTGGGTTTCTTCATTTACCGAGAATGCTAAATGCAATGCTAATTGTAAAAGTAAACGGTCAAATGGATAGAAAATTTTAAATTTCGATTGTTTACTTTTACAATTAGCATTGCATTTAGCATTCTCGGTAAATGAAGAAACCCACCCTAACTGTCTGTATTCTGGTTGATCTTTGATAAAAATTAGTTCGTTACCCAATATTACAATGCTCTTCCAAAAAAATAGGAGTGATCTATTCTGTGAGGCTAAAGGTACACTAATTATCTTTATCGAGTTTATTTTTATCAAAATTAGTATCTGAGGCAAGAGCATCGAAAATCCTCTTAATTTTCTAAAATATTTATAGTTAGGTCATATTCGATTAAATTTATTTATGTAATTAGATTTCAAATCATCGTTGCTTTTGACAATAAGGAAATTATGTTGTGTCTGAAAATATTTACGGTAACACAGAAAAGCTGTGCGAATTGCGTAATGCAAGATCTCAGATTTCGGATATTTTCGGTACTTCAATTTGTTTAGGTTATCTCAGATTTCTCCAATTTCCCTCAAAACCTATGAAGCGCTATCATTTTTTATATATAACATCAAATTTCATAAAGTAAACTCCAAACAGAGTTTGCGGAGAGCAACTTAGCCTGCTATCTCCGCAATACTCGTAGTGCCTTGTTTAATGGTCTTGACGAGAGTCTTTTTTGACTGATTAAAGAAAATTATTATAGGAAACCGTGCAACGACGGGACCCTTACATGAGAATGAAGATAATAATTATAGCAATCCCAACTGCTCCCAACCGCTTGGCGCCAGTGAGACTACTCCCCAGTTGGGATAAGTTGTGAGGTTTAAGGTAGTGGGGAAGGGAAATGAAAAAGAGAGATTGGGAAATATAATATAATGTTTCTCGTTGTTAGCTGTCAATTTAGTCATCAGCTAATAAGAATACAGCGTTTAACCCTCTGCCGTTTTATATCCACGATGAATATTTCATGAACCATTTGCAAAGTAAAGAAATCCAATAGGCGCACATAAATAAACGCCTGAAATGTTCTAAATCCATAGAATTACTTCTGACGAGAGAGGGAATGAGCTCCTATACAAAATGGACTAAAAAGAAAGCAAAACAAAACATCGAGGATGATACACGTTGTGGGTACGCTGTGCATGCGAAGTAGGTGAGTCAGAATGTGCAGTGTGGGTGCGGTAGTCTATCTGACTACTCCTACGGGGTAATGTACATGACATGTATAGTTAAAGATGGTTGCAAAATGCATTTTTACATGTTATCCTAAAAGGTGCTCATACGTTAAGAAAATTAAGTAGATACCTACAAAGTAAACACTTAAGATGATGGTAATTTCCAGAATAGGTCTCACGAGGTTGATTGTGTTGGTAGAACCTTTATTAAAATAACTTAACAGTTTTCGTAAGTGCAATTATTATTATTGATTCCTAACGTAACTGCAGAAAACATTGTTATCGCTACCTAGTACCCAATTGACCTATCCATAGAAACCACACACTAGATATTTTATTATGGTTCACGTGTTTCTAGTAAATGCTCGCATCGACAACACGTATTTAAGAAAACATTTGACCTTTTAAAGCTTGCAGATATGTTTTACAATTTAAATGTTTTAGTACTTTGTATTAAAAACCAAAAAAATGGTATTAAAAAATAATCATTAAATAATATCATGAAATATTGAACTAAAAAGATTACTGTTTGACTGGCCCATTAAAATTGGGAAATATTAAGCACAAAGAAAATTAGTTTGTATTCTGGTGGGTCGGCTTACCAATATTATTTCATAAAAATGCAAACGAAATGGTAAATCACTAAATCGCCGCAATGCGTCTTGTTGGGGAAAACCACTTTTCCACCTTTCCCGAGTTTAAGTACCGGTCAATAACATTTTTCTTTTTATGTGTGTTTATCAAATTACTCCTTGCCACAGACAAAAACATCTAACAGCGTATAATACACCAGCAGAAAACATCAAAAACGCTGTTATTTGAAAAAATCTGAGAGTTCAATTCATACGTGGTAGAAGTGAAACCGTCAGAAAACTAAAGTAGACAAGAGTGGGGAGACTTAGAGCACTTTTTTTAAATAATTTGAAGGATGATATTTTCCCTATTTTTGTGGTCGAATTCCAGCGTCAACTTATTCGTATTTGTGGTTTCTTCTTTGGAGTCGCAAGATGTCATTTTCTTTTGCCTGTTCATTTTGGAGTGGTTTTAAGATTAGATAATTTCGTAGGATTCGACTCCTGGTCGGCTGAATATCTGCAAAGATTCGTCATGCGCTTTATACCACTACACTAAAGAGGACCTGCGTGGGACCGTGGATTTATCGTATTATATTGGAACTGAGTACCCGTGAATAAAATAAATATTTTATTTCTATCTCATTCTCTCGCAGGCTAAATCCTGTAGATTTAAGTTTATCTGATTTTAATGTCGCTCGCTTCCGTTTCATCGAGTTTCAAATAACAACGGTGCTAAAGAAGTTTTCACTTCAAAAAACAAAGGCATTCGCGACTCTCGAATTAGAGGGGTCATATCTCTTCATCTTGCTTACAAAATATGTTTAGTTCACGTACTTATAAATGTAGTATCGGGTAAAAGGTTGGCAACGGAATATAAATAAAGTAATAAAGTTGGGTACCTACTTGGGGAAGTAGCTAAGCAGAGCTAGTTAAGAATAGGTAGTTAAACTTTTTTCAAAATTAGAACTACTTACATAGATTTCGATTGTTAAAACAAAAGCAAAGTTGTCATGTTGTTGTGGTCTGGAGAATAATTTTGGAGTACGATTAGATAAGACGTGCCTTGTAATTTTTCTTTGTATTTTACGTGTCATTTTAATAAACCTAAATAAACTTATCCACTGTTTTTACTCTAGAATTTATCCGATCTTACATATATATATATTTCTTAATCTAGTCCTTAAACAGTTTTTATTATAACAAACATAATATTATTTATTCAGCGAGCTCTTGGAATGAGTAATGGGGTCGGCATTGTTGTCAAATAATCAACAATGGGAAGAGGTGAAAGGCTACGAACTCCCGAGCGCCAGAACGAGAGACCCAAGATGAATGTTTTTAGAACGATTGTCAACTTTGCACTCCAGCCACGTTGCGCCCGTAGCATAGAAATAGCCATGTTCAAGAGACCGTCTTTTTTCTCTTGGCGAGTTTGAATGTATCAGTACTTAATGAAGTTAGAAAGTTTCTGGAATTGACTTTTCATTTATTTATAGAACTAGCGCAAACCCCTGATATGGGATATTGTAATTGAAGGATTTGTGAAGCTGAAAGTATTTACAAACAAAAAATATTTAAACGAAAATATGAAGGAGTACAAGACACATAAAAACAGAAAAAGACAATGGAACTCGAACCCAGACCATTCATCTAACCGGGACGTGCGCGTTAACCAAATTCGCAATTGCCACCTTCTGTCAAACCGTCGTATTTGTCATTCTCATATTTTTACAATATTTTCTTCAACTAATTGTTTTTCCATATAACAGGCAACTAACACTTTTTATTGGAAACAATCATTCTGAGAATTCTAAGGTTAGACGAGAGGTCTGGGTTCGAGTCTCAGTTGCGACCATTGTCTTTTTCTGTTTTTCTGGGTCACTATCATATTTTCGTTTAGATTATTATTATTATCTTCTTCTTCAATGATATATTACATTGATGGGAATAACCTTCAAAAGGAATAACCTTAAAAAAAGAGAGTTTTTCTTATTAAAAAAATATATGCCTCGGGATCATTGCCTTTCAAAAACAAACTATCAATTTTAGAGAGTTCGGTCGTCAAGCGGAGTTAATAGACCAGTAGGGTATGGGTACCGCCGGCCCGGGACACCTTTGTGGTATTATCAACACCTCTGCCGTAGGTCACCCCAAGTGGTTCGCTTCGTTTGACTTAGCAGGGGTGCCCGAGTAAAGGGGATCAGCCAAGCGATTCCGTATTTTTTGTGAAATCGTTATTGGATAACGTCCGTAATCACCTGTCAGATTTGTGTGATTTTTATGACTGTTATTTGCGTGTTCTATGAATAATCATGCGTACTTGCAGGAATTCATGTTTAAATCGATCTAAACTAAAATATGTGACGTAAAAATCACACAAATCTGACAGAAGATAACGTCCGTTATCCAATAACGATTTCACAAAAAATACGGAATAGCTAGGCAGGAGACTAGTTGAGCTAGACCTTTTGACCTCTCCAGCAGAACTCTATCGGAACGTGTCGCCTTGAACCGCAGTGGGAGGTATAGATCCATACGTCTCTCACTCCTGGATACATTGACTCCCATATTGTTAACCACCTCTCATGCCTTTTTCCTTCCCATAACTTACTCTCCTTCCTTTCACTGAAAATACTCTCCACACAGTGTAAACGCTCCCCAAAGATGACATAGGCCCTGAATGGAATTATTTTCCTCTGGGCGTCCTATGTGGAGCTAACGTAAAAAAAGGTTACACAGAGAAACAGAGTCACACCACCAAATTATTATTTTTGATAAAAAATTTCTTTCAAGCATCAAAAATATGAAGTAGATACCCATAACGGCTTTCCAAATGGAGTAAAAGATGTAAAAAAAAAATTATATCCGGTGACGTTTTCGACTTGAAACTTGACATAAGAACATAAAAAAAACAGTATTGGACGGATTGAGTTTAGGTGAGGGGTTGGTCAGTTTCTCAGCTTAGTGACCAGTGGAAAAAAATTGTTTTAGACGAAAAAAAAAGAGTGTGCTTTAGACAACTTGACTGAAGTAAAACTTCACTAATTTATATCTTCCTCTCAACTTCCGTTCGCCTCGCCCGATCACACTTTTCATAACGCTCTCGTCACGCAATCACCAGCTTACTCCCCAAGTCAAGCGTGCGTAAAGAAGTTTTACGTGCGTAAAAAATTAGATCGTGTAATTCACACGCGGTAGAAGTGGAACTAGAAAGTCGCTAGATATCGCTTTCTTTTGCCTGTTTAATTTAAAGTGATGTGAAGATTGGATATTATTGATTTACAGAAACAAAAATGTTTATTTTTACGGATTTCGTAGGATTCGAACCACCGTCCGTTGGATTTCTCAGGCCGCTGTGATTTGCGACGCACTATACCGCTGCGCTATTCCGACAAAGCGGCCAATGAGCGCAGACCTATCGTCGTTTCCGTTTTATATCTTAACCAATAGGGCGCAGTTTGATGCTTCGCAGGTGCCGTTTCATCCGAAATTCAAATCACTCTAACGGCGCTAAAGAAGTTTTGCTTCAAAAAAAAAAAAGAAGTGACCGGAGCCCAACATTTTATTTATTCCAAATAAGTCAAGAATCACTGGTACAAAATAAGACAAGAATATCCCTTTACACTCTGCATATTTAATCTTGTCTTTGTTATTTATAAGGAAAAGGATTTATTGTATTACCTGTAATAAATAAAATGGTAGATAGCAATCAATTATGTGCCCGCACTCGAGCTTCAGCGGAAAACGAAAATTTAATAGTCAAATGCAAGACAACTACTATTATAAAGGGATTGTAATGAACTTGGAGGAATCAATAATCATATTAAAACATTTTACTTTAAAATTATGTACCTATTATGTTTCAACTCTGAATGGTGGTCTTACACCAGGGCGATACTGATAGTATCTTCCACTCTACAATATACTATATATTATTTTAAATGAATTAATTGTGAAATAACACAAATTAATCAAATAAAATTTATTTGCGCATGCCGGGTTCGAACCCGCGATCTCCGGATTGTGAGTCAAAAGTCTTACCCACTGGACTACGGAGGTCGTCGAGAAATGTATTCAGTCTTAAAATATCAGTCGATTTGTAATATATTATCAGATGTCGTGGTGATTAATTAATGCCTTTTCACTTCGTTTCCTTAATAAACTTATCTTGAAAAGTAAGTGCATCAAATTTTGAACCTGAAAATTCACACTAATTTATAGTGTAAGGTTTTCAATTTTTTTCGGTAAAAATAAACACTTATGAAGTATTTTTCTCAATCACGGTTTTTTATTTGAAAATGTACATCCAGTTAACAAGCACTAAGGACCAGTATTTCAGTGCCTCTAACTTAGCTTGAGGGATATTTACGTTTGTCAAGTAAGGAAACCATGCCTATCTAAACCGATGCAGAAATACAAGCGCTAAGATTTATTCGAGTTTAGCACCTCCTTGTTCCTACTTTCCTCTCTTCTCTCTCAAAATTCAAGAAGGAACTCCCATCTATCTTGAATTTCTAGAAATCCAGATATTTTTGGGATCCTGTACCCCCTACCGGCCTATTGATTCCTCGACACCAAACATGGATAAGATATTTTAAGGGACGTTTAGATTCTGAAAGGTGTCTTTGGCATTACATGAGGGGGAGGGTTAACCCTAATCAGGAAGGGGGAAGGGTTTAAAAATGGGTAGGGAAAGATAAATGGGGAGGGGTTGGAAATTTTTTTAGAATATTTTATTTTTAATATTAAAATTTCATTTTCAATTCAATTTCAACTTCAACTTTCAATTTCAATTCAATTTATTCGTTTCAAAAACATTACAAAATTACAATTTCAAAGTGTTTTTAAAAGAGAAAATATTTAGATGAGATAAACAGATTTAGACTAACACCAACAATAAATTAGGCCTTATTAATGTTAAACATATCGATATGATTCTATTTAACAAGACAGCTCTCCCGACTGGCATGACCATTGGCAAGTTATTTCTGCAAGCCGGGAGATAAAACAGTCTATGCTCTCAGTGACGGAGATAACCGTAACCAGTTATGACGCAAATTATACTGTTATATTATTCAGAAATGTAATCCACGAGCACTATTCTCATTTTTCCTATGCAATACTGGGGTCTATGGGGATCTCACCCCCTAACGCCCCCCCCCCCCCCTCCCCATTATATACCCCATGCCATTTACCGTGGCGACACTGAGAGTATGTACCCCTCTAAAACTTTTCACAAATGTATATGTATTATATTTTTGATAAATGTGTATAAAACGTTTTTTAGTATACATTTTAAAGGTAGTTTTCGCGTTCCAGCGTTGTCTTAAAACGCCCAAGCGAAAGTGAACCTTAAGGTGGGTGAAACAGAGTGGTCGTTTTTCGCGTGCGGGAAAAAGTGAATTTTCCTAAAAACTGTACAATACTATTATTTTATTATTATTACTATATATTATTGTGTGTTGGTGAATTTGAACGCATGACATCTATATTCACAACTGAGGATCTTACCCGCTCGACCACGGAAATCGTGAAACTACTCGTATCTATACTTGAGGACAAAAAATGACACTAAAAAAATTACGTATAAACATAACCTACATGCGATGATTTTGCAAAAAGGATAAAAAACCTTTCCCGAGGATGGTGTGTGTTAATATGAAATTTCAACTCAAGGACGCTTTAATAAGTAATAAGCAAGTAGAAAGGTACCACAAATTAAAATGTGTCTATTGGTATTATAAAAATAATAGTTGCAATTTTGTGTTGTTTTGTTATCTCTTACATTTTTTGTTGCTTTAAAATTTCTCACGCTTTGTATAACAATAATTATTTTTGATTTATCTGATCTGATTCTATTCAAGAATCATTACAAAAGGACAATCAACGGTGAAAATAATAAAAACATATTGCGCCAGAGTTGAATTTTAAAACATTGTGGCGTGACAGAAAACTAAAATAATAATTAAATTACTTAACAAATTTAAAAAACATAATTTCATTTTCATGTTCGTACGTGATAATGGTCGCATCAATGCTGCTTTACTAAAACTATACAAATCCTTTTTCACGCTCATATGGCAAATCTCCTAGACATTAATGAAAATCTATGAAAAAGTTATAAGAAATCTTACTTTTTACAATTTTACTTATTAAGGTATGCAAAAAAAGTTCCCTCCCAAATCTTTGCTACCATATTGCTACCTCATTGAAAAAGTTTATTTAACCTTTTTCGTACATTTATATGAATAAAGTTTTGTTATAACACAATTGATCATCTTTCATTATGTTAGTGATCTTATATAGATGTGTATAATATGAACATTTGTGCTGTTAGATAAGTTTTAAGATTTTCACGGCCAAAAGCATTTTCGTTATTTGTTTTTGGGGTGTGATGATGGACACTGCAACGATGTCCGAAACGTTGGCTAAAGAAGGAGGTAGCGCAACACGGCATAACACCCCAAAAACAAATAACGAAAATTTGTGCTGTTCTTCAGATTTTATCAAGCTACATACAACCAAGTGCGATGCACTGAAATAACGTTTAAATAATTCTATTTGGGCTCCCAGCGTTTCGGTGATGTTGCCACAGCTTCATCTCTGCACTTCTCTGATCAACAAGAAATATTTAATATCCCTCTGTTCGAGCATCGTTAATAGTTAGCGTGATACCATGAAAGTTAGAAAAAAAGCATTTTTTTGCAATATAATATCAAATAATACCTTAAAGATGTATAAACCAAAAGCTACGAATGATTTTAATTAATTCTGTGAACAGGGGACCTTGCGAAGTATTGATGTTTTTATTGATGCAATAGTAATATGATGTGTTTTCAAACATTTTTCGATAATTAGGGAGCCACTGTGAGGTCCCGATTTTACAATTTTATAAAATTTAACAAAAGCATAATATCAAATAAAAATTATAAAACACGATGATAAAGTACAATAATAAAAAAAACTGTAATGAAAACAAAAACGAGTGTGCTTTAGATCACACGATTGAAGTAAAATTTATTTAGCTCCATCTATATGATAGGAAGAGAGAAAGGAAATGTGCGCGCGCACTGCTCTCTCTTGCTCCTACAGTGCGATATAGGCCTGCACTGTGTCTTAGATATAAGAAACGTAACTGGCTATGAGAGAAAGAGAGAAAAAAATGTGTGCTTGCACCTCTCTCTCTTGTCCCTACAGTAATATACGAAAAGTAACTCTCTCTCTTTCTATCTTCACTAATTTATATCTCCCTCTCAACTACCGTTCGCCTCGCTTTTCGTAACGCTCTCGTCACGCATTCACCAGCTTACTCCCCAAGTCAAGCGTCCATAAAGAAGTTTTACTTAAAAAAACATCAGTAATTGAAGTAAGGTGCCAAACCAAACAATCAATCAAAACATCTACAACATCAGAGCGAGGGATTTAACACTAACAATGTCTCTCTCGCAAAAATAAAGTTGGTTGTTTTCAGGTGGAAAAAATATAATAAGCAGTAATTGTTGAATGAAACACTAGTATATATTGAATTATTTGGCGGGTATTTGATAAGCCTCCATAGCTCAGTGGTCAAGAGCAGCTGACCGGCAATCAGAAGGATACGGGTTCAAGTCCCGTTGGCGGCAAGTATCTTTTCTCGGAAGATTTTTCAATGTTGATGAGTGTTTCAGGCTGATAATTATTGCTTATAATAATTGTTACCCTTTGTGCTATGCATAAAAATCTTGTCTAAACGTTAGTTTATAAATTAAAAATAATAATTAGGATGGCTCTAAATTTTGGAGATTCTTTTTTTGTGGTGTGTGGGTTCCTTCTCCGCTTTAATGATGCAATGATTATGATTACGATGCGTCGTCACCACACATTATAAAATATTTTAAGACTATCGAAATTGGCGATTTTTATAAAATATTACTTGTTGAAATCAAGACTAAAATATAAATTAATAATTGGTATCAATCGCCTGTTCCTTCGAAATGTCATTTCATAATTGTAGAACTTTCTCAGATTGACAAAAGTTACCGTCTCATCATCATCATTTTAATATGAGCTCAATTATACGAGAACAATCCTTGGAGAGTCTTGACCACCTCCATGAAATACCTTGCTGAATCCCTGAAGTCCCTTATGCCTAAGGTTTGAGTATTTGCCTCTACATCTTCCAACCACTATTTCACTTCAAGTTTCTGTTCCTTCTGTTGTTTTTGTTCTGTTCCTTACGAGTCCTTACAAAAGTAGATCAAATAATATGAAACAAAGAATATACAGCATATACAAAGTGATGCCAAGAGAAACTTAACAACAACAAAAATAAAAATTAACAACAACAATGCTGTTTAGTCACAGGACAATAGATAGATAAACCATAACGGTGCCATTTAACAAGAATCATTAAAACTAAAATATATAGAACGGGAGGCAGTTTACATTTAGAAATAAGAAAATTCGGAGTGCTCATTAAACATAAAAGTACGGTAAGGAGGTAACCGAAACCAAACAATAAGGTCAAGTTGGCATTATTGAAACTGTTCGACGCGTCGTGACGTCACCGTAAAGTCATTATATGGGAATGTATGATATGACACAAGCCATCGTATTAATTTATTCGTTTATTTTCATACTGTTTATAGAGATTTAGTTGTTGTGATTATTGAAACTTTATAAGTATGTTTCTGTATCTATTTGTAAATAATAAAATTAGATAGAGCCTAGGATTCATAATAAATTGTAAAGCGCCCTTGAGGTGATTTTTCACAAAAACGGCGCTCTACAAATTATCCAATTATTTAAATGTCCGGGTTTAATTTTCCCCACAGGAAAAACTAAACCCTTTCACACACTTCCCAAATGGTCAATCCACGCTATGCAATTGCACTATATAAGTATTATAAATACAAAACAATACAAGAACAACATGTCAACCTACCAGAGACCAAATGGGAAAATAATTCACCGACTCCTGATATTTTCATATCAGAGGGTTCGGCTCTGTTACTAATCCCTCAATATAAATATTTAAAAAATCTTTTGTAATCCTACATGTATCTAAAATGACTGATTTTTGCATTTTTATATATAAATTCTTTGACAAATCTAATATGCCTAAATTTTGAATGAGAGACCTAGGTATAATGCCAGTAGCCGAAATAAATAAATAAGTTTTTTATTATTATTATTATTTAGGCCTAAATAAAGGTATCTATTATTAGTTAATCTCTATTATTGAAAATATTCAAAAACTACTGCACAAAAAAAATAGTAATGCTACTTCTAGGGAGAATACTTCGAACAACGGAATTCAAAATGGCGGCAGTTGATCAGCTGATTGCTTGATCCTATAGTAATTTTTCAGGAGTGATGACGTCACACGATTCACCGTACATACGGTGGTTTTCGGGGGGATCTTGAAAAATTAAAACTTTGACAATTATTTTAACTATAATTAAAACTAACTCTAAAAATAAAAATAAAAATGCACTTATTTAATTTAGAAGGTTCATAAAATTTTTTTTTTAAATTGGACTGGAGTTCTCTATTACCGGAAACTTGAGGGTCGTGGCTTACTAGAGTATATTGAAAAGGAGTTAAGACTCTTGATAGATATGATTTTTTAAATAAGTTTTTTTAAAGCCCATTTAAATTCAGACAAGTTCAATAGGATTAGTCCTATCAGCTCGTGGGTAATCATTCCGCAAGCGTATTTAAGAAAAAGCCTATTTTGTGGTTGGTTTTTCCGTTCTTGCTACATGTCCTTCCTAGAGATGCAACGATATATCGGAAAAACGATAAATATCGACATATCGACCCCTAAAAATATCGATATTTGTCGATATCGAAAAACACAATATATCGTATCTAAATATCGAAAAATCGTACCAAATTAAAATACCCAAAAAATCGGGTAAAAAAAAGGTAAGAAAAAAACTGACGATGACAACGAGCTTTCCGAGGGTTTCACTCCTACCGCGTGTGAATTACACACTTTGATGTTTTATGTTTAACGTTTTGCCTACTTATTTGAGTGAATCCTGTATATTATGTTTCCCATGTTTACACACATTCGCCCCAAAGTGAATTTGCAAAGATTGGAGAAGTTTTACGCACCAGATTTAAATGTCCGTGTTTAATTTTCCCCACAGGAAAAACTAAACCCTTTCACACACTTCCCAAATGATCATCTAGTCAATCCACGCTATGCAATTGCACTATATAAGTATTATAAATACAAAACAATACAAGAACAACATGTCAACCTACCAGAGACCAAATGGGAAAATAATTCACCGACTCCAGACAGATATTTTCATATCAGAGGGTTCGGCTCTGTGGAATTCCTAATTGAACCTATAAATCCTACTGATCCCTCAATATAAATATTTAAAAAATCTTTTGTAATCCTACATGTATTTAAAATGACTGATTTTTGCATTTTTATATATAAATTCTTTGACAAATCTAATATGCCTAAATTTTGAATGAGAGACCTAGGTATAATGCCAGTAGCCGAAATAACAAATGGTAATATTTTTAATTATATTATTTCCACGGCTAAAAGTATTATAATAATTTATTTTTGGGGTGTTATGCCGTGTTGCGCTACCTCCTTCTTTTAACCAACGTTTCGGACAGCGTTGTAGTGTCCATCATCCAGAATGGAAACGTCAACGGAAGTGCTTTAGGAAATGCAACGGAAGTGCTTTCCCGGTCAAAAAGAAGAAGATGGAGAGATATGTAAATACGAATGTTAGAGAGAGCGCATTAATGTTAAAATCGATAATATTTAAGCGAAAATTGTTAAAATGTTTAATAAAACACGACTCGTTTATAAACAAAAATTTTAACAAAACAAAAAAACGACTTCAAAAAATGCACTGAAAAGAAGAAAAAAAAATTTCGTATTCTTCTACAACTTAATAATCAACTTACTTTTTCTACTCATCAATATGTAGGTACGATTGTTATTTTTGGAGTCGGTGTCAGCCAGTTTATAACATACATAGTTATAGGTGAGATGTGCTTGTGTCGCACGCGCGACTTGACGAGGCGGGAGCGGGGCCGCGGCGGGAGGGGAGCTGTCAAGTGAAAACGCCAGGCCAGGTACCTTGGCTGATACCGACTCCAAAAATAACAATCGTACCTACATATTGATGAGTAGAAAAAGTAAGTTGATTATTAAGTTGTAGAAGAATACGAAATTATTTTTTTACTTTTTAGTGCATTTCTTAAAGTCGTTTATTTGTTTTGTTAAAATTATTGTTTATTTTTTTATTTTTAGTGAATCTGAAGTACACTTACTAATTTGTCTGAATATGGGTAGACCTACTAAACGTGCACACATATGAGACAGTCATTACTTAACGACGTTACAGTAGGTGACTCAAAGATCCGGATAGCCTATATCTACCGGATCTGCCGGATCTGCCCTGATGATGGACACTGCAACGCTGTCCGAAACGTTGGCTAAAGAAGGAGGTAGCGCAACACGGTATAACACCCCCAAAACAAATAACGAAAATACTTTTGGCAGTGAAAATCTAAAAACGTATCAGCCTTTAAAAGATTCCGCCGAGTATCGTTAATTTGCTCCCAAGAATTGAAGAGTTCCGTTACTTTGTCATGGATCCCATAATCAGAACCTAACCAAACTTTCACCAAACATCCTTTCCAGTAAAAAAAGAGTAATCGAAATCGGTTGGCGTGATATTGGGTTATTCGTCCATTTGTCACGCACATACTTAATGCAAATTTAAGACTTATATGGTTTTCTCATGGATGCCATTAAGAGAACTAGACCAAATTGAAATGGGACCACACGGGAAACACCAGCTTTCAAATAAAAAAAGAATCATCAATATCGGTTCGCCCAGTCGAAAGTTCTGAGGTAACTAACATTAAAAAAAAATGCAGTCGAATTGAGAACCTCCTCCTTTTTGAAGTCGTTTAAAAAAAGAGCAAAAATCTCGCGGGTGTTGTCTAAAACAGCATTTAAAGAAACACTGGATTTTATTTTTGAAGTAAAACTTCTTAACGCACGCTTGACTTGGGGAGTAAGCTGGTGAATGCGTGACGAGAGCGTTATGAAAGTGTGATCGGGCGAGGCGAACGGAAGTTGAGAGGGAGATATAAGTTAGTGAAGTTTTACTTCACTTGTGTGGTCTAAAGCACACTCGTTTTTTTCATACAAATAACTAGTAAAATAACTGAAACAAACGTGCTTATTATAATTTTCGGAGCATAGGGTGAGCATCATGGGGTGAGGTTTGTCTGGGTCTTGGAGGCGGATGACCAGGACACACTGAACCCCAGATTCCTACCCACCCCTTGAACCCTTTTCCTTCCCAGAACTCTCCTCTCCCTCTTTTCCTTAAAAAACCCTCCACACAGCATCCCCAAAGATGACATAGGCCCTGAGGGAAATTATTTTCCTCAGGGCCTCCTGTGTGGAGCTTACGTAAAAAAAAAATACTTTGCGATTTTTTTTTCTATGGAGGAAATTTCATATAATTTGCGTTTTGGCGCGGAGAATGTATAGATATTATCTTCAAGAATAACAATTTTTTTTTTAAAAGCTTTAAAACTTTAAAGTTTTTAAGGTACATACGCAATAAATCGGTAGAAATGTGGTATGCCGCGGTATCTTATTTGGCAATTACTTCCAAACTTCCTGTATTTTATCTTTGGCCTAGCATTTGAATTCAATTTTCCCATTTGAGGTTGCAATAATCTCTAGCTTTGGGTAAAATAATTCTTGTCCGGTGTTCTCATAATAATTTTAACAGATAAAATACGCCGAAAGCCTGTATATATCTACCAATTAAATATTAACTAGTGCCATTAACACTGTCGAAATAAGATCGCATGTCCTCAATAAGATTATTAAATTGATTTTCCTTAAAAACAATTATTAGAAAATTCCGTCAACGAAGTCTCAACGCTAGAATTATCATCAATACACGGAAAAATCATTCAAGAGTACCTACGATATTGATTTTTGTATTGGGACAACTTTCTGCTATTGAAGAAATCTACATATTTATCTCGACGAGCTACCGATTTTGTAATAGCCACATAGGAATTTATGAAAAAAACATTCGTTTATACAATTTTATGTACATTGCAGGATGATTCAATTTTAAACACGTTTATTATTAATGAAATCTGAATGACGAGCCTGTACATTAGCGATACAAGAGAAACATTCGCGATGTCTAATTTATCCAACGTACCTACCGACGGACATTTGGCAAGCAGACACTACTTTGTTTCAAATGTCGAAAACAATGGACAGTTGGAAAATGGGAAATAAATATATTTAGGCGTAGAGATTGGGGAATCTATCAAACATGGTCCAATAAAGATAATTATTGTTGATGAGTTATTAGTGGATGATGAAGATTAGAATAATTGTGACGGGAGTTGAGTAGGACCGGGGACCGATGCGCCGTTTGGCCGGGCCGGGACCGCGGGAGCTGGTCGCGCTGGGGGCTGCGGCCGGCTGGCCGGGGCCTGCGCGCTGGAAGGGGCCGGCGCTATATAAAGTGTGGCGGAGAGTGGCCGCCGAGCTACAGTTGCTTTGCTGGGACTCTAGTGTAACTCGCGCAACTCACTGGCCGGCTAACCCCGCATGGTTCTCTCTCTTGAAGTTTCAACACACCGCGGTCTTACTACCTACATTATATGTGCACATTTATAACTTACTTTAATTTATGTGAGCCAGTGAAGGAAATCTAAACAAAAATACATATCGAGAGACAATTAAACTTATTGGTGATTTTTAAAAGTAAAAGATCAAGAAAACTGTGGACATCATGCTTCTCAGGATAGTGCTGTAAGTTTCATATTCATATTTAAACACTAACAAAACATTTTGTTGCTAACACGATTTTTTGTAATTTGCGTAGGTTGCACTTAATAAAATAATGTTATAAATATAGTAAAATGAATCATAATAGATCTTGTGATCACTTTGCGAGCCCATAACACGACACGAAGCCGGTTTACCTTTCAGTCAGCCACTCTAAAGATGTGTTATAGCTATTCCTCAATATCAAACGAGAGTAATGTTAAAGGTCAGTAGCGAAATAACTTTCGCTTTTTTCAATAGTCCCCATGGCCCCATGGCCGTGCCGCGGTAGAGCGGCACCTCGCTGCGCTCTAATCTCTAAAGACGGGGTTCAACTCCGTTTACTTTATTTATCCAGCTATTATTTATAACCACAATCAAATGTCCTTAACAACACACTTCCTGAAAAAAAACACCACCTTTTGTAATCGTAAATTATTTAGATAAATTTAAAAAGTGACTAGCTCGTTTTGGTGTATAATTTTTTTTATGGTGCGGTATTTACCTAAAAATTATTTACAGAAACGAGTTAGTCACTTTTTAAATTCATGTAAATAATTAACGATAGCGTAAGTACGTTAAATTCATGTAATGCACGTAATTTCACGTCATCACCTTGATAAATATCTTTCTCATTTTCTTAGAACAAGCGAGATACAAAAACTACTGGTACACTGAAGCGTGCTTGAAATGATAAGCCGGCCGCTGTTGTATGACCCGCCTGCATTTGAGAGCTTTTCTTTCCCAGCTTGGGACAGATAGGAATTTAATTCCTATTAATTCATTGATGACTTCATCATTGTTGATTCACGATTGCCCTTTATGTGTCTTACGCAACATAACAAACAAGCTCTATCATTAACTTTCGGCGTGATTAAAAAGGCTAGGTATTTAATTAATTGCCATTTTGAGCCAAAATGCGTTGCGAAACTCTTTCACCTTTGAACCGACTGCAGCACCAGCTCTATCAGGCATACTTAAACCTGCTACACGGCATCAGAAGTACATCTCTTATACGTTGAAATTAATTCTCTGTTATTTTCATTCCTACAATCTTAAACAATATCTCTATTGAAGTATATTGCATAATCAACGAATTTTTTAATCAAATATTTTATTTCAGACTACGGAGTACTCTTGTTTACAAAATTATTAAAATATTTTCTGTTATGTTCGCACGGATGGATTGCTTTTTTTTATTAAAGATAAAAGTTTTTTCCTTGTCCGCGCGTTGATGTCTCTTAGAACAAAATGTTTTCTGATGTGAAAAGAAGTTAATGTGATATCACACAGCAATAAAAAAACTCTCTTCGGGAATATAAAAATATACATTAAAATATACACGTATACATTATCATGACCACTATAAAACCTTTAATAAATTTCACGAAACTAATATCGTCTCAAGGTCACTTAACCGCGGTCAATTTAGCTTATCTAGAACAGCGAAGATTTATTTTCTGTTGAAAGAAAAAAAATCGTTCTGATTATGTGAAGATCGTCACAAGATAGCTTTTATGTAAATCTGTTAAAAAAATGTTCTATCAATCATGTAAATGTAAATGGGACGGCTCGCCCTTGGTAACCCACCTTCCTGAATAGTAAAAATGAACCATTTGTGATTTTAAAGGTACACATACATTAGGTTATATTATGATATGAATAATCATAAGTTATATCAAGGTTTCTTTTTAAATAAGATTTTTTTTGCCATGTTTGTTATATAGTACCCTTTTAAAAGCTTCCCCTTTTTATTTAAACTGTATACGCTCAAAAGCATGAGTACACACAACCAATTTCAACTGCATTTCTAAATACAATCAAATTTCTATTAACAACTGTATTTCCAACCTAAACAACATTTTTAATTAAGATCACCAACAGCATACATAATATTCAACGTCATCAACATTTTATAATTTCTCATTGTTACCTTTTATTCAATTATTTCATTAAAAATTCAAATTAAGGCTTTAACACCAACAGTGAAAAGGTAAGTAGATGTTTTAATAATATAGAAATGTTTGGCATGTTGTTTCAGTTTTAATTCCGGTCCGTAGAACTTTTTGCTCATCATCAAGATCAGGGGCGAATTTCAGGAAAATAAATTTTTGTTTAAAACTACTATTTTCATTGAAGTGGATTTTTATGGTAAAGTTTTTTTGTCAACATTCGTAGAAAGTGAAAACTTCTTTAGCACCGTTGTGATTTGAAACTTGATGAAACGAAAAAGCGACGCTAAAAAGAGACAAACACATTCACTTGTAGAATTTAGCCTGCTGGAGAATGAGATAGAATAATCGGTCCCCTCTTTGCGCTGTACTTCGTAGCCTCCCCACTCTTATCTACTTTAGTTTGATGAAGGTTTCACTTCTACCGCGTATAAACTGCACATATTTGGTTTATGTCAAACCGCGTATTTGAGCTTACAAAATTCATTTATCAGTTTGGTAAATATCTGCTGTTTTTTTTTCAAACATAATAACAGAAATTGTTAGTGGAAAACGTTCGTTAGATATTTTCATTTGATGTATAGAGCAAAATAAAAAGAAAAACAATGTGGTTTTCGGTAAAACGTCTCATATTTATGCATATGAATACGTGTGTAAACATTATTGAAATACGGATGGTCCGGTGCGACAGGCTTCAACAATTCACATTCACAGCATACGACCTTCACTTCTGTCACAGGCATGCATCTCCGCAAGTGATAATAGAGAATATAGTTCTGGCACTATCCACGTAAGTCGCGCAGAGCAGGTCTCACAGAGACCACGACAACTGGCAGAGTAGGACTCGACACGGTGGACTATAAACCGTACCTACCCCGCCCTAGGGGCACCGACTGCAATGCAAATACGGCCTGGCCTATGTGTTCACGTATTATTATTTTTCAGTGTGTTAAATCCCCCACTGACATTGATAGACGTGTATGCATATTGTAAATTTGGTAGTGGATAGGCGCGGACTGGTTCTCTGAGCGAAATACGATATCTGTCTTGAGCCAAACACTGAAGAAAATGAAACCCACGGGTAGATCAAGACTGTCACGTTGAAACCACGGCATCATTCAATCCGGATATTAAAATTATTAAAGAAAACTTGTTATTATTAAAATCAAGTTGCTAAGCGTTTAAAAATTTTAATATTTGTTACGTTTTTTTTTAAATATGTAAAAATACAATTTCTATAATCCGAACGCTAAGAGCTCATTTTTGTTACCACTCTTTCTGTTACAATCGCCGTTTATGAGAAGGGAATAGACACAGCCATATTTTTCCATTCAAACATTCTCAACTTCCATAAAATCTTTCTTCATTATGTATTTTATTACCCGCACTAATGCCAGCTTTTAGTAATCATTAAAATAAACCAACGGATCTGTAAAACTTGTCACTTCGTCTTATATAATAAGCCACGTTATAGTGGCACTTTGTGACTCTCTTTCACAGTCAATTTGAATTCCTATAGCACACAGTGTGTTTTGCGGCTAGAGTGCTCTGTGTGTCTACTTATAACGGATCGTTAAACAGCATTCTCGTTTCTTTTACCGCGCGACTCATCCATTGTCAAAATGAAAACCACAAAAACTAACATTTAATAAACCAATTTATTGGGTTTTCCAACGCTTCCAATACCAACAAAGACACCCGTTGTTATGTTGAAATGTTTATAGTTCTGGCAAACATTCCACGTCTATCCATCTTTTTAATACACTTCCTCCTCACGGCAGCTTTTCCCGAGCCGACATTAACTACGCATTTATCAGCGGCACTGCAATAAGGTTGTTCCCAAAAAGGAGTTCCCATTTTCATAGGACAACAGTTTACTCACACAGAAAAAAGGGGTGCTTTACAACATCAAATTTGTGAGCATACAGCTTTCAAAAGAAAAAAATATGATTTGAAGCAGGCGTTTCTAAACCTGTTACGTTTCGGTCAATTATAAATAAATTAATTCTTCGCTTTGAAATTTATATTAGAAATTTTGATTTAGTGTTCAGTCGACGTGACCTTACACTTGATATCCTCAGACACTTCATTATTTCTGCATGTAGGAAAACAGTCTGATATTGTTGATCGTGTATATAATAAATTACGTTATACCTAGCACTAAGAGTTTTCGTCATACCTCAAATGTCAAATTTTAGTTATTTTTGGAGTCAAGGTAAAAATTTCGTTCATATATTCAGTCATTAATTGACGTGTCGTGTCGTGTTGGTATGCGTTGACCTTTATAACCGGTCATTGTGCATCGTTCACTTGTTTGTACTTGTTGTACGGGTTTCATTTTATTTATTTGGTATTGGGAAACAGTATATCCCTCTCATGCAGGGTGTGCCGTCACATTATTGTAATTTCCTCAATTTTACAAAACAAAATCATTCAATGATGATACTTTTTCAAAATCATAAAAGACTTGTCATTGAGAAGAAAGTATTATTTCACTTCTGAAACTTGTGGTAACACTTTTTTGGTAAATATAAAATTATTTTTGAAATAGAAATATATTTCTCTTCCACCAACTTTATTCGGTCTGTGGTCTAATTAAACATCATCCATCCAAATTATTGCACATCGGTACTAAAAACTATTACGCAATCAATAGCAATTAGCTGTTAACTTTTTGAAGGCTAATTATTGCCAAGAAGTGTTAAAAAATAATAGATATTAACGATTCAACAGTTGAAGATTTAAAATGAACCATCTTAATGGTCTGACTAAAACAAAAAAGTGTTCAAATAGTGATATGCAAATAAGTAACTGAAGATAAGTAGGCCTCGATTGAAACCAATTATTGGTGTTTAGCACTTATGTTGTCCATTATCTAATGGCTTCATTCATCCATTCTGCAATAAATATGGTATTAGGTAACTTTGTAAACCGCGAAAATAGCTGGGTCTATCAACAACTAGGGCAATAGGCTATCCGATTATTTATTTACAGCAGTTTATTAGAAAATTCCGTTTTGCGTACGTAACGGCGGACTTTCTATTTCATTTCGCGATTGCCGGCAATTCTTTACACATTCCGTTATTATTTATTGATTTCCAGAGTGATATGCGTGCGGGATAACCTTTGCAAATAATAAACTTGGCATTTGGTTATTGTGGAATTGGGCATATTCTTCAACACTTCCAAGGACGGCCATCAACACACTTTAAACTGAAAAAAACTTGTTTATAATTATTTAAAAACAATATTGCCAAAAAAAAAATTTATTAAAGAATGCCAATCGATGAGATAAAACAATCATGAAAACAGGAATTCATGCATTTCAATCGCGTTTTTGTTACTGTCATAGAACGAAAGATACCTATACAATATATTACAACAGTACAAAAGCTGTAAACATTCTTTAGTTTTCATAACCTATCCATTTTTTAAATTCTTAATTTCCTCGCACTGGTTGTCATGGAGACAAAAAGTGTTGCATTTATATGCCGACCGTATAACACGGATGTTTTGTAAAACGTCAACTTTTTATAAATACATTAAAGTTGCCCTTTCAAAAATTAATACATATTTGAACTTGCTGCAACAGTTTTTTTCGGCTCAATGGTTTCTTTTATCGCCAGATTTTTGTAATCGGCAAGCACTTGTAATGCTCATTTCATAATTCCGCCTTTTGAAATAACACGGTTTTATTTCAATATTTGCATATTTGGACGGGAAGTGTAAGAGATAAAAGGTTAACTTAGCAGATGAAGTAATTGCACAAGAGAGAAAGAGACCCTCGCTTTATATCCTTGTTTCATATTATCTCGAATGGAAATGTTACATTCCCACAACAGGCCTGTCTCGGAATACTGTGCTCGCCGCTCGTACCGTTTAGCTATCGAGAAGGCTGAATATCTCGTGCACCCACCTCTTCAAACTGCAACTAATATCAAACTTCACTGATTCACCTCTTGCGAAATGCTGGTTCCTATATAAACTTTACAAGTTTTTATTAAAAAATTAAGGGCAAGGTAAACCGCAATTCGATGATAGATAATTTTATATATACGTACACAATATCTGATCGATAGACATATTACATTACAGACCTTGAGCATTTGTGCAATTGTACTGTGTTTTATTGGAAAATAAATATCAAAGATCAATTATTTTTATGGGAGATTGTATTTTCTCATCATTATAGGTCGAACAAGCCAGTACCTGCCGCGGGAGTTTAAAATTTGAATTATTTTAAAAACGAAAGGTAATAAAGGATTATAAGGAAATTATTTGCTCACTGTGCACAACAGATTTAGAAGTGTGGTGATATAATATATTTTTAAGATCATTGTATTATGAAAAATGTTCGTGTACCTAAGACAAATGTTTTTTATTCATGAATTCACTAATTGCATATATTTGTATTTGCACAGACGCTGTATTTGCTGATCCATATACATTAATAATTATTGCAATTTTAAAAGTGAAACCTATACTCCCGATACAGGAAATCAAACATTTATGTGCATTTTTCTCTAAACCAACTATTATGGACATAAAATAAGTGTGCTGCCATTGACATAATACTTTTCTACTGCGCCATAATTTTTTACGTACATAGTTTTGGTTTTATCCCAATCACTATGTAGTTATGCAATTCATGGGCATTGTAATATTTTTTATCTTAAAGATTGAAGGACAATGGATTCAAGTAACGCTATAAGTTTTCATGTGAATCGACTCGTAGTCAACTTCATAGGTATGTACAGAACATATCAAATATCTGGCTTAAAGATCACGTGTAGGCCACAACCAGATCAAGGTTGAGCGGTGCATTTTTACGCACAACAAAATGTTGTAGAAGGTTGTCTGTCAAATTGCGGAAGGGATGAAAAATATACCTATTTATATCAACTTTTTATTAAAGTGAAAACTTCTTTAGCACCGTTGTGATTTGAAACTCGATGAAACAAAAATAGCTACACTTAAAAGAGTCGAATACACACACATCTATAGAATTTAGCATGCGATAAAATGAGATAGTATAATCGGTCTCCTCTTTGTACAGTGCTTCGTATCCTCCCCACTCTTGTCTACTTTAGTTTTCTGAAAGTTTCACTTCTACCGCGTGTGAATTCCACACTCTGATGTTTTTCACTGTTTGAGCTTGATTTCTAGTACAAGGCTTACACAGATGCATACTGCATGTTTGAAACATGTTTTTCAATTTAAAAAAATGAAAAGGCAGTGAAATTTAAAAATGTTCATTTTAATATATACTCACCGAATAAAATAGGATGCAACGTAAGACTTTACGAATACTTACAGTAAACACTTTAGAATATTCATACTCGAACAATGTATACACTTGTTGTACCTTTTTCAGTAAAAACAATAAGTAGGCGTACGGCGTAAGCACGACAAAAGGCTGTATATCAGTGACGTTTCGCAATTAAATCTCTGCCGGAAGTGAATACGTATGCACCAATATACAATCCTAAGTGAGTATTGTTTGGAACAACTCTAATTGCGCGACTTATAATCTAACCAGTTAAAAAGGAACAGACAGAAATATAATATATATAATTTGTATCTTTAAATTTGAGAAATTCCAAGCAAGTGCACTAATGACTTATTTGCACCTAGCTGAGAAACCTTGAGAAATATTCCTGTAGTATGAATATTCACCCGAGCCTTTCGATTTTTATTACAAAAGTATCACGGAATTCTCAAACGAAACCTTCACAATATTACAAACTAGCGTTCGATAGAATTCGTCTTGCTGTACAAACTTGTGCTGCATAATTAGCTTTTTTATACCGTTATTAGAATATTACAAAAAAAAATTAATTGGTTAAGTAGGTACTCAAAACATTTCTCGCGATAATATAATAATTGGATGTCACCCACGGATCTTAACCAACTTTCGTGGGTTTTATTTTAATTTATAAATCCCCGGCCAAGGACAACGGCTATTTTTTTTTACATACGACTGGATATTTACGTAATCTTCACATTTTACTGTCTTTGCTATTGAAATGTCTAGAAAAAGAATTCCTTAATAGGAAAATTATAAGGCTTATATTTCTTACTTGGTATGGCGACCTCAGGACATAATGGAGCTACTAGCTACCAGTAGACTGGAATTACTTCAAATTTGAACAATAGAGATAAATGCGTTTGATTTTTTTTTATATTTGATTTTTGATGTTTTTAGAATAGTAGCATGTTGAACGATGAAAATACGATGTTTAAGCGAGATTTTTAGGTCCTTTAACCAGCCAGCGGCCGAAAATCCACATTTCGTCGAAAGATGTTCTTACAATAGTACAGGGCGGTTCCAATGAGAAAGATTAATTTTTCTCCGTACCAGCTTTTTAAAATTATAACTCTATATCGATTTTTTTTTTCATTCCAAATTTGCTTCAATTTATACCTACATCCAAAAATGCTGAAAGGCGTGATGAAAAAACTATTAAAATTATGTAGGTAGGTACTTTTTGTAATTATTTTTTGATCATAAGTATTAATCATTTTTCAATAATGTCTAAGCAAAATAAGAATGCAAAAAAATCTTAAATATATCAATTTGTAAGACCGGAAATAAAGACAAATTTTCGTCATAAATAGGTGTTCGGATATATTTTTTAATGATTTTATTTGAACTAAAATAAAAATTTTGAAACATGCATTTACTAGATAAATTACTGAGTTTCAATAATGTATGATTACATGGTATGAAATATGTCTTGTAAAATAAGATTTTTCGTTTGAAATTTTAACAAATCTGCCAATGACCTTTGGTATAATCGTATTATACTAAAAATAAACATTTTTTCCCAAAATTTAAAACATGTGTTTATTAGATAAAAGAACAATCTTTCGAAATCAATTTATAATTTTTTGTGAGTCAATACGTCTAAAATTTGATTTAAAAATGACATATTTCCGGGTTTCTCTGGTTATGCCCTCTTAAGATATGGAAAAATACGTTTTATCTTAATTTCTTTATGAAAAAAAAAACATTGTTAATTTTGTCTCTTATATTGAGTGCGTCACTAGTAATTCTGTGAACAGGGGACCTTGCGAAATATGGATACAATAGTAATATGACGTATTTTTAAACATTTTACGATAATTTTGGAGCCACTGTGAGGTCCCCATTTTACATTTTAATAAAATTCAACAAAAAGATAATATGAAATGAAATATTATAAAACGCGATGATTAAGTACAATAATAAAAAACGGTAATGAACAAAAAAATATTATTCCGATTTGACACGAGTTATATGGAACACACAAACAAATTAAAATACAGACAAAATACAAAGCGGTCGAGTTAAAACAGAACTTCGCTAAGCTCTGTCAATAAAGAAGCCTAGATTAGATCAATAACTCGCTTTTTCAAAAAGTGAGTTTGTGTCTCGCATAAATAGGTATAATATTTAGGCATGTAGATTTTCTGCTGTGAAACCTTGACCAATGTTTGATTATCGGTGCAATTTATAATGATGTTTGACAATAGAGAAAAAAAACACGCGAATAATTGGTATTTAAATCAATTGTGTGTATGTGCAGTTTTTCACCGATCACTTTCTCTGCGAACGGGGAAATGTATTCCGCTTATAAAGTTATTGTGCTACTCGAGGCGGTGACGTAACACGAGGTGAAAATAAGAAAATATATTCAAAATCTCTCTTCGCGAGTCGCCGCCGGGACGCGGTGCACGTGACCTTGAGCCATCACGTGATCGGTGAGAGTGAAGATATGCTCGAGTGAGAGGAGGGTTGGGGGGGGCAGCAGCTGGGCTGGGCAAAAGGCTGCATGGGGCCGGAGCGGCCCCCCCCCACCCACCCACCCTGCGGAGGAATGCGCAAAGCTTCCTCTTGTTCAACTGTCTTCTTTCGATATATTTTCCTAGTTCAACTGGTTCCCCTATCTTATTAATGAGGTTCCCCTATCTGTTTTACTGGTATTTTAGTGCCTTCTGCTCCGCATGAACTGCAAGGCGCCCGGAGTCATCACAATAGCACACAACTGAACAAATTGTGTTTTCACCAGTTTGGGTACCAATTCTGATATCTGAGTGAGGCTTTGTGCAAATATTTGAACGGATTGCAATCTTACTCTGTTCTGTCTGTGTTTTTATGGAAAGTGCTCCAAAGCAAGCATTTCGATGAATTTCGTACAAGTTCCGCTCGTTATATTATTAAGATGAATATACACGTGAAATCCTATTTAGATACTATTTTGATTAATCTTTACGACGAATCGGCTTAACAGTATGAACATCAAAAAATATGCTACGGATAAATCGAAGCTTTTACTAGATTTTCTATGTATTGGAATTACAATAAAATTATTACTTACTTAACAAAAAATATAAGCGTAAACCACAAAAAAAATGTTTTTTCATGACTTAACTATGAAGTAATACAAGAAACAATTTTTAAAAAATACCCCTTTATGGCTAAGACTATTTTTGAGGTTTTCCATGTTCTAACTTTTTTTCGTTGTTATAAAATTATGCAAAAAATAAATAAAAACCACTTTTTCGCTTACTTGCCTCGTGCAAAAAGACGCTCGATTTTAAAATTTTGCAGGCATGAGATTCGAAATACTTCTAGCGTTTATATTCCCCTTAAGGCCACAACTTTGGAACGATGTACCAGGTTTTGGGTTTCCCCCTCAAAATAGATATCTTCTTTCCATCTTTCCTTTCCTTAGAAAGATCCTAGATACTAAAGCAGGTTTAAAGGAAACCTAGAGAAAATATTAATGAGATGTAATAGTTTACACCTGCAATTTGCAAAGTTTTCTTCAAACTTGTCACTCAATAGCAAAACAGATAAATTAATTTTCCTTGTCAATGTACAGTTTTCAGACAACGTCCAATTAGCTTAGACCGTAGTTAATAGAAACGTCTTATAGTTTTAGGCGTTCCTCGCCACTTACCTGTCCAAACTCATTGCAATTCCGCTGGGTTAACACCGGCCGCCCGTTGGCCTCACGCCAGGGGCTGGTACGGTAGTACCCGCAGTTTTTTTACACGCCTTCTAATTATTAAATCAGATACGGTGTGTTGTTTACGACGTTTATTCGGCCATTTCAAAAATGAAAAGGATCACTAATGATCGTAAATGTGACAAAAATAAGATTTTTGTAAGCACAGTACAAATGCATTGTTCATTTTATCCGATCATTCAGTGGATGAGTTGGCATCGCCTCGTGAGTTCAATTCTTCTGCTGGTTAAGTCCTTCATCAATACAAAAGCAACATTTTCCGCTTACTGTGATGGTAGCAAAAGATTTTCAAATATTATTAAGTTATTAGTAATCCAGGAATGTCAGGCTCAATAAATTCGTCGTCGTTCCTTTTACAGTTATCTTCTGAGAGATACTATTTTCCATTGACGTTTTGTTCAATGGTTTTACTTTTTTCTGGACATCTAGTAATGTAATTATCCTTATTTAAAATTGTGAAGTGTTTTAGGAATCGACTTGAAGGATGTGCATAGAAAGCAATAAGGAATTTAAATTAATCATAAGAAACAAACAGCTTTTTTGATTTTATTAGTGTACAATTACGTATTATTTACATGCAAAATTAATTGATTTTAATTGAAAAAGGTATTTAATAACCAAAATGCCTCACCCATCTGATAAGTTCTGACGTCATTGGAACCCAACGACAGTGAAAATGTACTTATTTGGAATCGATGGGAACCGAATAACGCTATTGACCATCTCGTCACTTACTCTGCAAAATGGGCTCGTCTTATGCACTCCATTATTTTTATAGAACATTTTGGAGGGATCATTTACTGTTAGTTATCAGAAGTAAGTAATCTGTCTGTGTCTACGTTTCTTAACAGTTTTATGCATCCAAATAGTCTGATTATGACATGAACAACAACTGTAGATTGACATTTGCGACGTGCTGCAACGGGGACCAACACGGCTGCCTTCTCTCCATGTGTACCCGCAACTCCGCCAGTTAAAAGTTTATCTAAAGGTGATCACGATCATAGTATTAGGCATTCCTCACGCACAGACAAGACACGAAAACGCGTCAAAAGTATAAATGCCAGACTGTGCATAAACTACACAATGAGTGAGGCATCTGTATACTCCGCTTCACATTATAAATCTCTTTGTTTTGCAAACTCATAAAAAAGTAACAGAAAAATGCCTGCCTTTATAATATAACCTTCGATTACTGTAAATCCCTTCTGATGCGTGGGGTTCTGTTTAACTCGCCTTTTATGGAAGATAATAACGCGATTAAATTATTATTATAATGTATTCCGGGACAGTGCGTTCAAAAGCTATTCAATACATCACATTCAAGTTAAACAAACTTGTAGAGTGGCACTTAATACACAGCTCAAATACTTCGTAAATACGGCGGTTGAATATTACTGTAAAATTATAACACAATAAACGATGGAATGCTTTCCAAGAAATTTGGCCATTGGTTTGTATTTTTTTTCAGTTATCAACAAATGTAAATGTTGTGCGATATTATATGGAAGAAATATGTTCAGTTCGATAACTCGTAACTAGGCGCAATGTGGAGTAGGTACCATTAACCTGATGTTAATGGAATCATATCGACTTGTGTGTTTCCTTTCTGCAAATTTATGGGTTACTTCATAACCAAGATCTACTCGCTCCTTTCCATAAAGGGATCCGTTTAGATCTCTGCTAGATTTAAAAATTAACAATATTGTGATTCATCCAACAATTCGTGGGAGATATTCTCAATCACAACATATGATTATTTATAAAGGGCTTGGAATTTTTCTCCTGTACCTTTCTGAACAAAATCAATAATAATAATAATAATCAATAATCAGAGACGGTCATATTACATGGAAACATACCTATATTGGTATGTTATATAGGTATTACTAGCTGACCCAGCTACGCGTTGCCGTGGCTAACGAAACACAACGCAATCTACTCGATTTTTACCCAACCTAGATAACCAAGTATTGTGTCGTCGATAAATTAACTCACACCGCTATCTATTAGAAACTTATGGAACTTACAAATAATTACAAAGCATTATCCTGTAACAAACTTTTAATTAATATTTAATTCCCAATTATAAATATTTATATTTTTATTTTAACTTTATGAGTAAAACCTCAAATTGTAACATTTAATTAAATGAAGACAATATAAGCGAAACTCAATCGAAAGCAAGAGGTCCTGGGTTCATGTCCCAGAGTTGTCAATATCTTTTTCTGATTTTTCTGTTTCCAGATTTTTCGATTGAGTTTCGCTTATATTGTCTTCATTTAATTAAATGTTATAAATATTTACGTCAATAATCGAGATAAAAACTATTCTGTCTTTTAATTTCGACCAAATTACACACAGTAAGCCAAATTTCATCAAAATCGGTTAAATAGTTTCGGAGTATATCTCGAACAAACATTGTGATGCGAGATTTATATATATATATTGATATATATAGATTTATATATATATATATATATATATACTGATATATATATATACATATAATACTAGCTGACCCGACGAACTTCGTACCGCCTCACAATCAATAACTTATTAGCAAAATTTCAGTTTTTTTATTAAGTTAAAAATTACACAATGAAGCAATTATCGATGCGCAACCTGTGTTTTGTTTTTGTCTGTATCAGAGATACAGGAATTGCGTTTTATTTTCTTTATACGTGTGAGGGAGATTTATTATTATAATTGTATTTTTCCTTTGGAGGGGTGCAGATATACGTTCACCTTTTGTCTCATTTTCGACTACTGACATTTAGTGTGTAAGAAAGAGGGGCAGCATTATATGTTTAAGAACAAAAGCGAACAAACAATCAACGCATTGACATTTGACGTTTTTGAATATTTGGAAATCACTACACTATTCGATATTATATTTATCACAATATTGCTCCAGCTCTTTCAAAAGATAAGAATTCGTTCCATACAAAATGTATGAAGAAAATAATTTTCTTTATAATTTTTTATCGTGAATTTTTCCGCTGTTTTAATAGCTATTCCAACAAATCAAAGATCATAAAAATCGGTCTTCTTGAGTTATAAATGGTGTAACTAACCCGACTTTGTTTTATATATTAAGGATGCGTTAAATATAATATGCGTTTTGGGAGTAGTAGGAAATCATGAGTTTTGCCATAGATTTACAATATTATTTTGGCTAGAGAAAAGTGTTCGAGTTTCCCAAACACGAATAATTTCTAAAACAGCTCATTTGTGTATAAGTATACTTACTGCACACAGCCCAGTTTAAATGTTTCAGTAGGGCAATTACACGGTTTCAAACGGTGTTTCATTCAAATATACGAATACTACCTGTAATTAATATAATCGACGGATAGTTGAATGTTTGTTTATTGGCGTTCTTATCAAACTCGGGCAACCATTTAAAAACAAATTAATAAAATCATATTCTTGTATCGATTGCCACGAAAAAGAAATCTATCAAAGTGGACTAACAGCAATAATAAAAAATCTTACTTTTAATTATTTTTTGAGACTCTATGCACTGGTCCAGGGGTTCTCAAACTTAATTTTATGGTACCTACCGCAAATAATTTTTAAAAACAACAAAAAAACCTTTTACTGTCCGATGTTAACATCGAGGCAGGAATTTATTTGTAGTAAAATATAGTCTAATGTTTTTAAATATTTTATTCATTTGGTTGTATACACAAAAAAATTCGAGTGCAGTTTACACGCGGTAGAAGAGAAACTTTACTAAAACAATATCAACCAAAACTTGAAAAGTGAGGTCATAATCAAAGCGACCAATGAGCGCAGACCAGTGTAATTTCCGTTTCATATCTCAACCAATAGGAGCCTTTAAAAGTGAAATCATAATCAAAGCGGTTAATGAGCGCAGTTGATGCGTCGCAGGTGCGGGGCTGTAGAAGTTTTACTTCAAAAACTTCACTTTTTAGTGTAATGTTCAGTTTTTTTTTACATTAGCTCCACGCAGGGGGCCCTGAGGAAAATAATTTCTTTCAGGGACCATGTCATCTTAGTGGGTGCTGTGTGGAGTGTCTTTTTAAGGAAGGGAAGGATGGGAAGTTCTGGGAAGGAAAAAGGTATGATGGGTTGATAGGAATCTGTGGGTCAGTGTGTCCAGGTGTGACATGAACGTATGAATCCATCCCTCCAACTGCGGTGCAATGCAATGGGTCGAGAGAGTCCGGCTAGAAAGCTAAAAATGACTCCCTCAACCACTCTCACCCGATCCGGCCCGCAACGCAGCAGGTGGGTGGACGCATCCGCCGCCAAGACCTGGACAAATTTCATCCCATGAATTCGGGCATGCTAAGTCACCAAACGTAGCGAACCACCTGGGGTGACCTATGGCAGAGGTGTTCCAATTCGGCGGTACCCATACCTGCCTCCCAAATTGAATTGTGTTTTGAGTTATATTGCGGTTACTCCCCTTTATTATTTGACCACTGCGAAGCTGTCTTAAATTTGTTTTGATTAGACTCTACTAACTGTTGTTTTTAGATTTTCAGTGAAATTTTCTGCAGTAGGTTTCTTAGTAGTAGTAGTTTCTTAGTACAGTAGTTTCTTTCACGAATTCAATGTACCATTATGATAAATACATTTGAGATTTGCATACGTTTCATGGCAAATACGTAAACAAATTTGAGACACATCGCGACCCACCCATCCGTCGTTTGGGCGCCTCTGCACTAGCCACTAACGGGAAGGTGGCAGTATCTATGACGATCGTTCGAAAAACGATTTTGAGCGAGCGGACTTTCTATCCGGAATATAATCTTGAGTGTGCAACCCGCGCCTGTGCCCGTGTAGTGGTGTTGGATTATCTGTACAGATTATTTAGATACTCACTTGACGGGAAACACAGCTGTTCGGAGGTCGGTTCTCACATCTCATTCGCCTTCCCGGGAATTATTGGACCCAGCAATGGTGAAAGAGCCGCGGTGGAGAAATGGGGGAAACGCGATGTCTCACACGAGATTGTGCAGCATTTCATATGACCGAAACATTTTATCGGGAAACGTAACATTAGAAATATTCCAGAACATCCCTCACGAATACCTATTATTTAACCCAAACTGTTTAACTCGCTGTGGAGAGATGAAGGAAACTCTGTATTTAACACAAATTAGCAAAGCATTTCAGATGACCGAAACATTTTATCGGGAAATGTAACATTAGAAATATTCCAGAACATCCCTCACGAATACCTATTATTTAACCCAAACTGTTTAACTCGCTGTGGAGAGATGAAGGAAACTCTGTATTTAACACAAATTAGCAAAGCATTTCAGATGACCGAAACATTTTATCGGGAAATGTAACATTAGAAATATTCCAGAACATCCCTCACGAATACCTATTATTTAACCCAAACTGTTTAACTCGCTGTGGAGAGATGAAGGAAACTCTGTATTTAACACAAATTAGCAAAGCATTTCAGATGACCGAAACATTTTATCGGGAAATGTAACATTAGAAATATTCCAGAACATCCCTCACGAATACCTATTATTTAACCCAAACTGTTTAACTCGCTGTGGAGAGATGAAGGAAACTCTGTATTTAACACAAATTAGCAAAGCATTTCAGATGACCGAAACATTTTATCGGGAAATGTAACATTAGAAATATTCCAGAACATCCCTCACGAATACCTATTATTTAACCCAAACTGTTTAACTCGCTGTGGAGAGATGAAGGAAACTCTGTATTTAACACAAATTAGCAAAGCATTTCAGATGACCGAAACATTTTATCGGGAAATGTAACATTAGAAATATTCCAGAACATCCCTCACGAATACCTATTATTTAACCCAAACTGTTTAACTCGCTGTGGAGAGATGAAGGAAACTCTGTATTTAACACAAATTAGCAAAGCATTTCAGATGACCGAAACATTTTATCGGGAAATGTAACATTAGAAATATTCCAGAACATCCCTCACGAATACCTATTATTTAACCCAAACTGTTTAACTCGCTGTGGAGAGATGAAGGAAACTCTGTATTTAACACAAATTAGCAAAGCATTTCAGATGACCGAAACATTTTATCGGGAAATGTAACATTAGAAATATTCCAGAACATCCCTCACGAATACCTATTATTTAACCCAAACTGTTTAACTCGCTGTATTTAACACAAATTAGCAAAGTATTTCAGATGACCAGAACATATTGTCGGGCAACTTAACGATAGACTGATATTCTAAAGAACACTTTAACAGAACTTTTGATCCCCGCCGCCCGCAGGGCCTAGCAGCAAAAACTTGTGGAGCAAGTTTTTTACTGCTAGACTACTGCTGTGACATTCTGTACTTGAAAAAATACAAATATGCAGTTCACACGCAGTAGAAGTGAAACCTAAACTAGAAAACTAAAGTAGACAAGAGTGGGGAAGCTACGAAGCACCTCACAAAGAGGAGACCGAATATTCTATATCATTCTCTCGCAGGCTAAATCCAATAGAGGTATGTGTTTGTCTCTCTTTGGTGTCGCTTTTTCGTTTTATCGAGTTTCAAAACATAACGGCGCTAAAGAAGTTTTTACTTCAAACATTTGGGGAAATACTACATTTCACTCAAGTTAGCTTTGTATTTCAGACGAGCATAACATTTTTGCAAGAAACTAATGGGTAGGTAGTTCCGATAAATACTTTATGAGTATACTTTGACCTGAACACTACTTGCGAAATAGCCGCGGTGAAAATATGTGGGAAACTAATACACCATGCAAGTTGTAAGGGAGGTATTCCCCAGATAACCGGAAAATTTTGTCGAGAAACATTAATTTCTAGATCATTAGGTATCTGTAAGTATTTTCTTTGACTGGGCCTCTAGTTTAATTGAAACGGTGGAGAAAAGGGTAACACACCATAACATTGGTGACTAATTATTCACGAATCAATTTTACGCAGTTTTCCATAAATTTTCATTGTCGTAAATGGAGAGTTGGGAGAATTGCGATATTCCATGTAAGTTGGTGTGAAACAGTCGAGAAAATGTAATTAAAAGTAAATTAAAGTCGTGGAATCGACATTAACAAAATTTCTTTATCCATAAAAGTCGGTAACATTTTATGACCCTATAAAACGGATATCTGATGATTGACCTTACTTACCCGTGTGTGCAGATTTGCATGCATTGCCTTTAGTAGGCACTAGTATATACATATATATGTGTATGACGTAGGTAGATCGGTAGGTATATATTGAGATATTATGATCGCGAATATTACGAAATGCGTTATGTGGAAATCGTTAACATTATGGCTTTATCACAATAATAATAATAATTATTAATGACATTAACCGCAATAATCGAAGATGTTGTGAAAAAATTACAAAAATGTCGGAGTTGAGGTATTATTTGTGCGACTGAGAAATACGAATGACGTTATTATTTCTAGTCATGCGCAGAGGCAGTTACGATTTATTTACCTACGCAACTGGGCTGGTACCTACCTAAGTTCTGTTTTCACTTTTTTTCAAGTTTCCTATGGAGGATTGGAGAGATAAGAGAGGAATATTTTACTTACGATTCTAATTAATGCGTGGAAATTACTATGACATCGCAATAATTTTGAAATTTTACTAATGTTCTTCCTAAATTAATCTTTTGGTTGTCGTAAATTATTATTATTATTATTAAGTACTTATGATTATTATTATTGGAATTCACACCTTCATAGTTGTTAAAGTTATTGAGAATTTGATCGGCACTTACTGCTTACTGCCTACTACTAACCAGTACAGGTTACCAAGTAGTGATAGGCAGCTTGACCAGCGACAAGCAATCATAAGTCTGAAATTAACAATGGATATCAAACCAGAAAACTCTTATTTTCTACACGCCGCACATCAACTTGTTACTTAAATATCAGACAACTTTTTAATTTGGTGATAATTTATCTCTCATACAAAAGAATGTCTAGGTCAAACCAGAAAATACTTTCAAATCATACACGTATAGGTATGAAAATGAAAGCGGTTCGGCGTGTAGATGTGTTAACAAGATGACGAAAAGCTGCTTACCTACACCTGTGCGCCACTGTATGGCCGCGGCCAGTCGAGGCGGCTCGACTTGGAATGCTTTCGTCCGACGCGTCGCGTCGGGAGTGCTGGACGCGGATGTGCCGCAAAGGTTAAGTTAGGTTGGGAAAGACGAACCGCTACTAATACCTACGCAAAACCACTACATAATGATGAAGAATGTCTCAGAAAGAAGGGGAAAACGGTGTTCCCACTATATACCAAAATAAATAATAACTATTCAAAGGAATTTAACCAACTTACCAACGAAAAAGTTAAACTTATTACTTATTACCAACGAAACTGGACGCGGTTATACCGCTAAGCCTACGTTGGGAACAGATATAACTGGGTACAAGAAATTGATGTTTGTTTTCCAGAATGAAGGGACGAAAATTGCGCCAACCATTCACCAGAATAAACTATAACTTTACAAAGAGTTTTAACTTTTAACCAATGAAACTCATCGCAGATGCAGGTACACCAAATGTTACATCAGAAAGGACAAACCACGAATAGATATGTATATAATTTTCCAGAATGAAGGAACAAATGGTGCTCTTACCATTCTCAACAATAATAACTACAGCAAGGTGTTAAGTTTGAACGAAACAAGAGAGAGAAAAAAAGGTGCGTCACAGATTATTATTTATCGAGCTGAATGCATGAAGCGAATAAGTTGGTATTTTATTTGAATCGTTATTTGCCAATCGGTAAATATTGAGAAAATGCATATTTTTTTCTTCCCGTTACGATATACCTTGAAAATTATGACAGCATTCCTTAAATTAGTATGTACTCGTGGGTACTACAAAAAATTCAATCCATAAAAACGAAGTTCTTACAAAGAGTTTTTACTTTTAACCAATGAAACTCATCGCAGATGCAGGTACACCAAATGTTACATCAGAAAGGACAAACCACGAATAGATAAGTATATAATTTTCCAGAATGAAGGGACAAACGGTGCTCTTACCATTCTCAACAATAATAACTACAGCAAGGTGTTAAGTTTGAACGAAACAAGAATGAAAGAAACGGTTGACCGTAAATTTCGTGTTTCAATTCCTGATCGCAAACGACTTCGATCGTGAAAGTGACGATCATACCCGTACGATATTCAAGTACGTCTACGAAAAGCCACTTAAACTCGAGGGCATTATTCTCGTCTAGCCAGTTGGTTGTTATATTTGCATTGTGGCCGTAAATGGGTCAGCTTCCTAATATTTGAAACATGCTTTGCGTGTTTCGATAGGAATGCCGAAGGAATGTTTTTATGCAGTTGTTTGGTTTGTGTTTCTATGCAACTCGTAATGAAATGCGCGTTGAGCAAGACGCGCCGCGCTATGGGCTGTGGGCTGTGGGCTGTGGGGCTGTGGGGCTGCGGGCTACGGGCTACAGGCTATGGGCACCGCCGAAAAACACTATTCACACGCAGCGCCGCGATGACGGCTTCAATTCTCACCACTTTATTACTGAATTCAATTAGCTCTTTCTTCGACTTAACGTATGGTTATTTTAAAGAATTACAATACGGCGGTACTCCGATAACAACAAGATTGCAAGATTGTTGCAACATGCATTGTATTGTTGTTAAAAAGGCGTGGGCCAAATTTTGTACGTAATTGACAATGGTTACGATATTTACTTGGAGTTAAAATGCTTGATTAGGTACAGCCAGTTATGACATTATCATATTTCAGCCGATATGACTCGTGATCTCAATACATTTTGTAATCGTTCTTTTATTTCGAAATAAGTGCCTACCTGTCATCTCTCGGAATTTTCAAAACCATTTACCAACACTTTAGTCATTCCGACTAACTTTTTGATGAAATTTCTCACATCTTTCAATAGTACCCTAATATAGCATTGTCAAAACAATGCCCAACAACAAACCATTCTTGTAACACCAAAATGACATTTTTCACGCCGAGCTTCAGGTGACGGATTATAGATTAGACAAATAGATGTCACGTCACGCGTGTAAAGCAGCCGTGATGATATCCGTTGCTTCAATCAATGCCCATTGTTGTGGTTCAATAATTATTGTGTTCATTCACTGCCTTTCGAGAAAAGAAAGAGCGACTCAAATCAAAATGTCACGGAAATTGTTATTTTTTAGAATCTATTAAAATAAATTAAAATCTTCTTAATCAGAAGGTGAATAGTTTTAATTTGGTATTAAGATCATTAAGCACTCGTTACGTCAGTGGCTTGCCTTGCTAAACTGTTATGCAGGTAACATCGACTCAATACAACTACAAAAAAATGTTATAAGCTAAGTATGCCGAATCTGAAGTGTTGTTACATGCTTCGGCGCATTTATTTTGGCCGGTATAAACCTAACGCAGGCCTACCATGACAGGGCTACAAATGCTAAAACTTACCTAGATAAAATCGAGAGAGTTCAACATACATTTCTGAGATTTATCAATAAATTGGATATACTCTCCAAATATGTTAACTATGATTAACTTTTACATTTCCTTCAATTAAGATTTATCCCTTAGATGAATTGTCAGCGACTTACTCAGTTTTCATAATATAACGAATATCCGATTTGATTCCCCAGAAATGATAATGTTCAAAGTACTTAGTAGAAATACAATGTACATAAGTAGTTCCATTTCACGAAGAACCATTTCTGACCAACTGTGCCTGTAACTCGTTCATACAGAATCTGGAAAACATTGGTAATGAATAATATTATATACGTAATAGAAATACAATGCAAGTAGTTCCATTACACGAAGAACTATTTCTGACCAACTGTGCCTGTAACTCGTTCATACGGAATCTGGAAAACGTTGGTAATGAATAATATTATATACGTAGTAGAAATACAATGCAAGTAGTTCCATTACACGAAGAACTATTTCTGACCAACTGTGCCTGTAACTCGTTCATACAGAATCTGGAAAACGTTGGTAATGAATAATATTATATACGTAGTAGAAATACAATGCAAGTAGTTCCATTACACGAAGAACTATTGCTGACCAACTGTGCCTGTAACTCGTTCATACGGAATCTGGAAAACGTTGGTAATGAATAATATTATATACGTAGTAGAAATACAATGCAAGTAGTTCCATTACACGAAGAACTATTTCTGAACAACTGTGCCTGTAACTCGTTCATACGGAATCTGGAAAACGTTGGTAATGAATAATTTTATATACGTAGTAGAAATACAATGCAAGTAGTTCCATTACACGAAGAACTATTTCTGACCAACTGTGCCTGTAACTCGTTCATACGGAATCTGGAAAACGTTGGTAATGAATAATATTATATACGTAGTAGAAATACAATGCAAGTAGTTCCATTACACGAAGAACTATTTCTGACCAACTGTGCCTGTAACTCGTTCATACTTAATCTGGAAAACGTTGGTAATGAATAATATTATATACGTAGTAGAAATACAATGCAAGTAGTTCCATTACACGAAGAACTATTTCTGACCAACTGTGCCTGTAACTCGTTCATACGGAATCTGGAAAACGTTGGTAATTAATAATATTATATACGTAGTAGAAATACAATGCAAGTAGTTCCATTTCACGAAGAACTATTTCTGACCAACTGTGCCTGTAACTCGTTCATACGGAATCTGGAAAACGTTGGTAATTAATAATATTATATACGTAAGAGAAATACAATGCAAGTAGTTCCATTTCACGAAAAACTATTTCTGACCAACTTTGCCTATAACTCGTCCATACAGAGTCTGGAAAGCTTGGTAATGAATAATATTGTTCTGTGGATATTTTAAAATTAGTATTATTGAAATACAAAGTTCAAATTTATGAACTCTGACTAAAAACCAAATTTTTATTTATTTAAATGACTATTAATTGAGTGTTCCGATTGTATTACTACATTTTTATAATCGTATTTTACTCCTGCGTATATGCTCATTATTCCATGTACTAAGTACCTTTATATAAAAGCCTTTGTAGGTGTATAAATAAATATTAATAATTTTTACTTTTTACTTTTATCTTTCCATTCGAATTAATACTTGTCATATAGACAACTAAAAATAGGTCAAAATGTTATGAGATTTCGTACAGAGATACTAAAATGATTTGAGAGTAAGTATTAATTTCGCAATAAAAAACTATTTGTTTCTAACAGCACAGCGGTTAGAGCCCTGTCATGGTAAGGTCACGACAAGTAGACTGATAAAAGTAATATAATTACTTTATAGAAAAACGTTTTACAGATACTAGCGGTAATAAGTAAGTAGGTACTACATTATAACTAGCGCCGTTTTTGCATGACTTACCTACGCGTATAACTTTTTCACATTGCAGCAATAGAAAAATGTTTCCTCATGTAAAATACCAATAGCTATTCATAAAAATGTTTACATTATTCCTGGTATAATATATGCAAAGCGTCGTATGGAAGGTTATCAAAACTGCATAATGTGGTACAATACTTCCTATTTTTTTTATTTGTATTTAAATAAAAATAATTCATGAATTACTTTTAATGGATGTAGGTACGCATATTGATGGTAATAGTTAAGTTTAGTAAAGTGTGGTTATCAGTGGCTAACTGATCAAGGGTAAAAAGTGGCTTTTCAGTGGCTGCTTCAAAATTGCGAACATACATTTTTATTAATAATTTATTACCTATATCAATTACTTCAAAGCTATCAAGTGTGACAGCCTTATGTTTGCAAAGGGAAAAATAAACAAATAGAGTTTACACGCGGTAGAAGCGAAACTTTACGAAAACCATCTCAATGAATACTTGAAAAGCGAGGTCATAATCAAAGCGACCAATGAGAACCAACCAGCGTAATTTCCGTTTCATATCTCAACCAATAGGAGCCTTTAAAAGTGACATCATAATCAAAGCGGTCAATGAGCGCGGTTGTGCATCGCAGGTTTAGTAATCGTCATTTCCGTTAGATTCGAAATCCAAATCATAGCGGGGCCATAGAAGTTTCACTTCAAAAATACTTTTTTCAGGTTACGCACAGTTTTCAGCCTTCACGGCTGAAAGCCACTGAAAACATACAAATTAATATACAGGGTGTTAAGGGACGTACTTGACTTACTTTAACCAGTGATTCCTGACGTTATTTGGAGTAAAAAATGTAAATGAAATTTTGGTTTTCGGTGACTTTTTTCTTCAAAATCAAACAAAAAAAAAATTCTTCTGCATGTCGTCACTGGTCACTCAGCCGGGTGTCTGACGAACCCCTTACCCCGCCTCCAACTGTTCAACAACTACTATTTTTTTATGTTTTTGTAGAAAAAAAAAAAAAAAAAAAAACGTCGAAAATGTCACCGGAGAACAAAATTTCATTTACATTTTTTACTCCAAATAATGTCAGGAATCACTGGTTAAAGTAAGTCAAGTACGTACCTTAACACCCTGTATAAATAATAAACCTTCTACTATAATATGAACTGCGCTTTAGGTAACATAGTTCAATACCAGCGATTGACATTGAATTGAATGCCGCCAGTGGTATGTTGTTATAAATTCTAATTAGTTATTTTAAACTACTGTTTTACTTTTTTCGAATGCAATTTGTGAAAAAAAAATCATTTTGCATTGATTAGTTTATTGGCAGCCACTGTAAATGATTTGACCTCGCGGTGAACGTGTCTCCGAGCTGAGCATCTTTCTCCGCACGCTGGTCACCTTGTGTTTGTACGAGCGCAAATTATTCACTACTACTTATTACCGGGCATTACAAGTACCTACGCTTCGGAGGGAGCGCTCCGCGCGCCGCTTCAGGTCGTCGGAAAGATACCACAATGGACGGCGCGCTGCAAACGTGTAAACCACTACCTTACTTTGCCAGAGAGAAGGGAACTGTGGTTAGAAGCTGATTTGATAAATGCTTCGGAAAGGTCGTTTTCTCAGACCCTATCTATGAATCAATCACAAAATCATCATTCTTATGACGGCAAAACTACGTGAATAATAAATATTTTTGAAGTGAAACTTTTATAGCCCCGCTGTGATTCGGATGTCGGATAAAACGGAAATGACGACTACTGCACCTGTGACGCATCAACCGCGCTCATTGGCCGCTTTGATTATGATGTCATTTTTAAAGGCTCCTATTGGTTGAGATATGAAAAGGAAATTGCGATAGGTTTGCGCTCATTGGTCGCTTTGATTATGACCTCACTTTTCAAGTATTGGTTAAGATTGTTTTGGTAAAGTTTCGCTTCTACTGCGTGTCAAACTGCACTCGATTTTTTAAAACTTTTTCTTCGTTCTTCGGAGTTTTCGTAAAATAAATGAAGCTTAGATCTTAGATTAAGTCTTAGATCCCTTTATCCCTTTCACAACAACCGGACATCTTTAGGACTTTACTTTTCTGCGCGGCGCGCGCGACGCTCGTTCCGAAGTGTACGAGTGGGAGAGCATATTCACGTTTTGTGGCGTTTCAGTGGCCAGATTAAGGATTTGATCACAATGCTAAACCTCATTTCACAATCACTCCAGTTAATTGAATATGTATCACCGGACTTGGTGAAAACTTGAACTAATCAAGCGCGTTGATGAATCACGTCCTGTCAACATGGGACTATTCCTTGTATTGGTCTCTGATGCAATTAATTGGATGGTTCACCTAAAACAAATTCGAACTGAGCAGAAAATAATATTGGAATGTCACACTCCTTTGTCTTGACACACCTTTCTAGCGTCGTTCAAAATAATATATAACATACCTGCAACTTCTCATATTTGCTCATCTCCTTTTACGACCCTAGACGTGACCCAACTAAAGTATTTGACATTTACGTGGTCGTGCAAGCCTGAGACATCTCTAACTCCTGGTAGTTCATCTATTTATGTGTCACTACGGCATATACACACGAGATATTATATATTGTGTATAAAACCAGTAGATAAAGAGATGTGATATTGCATAGAATACTTAGCTTACCTTCAATAATTGATGTAGGTACTTAATTAAATCGGAATGAAAGCCTCAGATAAGTTCTCAGTTTGAAGACTGCATTTATAAATGGCATAGGCAGATAATTACCACTCATTGTTAAGCCATAAATGGTATCGAAATAGCCAGTAGTCATTTTATTCGTGTTTTGAGGTTTTCATGCTGCTGAGAATAATAAAATGTTATAAACAGTTTTGATTGAAGAAAATGTATTTTATTACTACCCGTTTCATTGCATTGATACAGCTAAATTTGTCTATTTCATCGTTTTCTAAAAAAACAGCATTGGTTCTCAGTAAAAGAACTATTTTACAATGAATCCATTAAAACGTGGCTCAAGAGTATTAATCGTAGCAGAATACTGAATGTAAGTACTAAAGTTAAAGTATATAGTGTGTATTTCAATATAAACCACTTACCTTTTCCTAGTGCGGCGGTCGGCGCAGACTTATGAAGGTGAACGGTGGTGGTGGCGGTGGCAGTGTTACCAATACGGTGCACAATACCGCCCGGGCCAGGCTCCACTCTTGGGAAATGTCTCAGTCAATGAGGTGTGGTCGGCTTTACTTGGCTCAGGATCGACGGCTGGTCTTGACTTTTCTGTTTGCCTTGATTTATTTCCTATCTCTAGAAAAAAAGGTGCGTCACAGATTATTATTTATCGAGCTGAATGCATGAAGCGAATAAGTTGGTATTTTATTTGAATCGTTGTTTGCCAATCGGTAAGTATTGAGAAAATGCATATTTTTTTCTTCGCATTACGATACACCTTGAAAATTATGACAGCATTCCTTAAATTAGTATATACTCGTAGGTACTACAAAAAATTCAATCCGTAAAAACAAAGTTCTTTTATTACAATATATACCTCTATTCTTTATACACTCTACTTCACACATGCATTTCAGAGAAATGCGTGTGTATGTGGTCTACCAAAAGTTGATAGAATGCATTGTCATCTTCAACAAGTCTATCTGCTGAATTTTAGCTTGATCTGATGCAGGGAAGTGGGTCTATTTCCACTTCCAAGATTTGCAATAGTTTATTCCAGAAAACAAACTAAGTACCAAACGAAATTTAAGTACCTAGTTGTATTCTAAAAGAAGTATCTTTCTTTTTATATAAATATTTATTGATATTTTAGATTCTTGCCATTCTTTCAATTGTCAACAAACTTCAACATAACTATACACAATGCCCACACTGAAGTGATAAACTGATAGATCTGTGTGGTGAACGCGCCTGTCTTCTCGAAGTAAGCTCATTTTGGCCATACTTACGATGTAACTGACCAAAAATTTCAAAAAACAATTTACTATATTAAAGATAATAATTTTGCAAGGCTCTGCAAAATAGAAGTTATTATACATGTATGTAAATACAATCGTCTAAAAAAAACAAAATATTAGAACAGTATTGGATGATATTTAAATATCTACTTATCATGAAGTACTACAATATTAATTAGCCTTCTTACTGATATATTTAAACGGTTTAAATACATTTCATATTACCCTGTATCAAGCGTAATTTCACAGGCAATAGTGTTATACTCGGTGGCATACCTTACCTACTCTCAAGTGTTAGCGCAGAATTGTTCACACGCCGAGGTATTTCATCCTTGGCTATTTTAATTGTAACTTTACCCAACAATTTATTATTTTACGCTCATGCAATTCAATGAACTCGTTATACCCGCTGTTACTTAAATAACTGCCGCGATCTTCAAGGCTTCGGCATTAATAAAATGCAAATAGTGTACACAATTTTATTGTGCATTGTGCGACCAAAGAGCTCACAGATTTTATCGTTAATCTTTGTTTTTTCTTATTTTTTTCGTGAATGGTGGCAGATAAAATTACGGATGCAGTTTGCATATGGCTATGCAGTGGTATACACGGGTTAACATCAGTGGCGGTCCGTGAGTTTTTGGTGATCTGGAGTCCTGAGATTGAAAAATACGATCTTATTGATGTTTTTGTAGCTGAAAATGTTATTTTATTTTTATTTCGAATTTTTGTATGAAGATTTTTAGAATTCTTTCAGTCAAGGTTATGTACCGCATCCACAAACAAAAGATCTTCGTACGATATGTTGAAATTTAATCAAAAAAATCATTTTCAGCTGCAATCACATCAATAACGTGAGCTCTGAGCTCACTGAAAACTCACGAACCGCCACTGGTTAACATATAGTAATCCTGAATTGTAATGAATATAGGAGCATAATGTAGGTAAGCTTGATTTCATCACAGAAAATTAACTTTTTTTTATTAGTTACTTTATCACAGTTTCGAGTTCCCTTTTACGAAATAAATAATAAAAACCTTTGAACTTTGAATTCTGACGTCATGAAATTTCCTTTCTGGGATATCTAGGAAAAAACATTTTCTGCTAGTAACGTCATTAATATCATCATACAGCTTTAAAAAAATAAGTCAAGTGGATATCATATTTATCGCACATCCCATCGAAAAATGTTGTAAGTCAAAAAAAATTTACAGGAGAGCGAAAACAAATGAATGAACCATAACAAGAGGTTTCCATCGAAAGGAGATACTAGCGACATCTTGCAGAGATGGAGTGATCTAACTTAAAAATGGTTTTCGAGGGGCGTAGATAATAACTATGACTTTACTTTTCAGTGATAAAACGCAAAAAATAAAATGTTGACTTTTCTGTGGGTTATATAGTCTATTATAGACTATACGTGAGATGTCATAATATCTACATGTTTAGACAACATATCTATCAAAATATACGAATTAAACTATGCAGTATAGAGCTTTTAGAATATAAAATGAAAAAAAAAAGTATTTTTTTACCCTGAAGAAGCTACGATTTTAGCGAAACCCGATCGACATTAAGCATGTGAATGATGTTTACAAAGTTATCGCTTTATTTTAAATTATTTTAAAATAATGTACCTCTTTATAAAATATTTATTATTTTCTTGGTGCCATATTAGAGCTTGGCTATCATCGGTCCTGCGGGCTGCATGCCGGATTTATGCAAAGGAACTTCGTGATTCAACTTCGTGTGCGAAGTTTTCATACACTAGGTCTCCAATCAATTTTCTCTGAAATATCATTTGGCCAATGCATTTTTCGCTCCTCATAAAGTGGCCAAGTTACTGAAGTTGTCTAAATTATTATAATCTTCTGCTGGTTTATTATATTTGGGAAAGTCTTGGTCTCACTGGCTCCAGATGGCTGGGAAAGTTGGGACTCTTGTGCGATAGGTAGTACATATTTCATAAAAAACAGTTTTTGTAGTTGTTTTACATTATTTATAGATATTCCCTTTTTGGTCTTAAATTTTCAATGTCGTTATTTCGTTGGTCAATGCTGTAAAATTCCCACTACTTACGAATGTGAAAGAATATAGAGACACCGTTTAAGAAAAAAAAACATTAAAAAAATCGAAATTCTTGGATCGAAAAAAAAAGGTTTTTGAGGATCTCTATAATATGATATGTGATGTAGATTCACAAGTTTCCGCGCGTACTACGAGTTTTCAGACACCCTTTACAAAGAAGAAGGTAGGTTTAGATGAAGATAAAAAGAACAAACAGATGAATGCTGTTGAATCATAGGTTGTCAGGTGACCTTTCACCATTGCACATTGAATGCAACCCATTCGATCAGTGACAGAATTCACTGACGACCTTCCTCTTACGTGTAACAGTTTATGTGATTTTTGTGGGCATTGCTAAAATTTAACGAGTATTCAGATCCATCGCATCATTGTTGCCATCGGGTTATCCGCATAAATCTGTAGCAATACAAAATAAATACAAAATGTTGTAACATTTTACTTTCTGTGGCCTCGAATAAGTTTGCGGATGTTTTTTTGCTGCCAAACATTGAATAAACCTTTATTTGGTGGGGAATACTCGGGTCGTTCAACCAAAGAGCAAAAAGTCTCTGATTTTCACTGTTATTGTCGCTGGACTGCTTCGAGAACAATCTATCACGATTACCCTCGACGCAAAATGCATTATTTAGATTTAAGATGGTTTATCGTTTCCAATTTGCCTGGCAGTGGAATAAATATAATATTAAGTAACTGGTAACAAAATGCAGCGAGGCTAACACGGCTAACAGCCCACAATAGAGTTCAATGTCCTGAGTAGCTCCTTTGTAACCCTTCTTGTTGTAACATGCAGTTTTTTCGTTAAGGAGAAAGAGGGAAATGGTTAAAAGGAGCTATCATTGGAATCTTTTTACCAATCCTGATAATATATGGAAGTAGCGTGTACCAGTAGCGTGCATTTCTCTGTGACCAAAGGCAGGCTATGTGTAGCTTTTCAAGTTCAGGAATGAATTGGGCATTCAATATTTGAAAGTAGTCATGCTATTATCTCCTTCCGTTGATTACCGTTGCTAACTGAATAAATGATCCCAAGTTCCTTACCAAAATTATGGAAAAATTATGTGTCTTATTTTTACATTTTATTTCTTTTCTTTTATTGGTTCGATTTTCTTCAGGTAGGCATAGCATAGCATTTGTATTATTCTGCTAGACCTAAAACTGTTAATAACCTAAAGCTAAGGTTATAAACCACGGAATCGTTTTAATACTACTTGTTCTATTTAGTAACCATAAAGAGTATGGAAATGTAGTGTAACATTACATTAGGCGTTACCTGCCGTATTTTTGTTTGGTTTAAAACCGCAATCGAAGGCTTTATTTGTAACTTTACCGTTGTACTTAGCCTAACCCAAACAACGTTGTTTGATGTTGTATGTTGATAAACTATTTCCAGTCAGCAATTTCTATGTGTAATAAATATTTGAGGCAATAACACAAACCTCGCCCAACGTTTACAGTATTTAATAATCGTTGTTTCACTACCCATGGCCTTATCTGTTCCCAAACAATATAGCAATATAATATACAATATTAAAATAAAATAAAAAAATAATACTGGTAAGTGAGACCTCATTTTATTATAATTTTGATTTTTCACAATAATGCAAGATGCATTTAAGCTACCTGCTCATTCCAGAATGATGTAGAACTTCCTTTAAACAACTATCTACATTCCAACATTGTAGATAGTTGTTTAAATGAAGTTATTTTCAAGTATAACGTTGAATGCATACCTATATGATTATTTTAAGTTAATGTCAAAGGTCTGACTAAAAGCCGAGTGTGTAATGGAAAGAGATAAGTTATTAACATGGATGAAGGATGGTTATATTTTCTCTGCCTATACGATAATTGGGGAGATAGTAAGTAACTTTAAAACTTACCCACAACTACCTAAATAACTATTCATGTTATTCTTAACTTCTTGTGTACGCCTCATACGGTAAAATACCTACCAGCTTTGAGCGAATTCATCACACGTAACAACTGTTGACATCTTAGAAAATGTGTTAAAATTTATGTGTTTGTTTTTTAATGGGATATACTACCAAGAATTTTAAGTTGAAACATCTTTTACTTTTAAATCCGTTTTTCCTTTCTTCGTGCTGCACATCACACCCTCATAGCATAAAATGTACCCTCAAAGAGTAATACAAAAGCTGCGTGATGTCTCCTTACACCGCATAATTATGTTAATGTAGCAGGACCGTATTTAGGATCTATAGACCCAGAGGCTAAACCCTGTGGTGCGAGCCCTACGTAGGGGGTCTGGGGATAATCCAAGTGAGGTTTTTCCAAACAAAATATCTATGTTTTTCTTATGGTGTGCTCATATTTGAAGTTGGCTTTCAAAGGCAATCTTATCCATCAGCCTGCATCTTGGGATGTATGTACCTAAGGGATCGTACCCATACTACGTGACACGTTTGGGGGGGGGGGTCTTCGAAATGTCACGCTCCATACAAATGAGCTGCGAGTTGCTTAGGTTTTTGGTCACCGGGGGGGGGGGTTAAAAATTGCAAAAAGTTGGTCACGTAGTATGGGTACGTTCCCTAAGTTAAAAGAACTGCATTTTTTGGAAAAGTCGCGCGAGTTTCAAAGCCTTGAGGTGTGGCACCTTTCTTGTCTTCCGTCAAGCTCTCATGATTTGGCGACCATTATTGAAGTTATCTTCTTTATATATCGAGCACATGTTCGCAAAGAGCTTTTATAAATCTATACATTAGACATCCAACACATCCAGACCTCCAGTGAGGCGCTTATAGATTCACATATCTATGAAAAGCTTTTTTTAATGTGCAGATTCCCATACAAAAGAAATAATTCAGAGAACCTTCACTAACTAAATTCAATACTTACCAGTTATCGATATAATAAATATGATATTGTTGATCGATTACCCTAGGTAGGTAGAATAATTTACCTATCAATTAAGCGCATTATAAACATCGTGTATTTTATCTACAAATACACATCCAACATTATGATAGATTAATCACTATGAAATTGATGCCTGTGTAGATCGTATCCGTAATATTCCTCGGAATTCCGATACTCATACGAAACAAATTGCTTAAGATTCGTATCTTCATATTTGAAGATAATTTTTACATTGCACTTTTAGTACGGAAAATATCTGTCGGAATGCGCTATTCTTTCAAGTTACAGGTTACCCTTCAATTTGTCCGTGAGAAAAGGATACCTAATATCAAAAATAATATGAAGATCTAGGAAGTTTCGCACTAAATACTGTGTTGAATACCACATATGTGTGATTTATACCGTAATAATATTATTATCAGTGTCTGTAACACGTTTCCATAACGGTCAAGAAGAATTATTATTTTCTATTTCAAAATAAGTTGCCCGTGGCCTTTCAATTACCTTTCCGCCGGCCTTGGGTTGTTGGGTTCTGCCACGCAACTACTGCTAGCAATACATTATAGCCAATTATATATTTTATTTTATTAATTTGTTTTAATAGATTTACTTAATAGTGTGTTCGTTGAACTTCCTGGTGTCTATGAAATTCAATAATTAGCTTGTTTAACTAATTAAAATTAAAATAATTTACTTTTTTGAAACCACAATTTTATTTTTAAAAATGGTTACATGTTTCAGAACCAATGGTTCCTTCAGCAATATATGTGGTGAAAATTAAGACTATTTTTTACAATTTCACCTAAATAATCACATTCTACACCGCTTATGGTTATATTTTGTCTATTCTTGTACGTCTTAGGACGGGTTATTTCAAAATATTTGACGGATTCATCACATATTTGAAGTTAATTTTCACGTTCTGTGTATGTTCTATGCAGTTCTGTTATTATTTCATTATATGACAGTTGCGTCATAAAACTGAAATAATCACGAACTTGCATAAAACTTTCACAGAACGTGAAAATTAACTTCAAATATTTGATGAAATGTCCACATTTTTTTAAACAACCCGTCCTTAATGTTCAGCATACTTTGTATCGAGATAAAGGAATATTGGTTCTGAAACATGGGCCTAGGTAATTTTCATCATAATATTGGTTTATACAAAGTTAATGTCTAACATTTAATAAGAAGAAGTACCTAAATATAGCTATATTTTTTGTTTCTTTCGAAAAAGTTCGACATGGAAGAGTTCATTTTTGTTAAAAGAAAATACGAATGGTCAAAAACGTATTGATCGCTTTGTTGCGTCGCTAAGGTCATGTGTTTGTAACTTAGTCGGAGAATGGTCAAGGAAATGCTTTATTTCAGACTAATTGGTTATCATTTCATTACATAGTATAAAACGAAGTCGCTCAAAATGTATGTGCGCATAGATCTTTTAAACTACGCGACGGATTTTCATGCGGTTTTCACCAATAGATTTAGTGATTCAAGAGGAAGGTTTATATGTATAATACATGCTTATTAGAGTGGAGAAAAGCTGAGAAATTCAAATATTCAATTCAGGCAGCGGGCAGCTGGCAAGCGGGTGGTGTGGATTTTATAAAGGTTGGGTAATGGCGTTGTCTTTCGTTAGCCACAGAAACGTGTGGCCGGGTCTGCTAGTATTACATAAAACACAATCTAATCAACTCTTCAGTATTTCAATGCTATGAATTACTTATAGTTAGATGCTACCCGGCAACAAAGTATTAAGTCATTTGAACCCTAGCTATTGGAGAACTACCCACCTGTGTTGGCCCTACCCGATAAACTACGTGTCTTCCAAAATTAATTATTATTTATTTATTTATTTCCACAAAGTAAAATGAAATCTTAAAATTTACTTGTTGTCTAATATTTTTAGTATTTACTTATCGCCATTCAGAAAAGAAAGTTTTAGTCAGACAGTTAATATTACGTTTTTATTAAAAATCATTTCGACTTCATAAATAATACTGACTCATTGCCAAACGCTTTCCTTACCGGTTACCTACCTATACCAATGTTGCTTATTGTTATGTGTGTATCTACGAACGATCAGATTGCTTATAATTTCACAATATATAGTCTCATTTGTAATTGTGTGTACTTTGGTTTGCAGGGTCTCTGGAGTGTGTTTGTTGGCGGCTTGCAGAGCTGAGGTAGAATTGATCACCGAGCCCAGAAACGGAGAAGAGTATGTTTTCGTCTCTGGCGGACAACCTCACCCAGTGAGACAAGCAAATCCTGCGGAGAGCAGGCAACTTCAGTTTGAGACAGCTCACAAAATCCCTGAGAAACTTCCCACTCATTACGTCAGCAGGGATACCGAAGAAAGAACAGACAAATACAGCAAACTCAAATCTAAACCAGAATACAGCCCGGTAATTGATGCCATGAAGTCTGGACACTCATTCTCCAATTCCAACGTGAAAAGAGAAAGCGGTGAAGGTATTATTGAAATCGAGGAAGACAAGAGGGCTATCAAGAAGGAATTGAAAAAGAAAGCATCCTCCCTTCCTTCTAAACCAACAGAAATCGAAATAGACCTCCCGCTTTCCAAAATCGAAAACATCAAAATCTCTGAACAATCATCGAACTCGGAAGTGAATGCCCAGATGGACGTAGAATTGGAGCCCATGTCTCAATCAGGAAAACTCGTTGAGAAGCTCGAAGTTACCAGTCAGAAACCAGTGTTCACCACTGGAGCCCCATCTACCCCGAGAACGTTCGATGTTCTGCCCGTCAACCTGGGATCCGACTCGGCTGATTCCATCAACACCGGCCTACTGGCTGTGTCGGCCGACTCCAATCTTCCACTGGACGTAGCCGGCTCCGAAGCAACCAACTCCAAGATTAAGATCAAGAAGGGACCAAACGGAAAAGACTACGAATACGAGTACGTCTACTATTATTCCGATGATGACCAGGAAGATCCCGAGATGGCAAAGGCAGAGGCAAAGTCATCCGAGGTCACCACTAAAGTATCCAACTCTCACGACGGACCCCAAAAGGACGGTGAAAACCAAATCACCTCGTCGAGCAACCGCAATAAAAATCGCTACAACTCGATAGAGCGAGGCTCAGCCACAACCACAACAACAACAACTGCTGCTCCAGAAAACAACGAAGTTCTTCCAGGATCTACCCGCTCTCGCTATCGCGGAAGGAACTTGGCTCCTACCACCACCCTTAATGAGAACGACTCCGGAGATGAAAGGTGACACTCAAACTATTTACCACTAACTTGACAATCGTTTAATGAATCACATTATATTGAAGCATATTTGGTTGAACTATAGTGAACATGGTGCCTGTTCAACAAATGGAGCACGTTTCTAGGACGGAGGTACTCACGCCGTATTAACGTAATCTTTCAGACTTCCTGCTAATACACGATTCCCTCCTAGATCCAGAAGTAACACCACTCCAAGCGTGCACGATAAGGTTGACGGTGAAATCGCTGATAAGCCCTCGAGACACAAGTCTAGGGGACACTCTTCCGATAACCACGCGGAAGAAAGTATCGGCCAGACCAAAAACAGACCGAGGGCGAATGTCAGGTACCTATCTCATTGACAATTCAAGGAATACAAACAAACCTATCCTACAACTTACCCTAACTCGACTGAGACCTGAGACCATCCTACGATCCTACACCGCACATTGCACATCCTTACTAACAATACCTAACTCTACACTATAGAATATTCTTCGCCCTTATTATAGTATACACGTATACGAGAGTATCCATTCCCTTTCCAGATAGGCAATGTAATTTTATTTTATACTGATTTTGAGTAAACATTGGAAACTTTAAACATCTTGTCGTTTGGAGACAAAATGTCATAAGAGCTGACATTTCACTCGGGTATTTCCCCATCATATTACGCTCTTCGACCTCTTAACTCAGTGGAATTTATTTGCATAACTTTGCATAAATAATAATATCATCTGTGCGAAGTATACCAAATAAATATTTATAAAAATATTTTATTATTAAATTACGAACTTATAAAAGTTAACAAAGTTTAACAAATATTAAAAAAATTATGTTCAGGTAATATTTGCATAAAAAAGATTTCAAATATACTGTCAAGAATTTATACGATTTCCCTTCTTGACGCAAAATATATTCGGAAAATTAAATTTATTTACATTGCATATTACAATTATCTTTGGCTGTCCAACTAGGAATTTTAGCCGTTTTAGGACAGTCAGAATGAGCAGATTTATTACATGAAATTTTTTTTGTCTAATTTATTGGCTTTTACTAAACCTACACACTTGGTGGTTAATACATTAAAGTTTTGTTGATATATACAAGAAGTTGCTTATGAATGTAAATATATATACCATTTTTAAATCATATAAACGTAGAGAAGAGGTTCAAAAAGAAAATTAAAAAAGAAACAAATATTTGAAGAGAATTGGTTTAACCAGCAATTTTTTTTTATTAGTATCCATAGCAAAATTTGTACATAATGTATTTATAAATTATATTATATTAAGTTATTATAAAGTTTTTTTTTTCACAGTCCTCCTCACTAGGGTTTCCTGTTCTGAGGTGGCCTGTAGTTTTTCCACATTTGTATTTAGTATCCAGTTGTCTTTACATGGTCTTCAGTATGTTTGATAGTTCATTTTCACTTTGTTCTCTCAACCATATTTTTACTTTTGTTTTAAATTTATTTATTTCTGTTATTTTTTTTGTTTAAGTTGGTAGAGCGTTGTATAGTTTTGTCGAATTGAATTTCATATTTCTTTGTCCAAAAGATGTTTTAAAACTGGCTGTAGCTAGAATATTTTGGTTTATTGCCCTGGTTGTGTATCTATGTTGGACAGTGGAGTATTCTGATTTGTTTTTTTAAATTTTAAATAAAATATTTTTTGCATAAAGTTTTTGTATGTTGTAGACTTGAATGCTTTGAAATAATTATTCTGTCGGAGTTCTAACCGGTAATTTCAAAATTGTCTTTAGTACTCCTTTTTGGGCTATATTGAGCCGGTCCATGTGAGTGCTCAAGTGCTCATCCCCATCCAGTTATCCCGTACTCTATTTGTGATTGACATAAAGCGTAGTACACTTTCTTAATGTCGTTTATGTTGAGGATGTTACGGATGGCTCTAAAGAAGTAAATGTACCTGGTGAGTTTTTTTGTGATTACTTCAATGTGTGCGTTCCATCGGAGATTATCATCAATTTCAATACCAAGATATTTGATACTTTTGGAGTGTGCTATGGTGGGACAGTGGCATGATAATCCTTGATTTTGATAGTTTTCTTGGCATGTATGTAATTTGAGATTAAAGTCATCCTCTGGCTGTTATAGAAAATGTCAGATGTTTTGTTTTATTGACATTAAGTGTAAGGGAATTTCTCTTAAGCCAGTTTTGCATTAATACCCCTTTTCACCGGGAGGATCATTGGCAGGTTTGTCTTACAGACAGAAAGATGGAATAATCTATGATGACGCTGTCTGAGATTGACATCAGGAAAACAGAGCTCTCGATATAGCCTCGAACTTCAATCAACAATATCATACGTCAATGGCCTCGAAGCATCCTGAATAAGGAGTAAGTGGGTGGAGTCTCCATGTCTCATGAAGTGCAAGGAGTGAAGTTCGAATATGCCCAGAATAAAGTTCGTCAAAGAGCCACTAATAGTTGCCGAACCCTCTTTCCAACATAAGGGAGCACTCCGCCAGCCTGACGAAATTTTCACTTCGGCTACTGAGCACCAACGGGAATTAAAAAAAATCTGAGAGTATAGATATTCCGAAAAACTGACGGCTCGGAGAACAAACCCTAACATTTTTCTAGCTGACTTGCACACCCCTTTGATATAAATACGAAACGTCAGCTTACTTTCATTCACAATTCCAAGATCCTTTATGGTTGAAACTCGTTTGAGATTATAACCGATTTATCTGTGGTAGGTGAAACTAAATGCTCTGGTGAAAGTCAGGACTACACATTTCAAGATATTGAAGTGAAGCTGGTTTCGTTGGAAATGAAAAATTTCCATTCAGAAATGTTATCAGCGTCAGCTCAAAGATGTAGTAGAAATAATTTGAGATCATCAACAAAAAGGAGAAAACAGTAAAATCTGATGACTTCGGCAATGTCATGAAACTAGAGAAGAGGCTCTATAATTGATCCTTGGGGAACTTCTGAAAAAAACTCAGCGGATTGGAAGATTTTTTTTGAGATTTAAAAAAACTTCAGCATACGAAGGGATTGTCTCTTACATATTCTCCCACGCACAATTGGACAAGTTTTGTGAATAAGATATTGTAATTCACGGTATCAAAGGCTTTGGATAAATCGTTATATGAACAGTCTAATTGGTACCTATCCACTTTCTAAGGACCTTGAAACATAGTTAATCAGATTGGTTTCCTTGGAGTTCCTTTTGTTCTTTTTGAAATTTTTCTTTTGTCTATTTTGGCATAATTTATAAAATATTTTTTCTGCTCAATTTCTCTTAAGAACGGGTAAAACGTAGATATGGATATATGAAAGTCCTACTTGGAACTTCTTTCGAAAATTATGTCATCTTTACTTTTACAATAACATGCATGGCTTAGAAGGTTTCAGTTCAGATTGTACATGGTGTTGAACTGTCGGAATGGTAATTAGACTATGGTTTACGAAACATTTATGATAGGAAGTACCTACCCATTCCTTGCTCAACCAAGTTAACTCCTAATATCGCTACATAATTTATGCCCACATAATATTATTAAATGTCCAACATTTTTTTCCAAAGAAAACTAACATTAACAATATAGATTTTCCTATAGCGATTCTAATTTTTTGGATATTGTGTGTTGAATTTTTCAAATATTATAATGTTTTTTGGTACACGTGCACATTGTATGTTATGTTTTATTTCCTTCAAAACGTATTAAACACATTTTTATACTTCCAGGAGACCAAGCTTAGAGTTAGTAGACTCTGCGAGCTTCAACACTCATGCTAGCGATGTTCCAGTCTCCCAATACAAGGAAATTAGATCTAAAGTAAACAGCGTAGAAGATAATGAGAAGTCCGCAAAGTCGACTGAGGTTGCAAGCTCAAGGATAAGGAACGAGCAAGCCGCAGAAGAGCAGAACATTGCCGAGGAGAGGCAAGCTGCCGAGAAGGGAAAGGGCAACACACAGAGCCTGGCCGACGAGGCCGCCGCAGAAGCCGTGACCGCCAACCAAGAGAGGGAGACCACCGAGTTCACCACAATGGCCGCCATGGACAAGGTGGCGCTGGAGCTATACGCTATCCTCGCCGGGGAGAACCTAAAGAACGAGATCACCACCGCGTCGGAAGACGAAGAATCCAGCACCGAGGGTGATGATTTGACCACCACCGAGCTGCTGACCACCACCGAGGATGTGACCACCACGACCACCACCACGACGGAGGCCACCACCACCACGACCACCACGACCACCACCACGCCCGCGCCCACCGTCTCCACCAAGGCCCCGCGCTACAAGGTTCGCGGGGGCGCCAAGGCCCGCCTGGGCGCCAGCACCACCGCCCCCACCACAGAGGCCCCTGCAGCCTCCGGATCTAAGCCCAGAGGTGAGCCTCACTACAAAAACCGCCTGCTCTGTCTTGCAATCAATCCAATCATGCTAATCATTCCTACAATCCCATCCCAACATTAGTGTTGCGTTCTAAATAAATTATAATTCATTATTAACCCCAATATGCGTTTCTTCAGCAGAGTATATTCTTGTATTGCAGTATTCTTATATTTTGCATTGTCTTGTATTTCGCTGCAGATATTTGCGTAATGCTAATTAATTTTGTTAATTTTAGGTAATAATTATTGTGTCAACCGTTTTATTGTGTGCATCTTTTCCACGTTTGGGTCTCACTCAGAAGTTTAGTAACGGTTATTAAATGAAACAGCATGTTTCTTATGCGACAACATGATACAATTCGTGATATAAAGTAATTGTAGCACATAAAGCTATGTAAAAGTGAGGAACCATTCAAGCGAGCGACTCGGAGGCGCCTCGGAATTTCACAATTTTTGTTCATTCTCGACTCTCGTGATACTAAGCATACATAATTGTATAATTTACGATCAAGATTAATCAACAACAGATTATTACGCAATCACTTGCACTTTTGGAACGTTTCGCTGCATTATACTGAGGTAGAAGATACCCGTCTTCTGTCTTCCTGCCTGCCGATTATGTGAACTCCTCACTCGTTACTCAATAGTAAGGTACGAGTCCTATCTCATCTGACTTGGAACTTGGAACAACAAATTCATAAAACATAGTACCTTTATTACCTACGTAAATGTAATTCTGTCTACCAGTTTACTTTTTCTGACCTGTCGGATTGGTAAGCTGGTAAGTCTGAACATTCTCTAGCAAAAAAAAAAAATCATTTAGAATCTAGATTTATTCAGCCTTCCGCCAGAAGGCTATAAAATTATTTTATATTTACTTATCAATCTCACTTAGCCTTTTAATATTCGTTCTATCCGAAAATAAGACACACATTACACATGCCAACAAGCTTTTAGGTGTGTACTGAAGACATCGCGGCCCGCAGACAATTGTGAAATTTCACTTTCTGAATGTTAAATAATAACGGTCCACACTCTGCTATGACGTTTGGTGGCTGCATAATAATCATCTTGTGGTGAAGTTGAATAACATAATCTGTGTAGGTACACGTGAGATCTATAGTTTTCCAAATTTTCACGAGCAACTTGTATTTTGAGACTTTTGGGGTGTAAGTTCACGTATAAGTATTATTTAGGGAATATAAGTGAACCGACTTTGGTCCGCCATGTTTTTTGAGGACTGAGACACCTCGAAGAACTTAAAAACGAGGCCCCCAAACTCTGCATTTGGTATTTTTTCCAAAGAGATATCAATGCTTTTTTCTATAGCATATTTTTGTCTGATGATATTACGAGTATTAAAACTGTTGCGAGGACGTGGTAGATGGCAGTATTACTTTACTGTAAGCCCAGAAGTAAAAGAAAGTCGTTTTTATTTAATTTGCTGGCAATTCAGCAAAAACAAGTTGCTAAATATGTTGCAAGACATTCGATAAGGATGCGCCTAGATACCGAAAGGTCAGCCCTACTCTAACCACGTGTAGAAATAACGGTTATTATGCAAAGGCTACAACAATACCCAGTCAATGGGGCATCGCTCCGCTGTACCTACCTACAGCGAGTCTAGAACCGAGATCTGCGAGCTGGGAGGCTTTAGCCTTTTGTCCCGGTGCAGTCCGTGCAGCCTACGACGAGGCGAGGCTGAACTGGCCGAATGGTTGTTCTTCCAAAGGTTAGGTCCCGGTTTGATCAACGAATATCAGATCTGGGCGAGGAGCACTTTCACAACATTGCATTGCTTTCACCGTAGAAAGCATCCGCCGCCGTCACCTGTGCGGTGCGCGAGAAGCACACATCTCGAGTGCGGTGATCGCATAAGACGATGCCAAGAATAAATTTGATGACGTAAAAACACATTACGTTTTCATTAAAATAAATTTTATGTTTTATTTTTCCAATTATCATTTGATATTTGTGAAAATTTAACGCTTTAAAGCGAGTAATATATGCATGCATGACAATATAATGTGCGATTTCGTAACTATGTTGGTAATTTGGTAATTAGCAATTGCATATTTGTGTACTTATTTGCTACGTGGGCTCCTAATTTGCGAAATTGATTCCCAATTTAGAAATGCGACTGTGGGACTAGAGTTTTATTTCACAATAATTGTTACTTTTTGTTCGATGCCTACGCCTTCGGGATGTGTATTTCCTACGGCTAGGTTGGGCGTGAGCGGCGTGAAGCGATGCTGTCTAATGTGTCTGCCTGTATTATGTTGATTACTTGGTTAATAATGAGTGTGTGGTATCAGGACGCTTTGGAAGACCTTCGTTCGGAAGAGGCAAAACATCCAGCACCACCAGCAGCCCAGCTGAGGAGGAGAAGATAACCAAAGAAGAAGCCGCCCCAGTACAAAGCTCCAAGGTAAATACATATTATTTTATTATAATAATCATCATCATCATCATCACACTTGGCTCTACAACCCCTGGGGGGTCTTGGCCTCCTCAAGAGTCTTCCTCCACTCATCACGGTTTTATGCCAGCTCTCTCCAGTTTACAATCTCCAAGGGGGATATATCTTTGAGGACGTTGTCGCTCCATCTTAAACTTGGTCTTCCCAGGCTCCTTCGCCCTGTCGGTCTTGAGTTCAGCATGGACTTTGGTTCTCGATGCTCGGTCATTCTCTCTACATGACCCAGCCACCAAAGTCTTCCCAGTTTTATAAATTTTGTGACGTTTAGATCCTTAAACAGAGTATATAGCCCATTGTTAAAACGTCTGCGCCAAAATCCATTTTCTGAAACCGGTCCGAAGATACGCCTCAAAATTTTCCTTTCAAAAACATCCAGTGCCCTCTGATTCCTCTTAGTTAGTACCCAAGTCTCAGCAAGTATGTGAGTACTGGTCTGATAAGTGTTTTGTACACTAATACCTTGGTGTTTCTGGACAGCAGTCTGGATTTTATTTGGTTTTGTAGGCGGTAATAACAGCGATTTGCGTTCACTATGCTTTTCTGGATCTCCTCTGTGGTATAAATCTCGTTTGTTATCAGGGAGCCTAGGTATGCGAATCTTGTTACCGTTTCAAACTTTTGACTTCCACTTGAGAGAGTTGGGGTTTGATGGGCGCATCCTACGGCCACGTATTTGGTCTTCTGCTGGTTTACTATGAGACCCATATTTTTAGCAGAACTTTCGAGATTTATGAAGGCGTCACGTAAAGCATCGGGGGTTTTCGCGATTATGTCGATATCATCAGCGTAACCCAATAGTTGCACAGAGTTGTCAAATATCGTTGCTCTTATCTCAATTCCTGAGTCTATGGCTATGTTGAATAAGAGGCAGGCCAATCCATCTCCTTGTCTCACCCCGTAGAGCGCTTCAAATGACTCGGACCTCGGACAGATCACTTGCCCAACCCTGACTCTACACGTTACTGGGGACATTGTTAGTTTAACCAGATTGATCAGCTTACGCGGCATTCCAAACACACTCATTAAATTTATGCTGTCATACACGGCCTTGAAGTCTACAAAGAGGTGACGTGTTTCGACATTGTGTTCTAGCGTTTTTTCCAAGATCCGTCTTAACGAGAAAATTTGATCAATGTATGATTTGCCTGGCCTGAAGCCACATTGGTAGTTGCCAATGATTTCGTCGGACACTGGGAGCAATCTTTTGTACAAGATGTTGGACATAATTTTAAAGACGGTATTTAATAACGTTATTCCCCTGAAATTACCGCACTCGCGTTGGTCGCCCTTCTTGTATAGTGGACACACAATTCCTAATCTCCACTCTTCGGGCATCTCTTCTACTGTCCATACTATTTGAATTAGGGTATGCAGGTATTGAGTAAACTCTCCACCTGCTGCTTTAAATAATTCAGCCACTAGCTCGGCTGACCCGGGGGATTTGTTGTTTTTCAGCTGTCTTATTGCCTGCTTTACTTCCTCCAGTGAAGGGGGTTCAGCATTGTCAATGTCCAAGTCATCTCCCGTGCTCTCCACCGTGTTGTGCTCCACCTCTGCCGAATTGTTATTGAGAACCGCATCAAAGTGCCTCACCCACCTCATCAGGATGTCAGGCAATATCTGATATATCTAATAATAGTATCAGATATTCATAATTTACAAACAAATCTGTATAGGCGGCCAAAAGATGAACTAAAATCCTTTTTTATAACAAGTTTTTGTGAACACCATATCTAGAGTTGTGATATTTATTCGAAAATCATTGGGGATGATGTGATAGCTATGACAAAAGTTCGAAATTTTTTATTGATGTTCTGGATATTTATGAACATTTTTTAAAATAATAATATCAATTTAAATGGGACAATATTGATGAGATATTTGAAAAACGTTAGATGTACTTTTTAGTAGTGTAATTATAAATATTCCTCACAAGAGTCCCGACTGTTCCCGACCGTATGGAGCTAGTGAGATTATGTCATCGCTAATTGAATTATGGTACTGCATTTTGCAAACAAAATTTGCATTTTTCGTAACATGATTGAAGGTACTGGGGAGGGGAAGGGAATAGGGAAGAGGATGGTAGGGAAGTAACTGGCTATTTAGATCTAGTCACCAAACACGGCCAAAGCCATTTCAAGCAACGTTTCAATTCTGAAAGGTGGTCTTACACTAGGGTGAAACTGAGAGTATATTCCGTTCTGGAGAATACAGCAGTATTATGAGACGATTTCACAGGAATAATTATTTTCATAGGCAACGGGGATTCGTGTAAAATGGGCTGTTGCTGAGCAAACGCAATAAGCTGAATTGTGCGATGCAGTTGGTTAGATTTTTTGTGTTATTTAAAAAAAAGTTTGTCGAGTAGGTCATGGGTACAAAGTGCAGAGGCCATGTTGCGAAAAATGCAAATTTAATTAAATGCTATTATTCCATTTCATTAGCTCAATATTATTCATTAAATTATGCAGCACATAATTTAATGAATATCTATTAACAGCAGTTTTATCATGGTCCTGACCAACCGCCATTCTAATTAAACCTGTTGATTGGATATATTAATGACTAGATCTGAATTGCAGGATTTCATTTTTACTCTATCACTTCTTCGATGAAATAACATGACTTACCATCAGGTAAAGTCTATTGATGTAAAAGCGATACGTGGCCATATTGACGACATTCTTTCAAACTTTAAAATATTTTTAAAAGATCCATGTAATGTATGGAAGATTAGCCTTTTTACGACTATTTTTTATTTTTTTATTTTAGTCCCAACTGTTCCTAACTGCTTTTTTATACATACTATCAGACACTCGAACAGGTCTACGACACATTACCATCTAACGACATTAAGATGGTAATTGGGGACTTTAACGCCAAGATAGACAGGATCCTCTGCTCCAACACATTACAGGAATGAACAGTCTACACAAGGACGCTAATAATAATGGAACCCGAGTGATTGATTTCGCAGAATCAAGAAATCTAATTGTGGCCTCGACTCAATTTTCAAGAAAAGACATACACAAACGGACTTGGACATTGCCAGATGGTAGACACCATAACCAAATTGATCATGTCCTGGTAGAAAGAAGGGGGGCAACGAGCATCACAAACGTAAGGTCGTATAGGGGTGCCAACTGTGATTCAGACCACTACATGGTGGTGGCCACCTATAGGAGCCGAATCGCAAACAATAGGACACGGAAACCACCAACTATTCCAAAAATCAATACGGAGGCTCTAAAAACACCAGAAGGCAAAGAGCATTATCACAACGCCCTTGTAAATAGCCTACCAGGTCAGATCACTGAGCAGAACTCCCAAGAATCACTCGAAAAAGACTGCAATGATATAAAAGAAACAATTGTTAGAGCAGTGGAATCAAGTGTCGGAAACATGCCCAGACAGCCCAGGAACCCTTGATTTGATGAAGAGTGTGAAAGAGAGATAGTTGAAAAGAATACACTCAGAAAGAAGTACTTGGAAAGGCCAACAAGAAACAAAAGACAGGCGTACGAACAAGCGAGAAAAGAAACAAATAAGCTGATAAAGGGAAAGAAAAGAAAATTCTTGAATGATATACTGCTGAAAATGGAACAAGACTTTGTTAATAGTAATACCAGAGAAGCATATAGGGGAGTAAACTTCTTCAAGAAGGGTTTCAAACCGAATACAACACTATGCAAAGACGTTGATGGTTCAATTATATCCGATAAGGAACGAATTAAAACCGTGTGGAAAAATTACTTCTATAAACTTCTCAACCCTAATAGCGACCTAAGAAGCCACCCTACTAACATCCCCACTGAATCAAGTAATAAATGAAGAATCAGCGAATCCACCAACAATGCCAGAAATAAATGCTGCATTAAAGAAACTTTAAAACAACAGATCACCTGGGAAATACAACCTGTCGGCAGAGTTGTTCAAATATGGAAATGAGCACCTGAGAAATCTGCTACATAACGTAATAACAAAAATATGGACTTTGGAAAAAATCCCAGAGGAATGGCAAATAAGCAATTCATAAAAAAGGTGACAAGCTAAAATGCGAAAATCATAGAGGCATATCACTTCTATGCACAGCATATAAGATCTACACCACGATACTGAAACAAAGAATTGTTAAGTACGCAGAAAACCTACTGGGAGAGTATCAGACAGGCTTCCGCACCGGTAGATCTACAACAGACCAACTGTTCACCGTCAGGCAGATCTTGGCAAAGTGCTGGGAGTTTGACATAGATATGCACCAACTATACAGAGATTTCAAGCAAGCATATGATAGCATAGATCGGGAGTGTCTATATGACATACTACTTCAATTTCAGATTCCACCTAAATTGGTTAGGCTCATCAAAGCCACAATGTCAGACTCAAGATATCAGGTCAAAATAGGTGGGGAATTGTCGGAAGAATTGACAGTATCGCAGGGACTAAAACAGGGGGACGGTCTGGCTCCCACTCTCTTCAACATTGTGCTCGAACATGTAATAAGAAAAACGCTAATAGACACTGGCTCCAATATTTGTTTCAAGAGCAGTCAAGTCGGAAGATCAATTTCAGCCATTAAGGAGGTCTTCGATCCTTTAGAAACAGCGGCACGGGAAGTAGGACTGCGGGTTAATGTTAACAAAACGACTCAGATGATAAAGAGCAGGAACCCTTCACACAGAAGAAGCAGTGCACAATTTAAAGATAACTACTCATACGAAGTAGTCGATCAATTCACCTACAGGTTACTGGGCTCCAGTCTGACAGAGAACAATGAGGATCCAGCAGAAATCAGAAAGAGAATCACAACAGCCAACAAAACATACTTCTCTTTGCTGCCAGTGTTTAAGTCACGTAGTGTCCATAGAAAAACCGAAATAACCATATATAAGACCATTGTTAGAACTGTATTGGCATATGGATGTGAGGCGCTGACACTGACGGTAAAGATGGCTGAAATGCTGGATACTTTTGAAAGAAAAGTGCTGAGAAGTATATGTGGACCCGTGAAAGACGGTGAACAGTGGCGCATCCGGCACAATACATTGTATGATATATATAAGGCCCCTAGCATCTCAGCACATATGAGACTCCTCGGGCTGAGATGGGCTGGGCATGTACAGAGAATGCCGGATACATGCGTCCCCAAAAGAATTTTGACTGGACACACAGGTGGAAAGAGAAAAGTGGGAAAACCCAGACTGAGGTGGGAAGACGAAGTAAGAGGGGATGCAGCACAGCTTCTCCAGGTACCAAATTGGAAGTCAGCCGCTGAGGACAGGAGGAGTTGGAGGCGACTGTTGCAGGAGGCCAAAGCTCGATATGGGCTGTAGCGCCATCGAAGAAGAGAAGTTCCTAACTGTTTTTTTTTGCTAAAATAAGAGGGTGGGAGGTGAAGGAGATGGTTAGGTGAAGGCTGGGAAGTAGGTACCTGGCCATTCAAACAGCCAACAACTTGATTCTGAATGGGGGTCATTATCTTATCTACCACTCTATTAGTTTCTTTATTAGCGATTTTGAAATAATTAAATTATCTGTATTTCTGTAAACCTTTGAGAACCGCAGTTGAAGAATTACTAAAAGTCGATGTATATTACGTAGAATAATAACATTATATTATTATATATTGAACTTTCATAAACCAGTTTTACAATGCAGATGGGTAATGGACGCGGTGGAATTCATTTACGCGTTTTATGGAATTGTTTGTTAGAAATTCAAAGCGAATGAGGGTAATTGTAATTATAGACTCCGCAACATTATATATAATTAGTAAGGTGTGGAGTGTCGGCAACAAACCTTCATTCAGCAGAAGATATATTCCGGTTGATAATGTTTATTACCTACGTAAAACCGATTTTTCGTTTACCGAAGTAGGCAGGTAAGAATTTTTGGTCGAAGTTCAGAAGATGTAATCGACTGTTTCAGTGTGAAATAGCGAAAATTCGGGAGGCGATTTTTATATGCAGTACAAATACATATTTTTTAATATAAATTTTTTTTTAATCCTAACCACTGTTGTTCAATTAGAGCTGTTCTTCTTTCCTGTATTGGAAGCATTTGTCGATAACTTAGGTAGGGTATTTTCTCTGCATTTTATTTATTGTTGAAAAAATTACAATAATAATGCCAAAATTATGTGGACGAATAAATCTTCTACATCACAAAGCACTATTTTTAGTGTGAATTGTCTATTACAACAACAAAAACTTCCATAACGATTTAAAATGTAGGTACCATTTTTGATTCCCTGCCATAACGAAATGTTCGTTTTCGTTCATGAACATGAAACGTAACACCGGCCAACGATGACCGTAGTGTATCTGACAGTGGCATTTTCTACGTCATTATGACTTGTAGTCCGTTAAGAAATATATGGTTTTAGATCGTTTTTAAAATTACCAGTTGACCAAAATAAGAAAAAAAAACAATCTTTAAACGGTATCCATAGTTTGTCAAAATACCCCATTGTGCTGATAAGCTCGTTGCTTTACAATACCCACGTTATTGCCAGTCCATTTGAAAACGTTAGGTTACTGTCGGTCAAACAGATATATTGCTTTTAGAGCAAGCATTAGCAAATTTTATATTGTATACTTAACGTTGGTTTCTTATTCGAATTTATATAATTATTAGATTTTTAAATTATTTTGTTGCGAAATGAAAACATTTTTCGCCTAAAATATTTATTTAAGCAAGAACTTTCACTCTTATTACTTACCGGCCGGTGACGTTATATGTTTTTTATCGCAATATTAAAAAAAAGGTCTGTAATGGCCGCCAATTGTTTATGTTTTCAATTTATGACAGAAGATGTCATTCCGGGAGGGATGGGCTTATTTATGGTCATCCCGTTATGAATTTATCCACTATCGAAATAAGCATAAGTAAGTTGTTTTCAATTCAATGACATAATAAAATTAACATATTGTCATAGTGTTTACAGTTTTACTTATATACTTTTTACAACATTTTCTAATTGGAAATGAATTATGTTTACTAAATCATCTGATATGTAACATTTTGGGTCTCGTCAAGATTCAGAATAACAGAAGAGTATGTTTGATACAGCGTACAATGTTTAGTATTAAAGAAAATGAAGAAAGGAGCATGTCCCAAGACAGTTGTGTGGTGGTCCACCCTCTCTGCCTATCCCTCCAGAGGACTGATTTAGTTTAGTTAATTAGTTATGGTTGCATTTATAATATAGTAATTAGCTATGCATTTTTGTAAATGTGCCTAAGATGGTTTTTTTAATCTGTTATCTTACATACATAGAACACTGAGTGATAAAAATTAGTTTGTTGGAAGTTGAACATCCCATTCCTCCACTTTAGTCGACGTGTGACCATTAACCATTGCAACTCCTATTTTTGGGAACCTGTACATCTTCCTACTCTACAATTTTGTAATTACTACTAATACCAACTCTGTATGTTAGTACAACTTGTATAATCTTATGAATATTTGTCTTGGCCCATTGTCTATAAGTATTTGCTAATATAATTTATCTATTCCATGTAAAAAACTGAAATAGTAACTAATTTTAAAAAAATATGAAAATGTAACTACTTTAAAAAAACTGAGAATGTACCTAATTTTAAAAAAATCTGAAAAAGTAAATAATTTTAAAAAAATTGATAATGTAACTAATTTACAAAAAAACTGGCAATGTAAATAATTTAAAAAATATGTAACTTACTTTAATAAATGGCCAAGATCACCCTTAATGGGTGAAAGCCAAATAAACAATTTAAAAAAAAAAAAAAAACCCCGTTTTGTGTATCACATATCGAAATGTCCTCGAACTGTGTATTGCGAAGCTGCAAAAACAATGCCATAAAGTTTTATAAAGTCGACATGGTAACTTTTCGAATGAAAGTGTGCCTTTTTTATGAAAGTTTTTGCAATAATGGAACACGCTTCAACGGAATTTCTCTATGTTATCTTATAATATGATTTATTTGGGAAAAACTAAACACTTTTGATACATCTAATAGCGCCAAACAGTAAACCCATTAGAAATGCCACATTTTGTATGATGCAGTGATAGTGAGAGTGGAATCTCTTAACATGTGACAGTTTCCGTTTCAATAATATGTTTGCCTCTATTTGCAGCCATCTGCGTCCCGCAACAGGTTTAGCGGTCGTACCCGTCCCCCTTCCACTACCTCTGCCCCCTCTGATGAAGCTGCCTCCACCACTGAATCTAGGTAAGAATCTCACTGAGAATCATTTTAAACACCATCAATCTCTAATTATGGCTAATTTGTTCGCTTTTCGGAACAACTCATATAGGTCCCATAGAAATCGTTGAGTCTCCCTTATTATCATTGTTATAAAATATGATCTAAACGGTGTTAGAAAGAGAACACCACGCTTCATATTTAAATCTAAAGGTTAACCATAAACTAATTAAATTGTAAACCTTTGTGAAACCAAAGTTTCCGAACACCATTTGAAAAAAGTTTATGAACTTTTGGGAATTTTTTATGAATTATTTTTACATGGAATGACTAAAAAAACTGAATTGAAGTTAACATTTATAATACATTTGTGTAATAAAATATGTGTGTATTTTATTTTTTTCATTATCAGTAATTTTAGTTAGAAAAAATGTAAGGTGAGCATAGACATCCAAATTGAATAGACGGGAAGATACAGATGAGGGGCAAAATCAAACTATGGTGGGGCGAAGAGGGGAAAGATGATTGTGATTCGTTAAAAATTCAATCTGACAGTATACAGGCATCTGGCATTATAATATCACCATTTAGTTCTTAAAAACATAATCTGCTTTTGAATGAATAGACCTTTTTACACGGGAGCGCGAATTGCTCGCCACGTTATTAACATATTTGCGAAGTCCAAATGTGGCAAAGTAAAGTTCGCCACTTTTCACAGAGGAATATTTTGTTGCCGTATTTAGTTAAGACACTTTTACAAATGTTTCATAATTTACTTACCCCTGTAACCAGCGACGAGCTCACTGGAGAACTGTCCACATTCGTTATGTTCGACCTAATTTTATGTCGAACATAACGTATGTATAGCACAAGCTATCATTTTTGCTGTGTTATTTCGTAAAATGTGTGATGTGAGCTCGACGCTGGTACGGACAAGAATGATGACGTCACATTTTTTAGATTCAAGCAAAGCTCTCGTAAGCCCAGCCGGTTCCATGGAACCGTTACGGGGAGGGGGAAATAATACGCTGTTATCACTTAGGGCAGGTCCATATATATTCATAGGTCCATGAAGGCGAGCCATTTTTAAAACATTTTTAATTTGCATTAAAAAATTTTATGTTTCAAAAATTATGTTTATTTTGAATTTTAAAATTTGAAAGCGTATTTCACCATCTTTCAAAAAAATATTTTAGTTTTCAGATGCATTCAGAAATATTCCATTTATTTGCCTTTTATTGCAAAGCTGAAATATTTAGACCTTCTGACAAAATGGGCCCGAGGCCTGTGGGGTTAATATGTCATCCGCCATCTGACGTTTCACAGAGTTCTTCTGTCTACCTCCTTCTTATCTTTTTATCTGCTCACTCAACCACGACCGGTCAGTGGTCAGAGGTTGAGTGGGCATCGCGTTTGGGTCCCACCCAGGCGTTCCGTGTTCGATTCCTCGGCTGGCTAAGTCCTCCATTACGACTCGAGCAACATTTTCGGCTTACTGTGGTGGTATTAGGAGATTTTCAAATATTGTCGGGTTATTCGTAACCTGGGAATGTTTGTCTTTCTTTTTGTAACTTAAAAAATATTACTTGTACTTGAGCAAGATACTGTACTTTCTTTTCCCAGTTATATTATATTGACGGTAATATCATGACGTCACGGTGTGTAAACAGTAGAGATGTTAGTTATAATGGACTGGCAATAACCGGTCAGTAACGGAGTTGACAATGCATCGGGTTCTCACTCTGATGTCTTAATTTAGTACATAATGTACCACATTGTAAATCTAATTCATAAATGAGATGTGTCTGCAAAACATGCAACATCAGATCTTACGAGAAATAGACATCTTCAACTATACCTTGAAAACATAACATAAAGTTAAACTGAATGAATTTATCTTACCATTCAAATATGTATATTTTCATTTTGACAACTCGTTGTCGAATTGCAATTAAAATAATTTATTAAAACAATTTAAAACTTTTATCCCCTAAAAAAAGTCATAAAAGGGAAAAGTCTGTATTAAGGTTAAACATCACATAAATTATAATCTACGCATTCACAGATGGTGCTAATAAAATTATTTTAGGTTTTTAATACTTTTTGCACATTACGCTTTAAAATATTAAGGTAAATTTATTGTTTGCGCTCGTATATATATAATATGAATATAAATAAATAGTTTTGTCCATAAAAAAACCCTAATCTTTCAAGAGAGGCTGAAAAATTCACTTTTGTATCGGTGACTCAATCCAATATTGCATTTTTCAGCCTTTCTTGAAAGATTTGGGTTTTTTTATGGACAAAACTATTTATTTATATTCATATTATATATATACGGGCGCAAACAATAAATTTACCTTAATATTTTAAAGTAGTATTCATATTAAATATGTACTAGCTTTTTCCCGCGGCTTCGCTCGCATGGCATTAGGGGATTTCCACTCAGCCTCCTCCACCTTCCCTCTCCCCACTCCACTCCCCCCATCAACCCCCCTCCCCCTCCACCCACCCCTCCCCCCACTCGACTCCCCCCCATCAACCTCCTTCCCCCCACCCCCTACCCCTCCCCAAAAACCTCCTCCATCCTTCCCCTTTCCCCTTCCTTCCCTCCCCCCTCTCCCTCCCCTAACCCCCTTCCCTCCCACCCTCCTCGCCCTCCCCTTCCCCCCTCCCCACTTCCCCCCACTCACCTCTCGCATTCCACACATTCATTCCCGATACATTCAGTTTTCAAACTGCTCGCATGCCACCTATATAATTTCTTATACAAAATTCATAATGCCAGAACCCAATGGTAGTTTTATACAAAAAAAATTAACAAAAAAAAGAATTATCCAATTTGGTTCAGTCGTTCGGGTTTATGCGCATACATACATTTTGGTGATTCATATAGATAGTTATTAAGTACGAATTATTATTCTTCTTTTTATATTCTACTAAAAAATCCAGTACGGCAGTTTTATACTTAAAAAATGCGATACCTGTCTATCCAATTAAAACAATAATTGTTGTGTGACATTATGTCAAAATTTGAGAATGATATTTTGCAAAACAAAGATTCTTAAATAAAAATTCTACTTTAGAAAATATTTAAGCGAATTTATTTGAAGTACCTACTTCCCTAATAATTTGAATCGATTGAAGAATTATAGATATCTTACTAATCGTGCCACCTATTGCAATTTTTTCATACAAATTTCGTAATGCCAGAGCTCTGAGCTATAGCCTATATGTTCATATTATTGTAAAGTTTCATTAAAATCCATTCTGTAAAGTAGGAATTAGTATTTTATACATATTTGAATTTTAACATCAAAGGGATGTCCCTAGTAACCTAATTTTAAAAAAAAACATTGTTTCCAAGGCGACAATTGGCGTTTGCAATAAATCGATTTTGTTAGCGACAGAAAACGTATGATAAATAATTTCATAAAGCCAGAGATTATTCATAACGCCAGAGCTTACCAATAAATATAGCCTATAAATCTCGCAAATAATGTAGCTTTCTATTAGTGAAAGAATTTTTAAAGTCCATTCAGTAGTTTTTGTGTGAAAGAGTAACAAACATACATCCATACAAACTTTCACCTTTATACTTTGATTATATAAATGTCTAGATATAGCGCTCGAGTGACGAAGCGCCAAAAAAAATATCTGCCAAATGTTGGCCGATAAGCTCGGCCTGTCCGCTCAGTGGCGACACTATCGTTGTACGGTAAACACGTGTTGTGTGACATTTGAAAATGACGATTTGCGCTATATCAGTGTGCAGGAATTACATAGGACGATTGAAAACAACTAAAAATGTTACCTATCATCGGTTAATAACCTTTAAATAACCATTCAGTTAAAGAAACAATTCAGTTTTAATAGTGTAATTTGGTCTTAGGACAACGCCGTTTGACCCCATGTTTTGACGCCATGTTTACAGGGTTGCCTGTTCTTCAAATTAAATTTTCCCGATAATTATTTCGAAGTAAAAACCGATCAGATTTACGGTCTTCTGCATCAAGTTAATTTGATAAGTTTGGCCGTGGAAAAATATTTGGCCTTAAGATATCACTATAAGACAAAATTGGATAATATTAACCGGGATGTAAAATCTATACGAAAACTGTTTAAAAAACAAATTAAAAGGGAAGGTCATTAAGAATAAATAATAACTATCGATAGCTTTAGTTTTAAAAAGTTGCATTGTCTTTTTTAGAGTGACAAGATAGTTTTACCATTTTTAGGGATTTACCTGGATATGGGCCACCTTCTTTATTTGATGATATGATTTTCTGTATTTCTTATTTATTTTTAAAAAATAATCGGTAATTTTTGGGGATTAGTATCCATGGCTATTACGAATAATTTTTAGAAAAAAACTTTAGATTTGCCTTAATCACTATAAAATGAAACTTATTGCCTCACGGCAGGCGGAAAATAATGCATTTTAATTTTCAATGTCGTTAAATAAAATTTCACTTCCGACCGACACTTCGACAGCCCGCCCGCTGCCGCCCACCATTTGTCACATACACAAGCCCGCTACACAAACCCTGCGTAGCCAAACAAACCATTCAAAAACGTATTTTGACAGTGACAAAATGGCGGGCGGGCTGTCATAGTTTCGGTTCGCGAATTGAAATTTTAGTTAACGACATTGAAAATGAAAATGCATTATTTTCCGCCAGCCGTGATGCAATAAGTTTCCTTTTATAGTGATTAAGGCGAATCTAAAGTTTTTTTCTAAAAATTATTCGTAATAGCCATGGACACCAATCCCCAAAATTTACCAAATAATCAAACAAAAATAAATCTCTTTTAACAATGATTTTCTTTTCATTTATATCATTATATTTAGAATACTATCTTACTTAAATGAATTCAAAATTAAACGAATTATAGGTCCCGCTAAACCGAAACATATTTTTTACCCACTTTTATGGGAAATACTCGGGAGCTGGTATCACTCATCACGCCTACAGTGACGTTGAGCGCTTTACGTTAACAATATAAGTTACCTATACTTGTGTGCGTGTCACGCACACAAGCGTTTCAAATCTGGCCCGTTCTTTTTTCGGAGTTACAGCGCAACACTCTATCTAGACATTTATATAATCAAAGCCTTTATAATTATATAATATAATATTAATAGGAAATAGGATGGGCGCAGACAATTAATTCACCTCATTATTTTAAAGCAAAACGTGCATAAAGTATTAAACACCTAAAATAATTTTATTGGCGCCATCTGTGAATGCATAGATTATAACGTACGTTTAACTTTAAGATATTGTTTTAATAAATCATTTGATGTAAAAATTATACCTAGGTACTTTGTTTTTGTTTGTGTATATTAATTAATAGTTAATAGATCATGTTCACAATACTAATTAACAGAAATTATCATAATACTGTATAACTGTTTGATCCCTAAATATAATTTAAAAAAAACTAGTGTGCTTTAGTCCTCACAACTGAAGTAAAACTTCTGCTCCGTCTATATGATAGGAAGAGAGAAAGAAAATGTGCTTGCGCACTGCTCTCTCTTGCTCCTACAGTATGATACAGACAATAGGCCTGCACTGGGTATGATAACTGGCTATGAGAGAAAGAGAGAAAGAAACTGTGTGCTCGCAGCTCTCTCTCTTGCCCTTACAGTTACATATGAAGCGTACTCCCTCTACACTACCGTTCGCCTCGCTTTTCGTAACGCTCTCGTCACGCATTCGCCAGCTTGCTCCCCAAGTCAAGCGTACGTAAAGAAGTTTTACTTGTATTTACAATGTAGTTCAATCATGCAGAGTAGACTTTTTTTAAATTTCCAAATTTTGATGGGCCTTACCAGTAAAGCTCTTAATTATGATCCTGTGGTGCTGGGCGACTTACTGGTTGAAACATTTGCGCGTGAAGGTACCCTACACAAGCAGCTCCCGCACGTTCGATCGGCACTGGTTTGTTCCCAAAAACAGTTTTATTTTCTGTCAAGATTTTTTTAAAGACAAACTTACGCTCGTATGAAGCCGGTAGCAAAGGAATAAGTAAAAGTAACTATTAGTTCTCTTTCCAGAGTGCGCCCCAGGCCTACCCTGAGCAAGCTGAGAGGCCGTCGTCCTCTACCCGGAGCAGCCAGCACCACGGCCGCCCCCGCCGGAGACAAGGAGTCTGACTCCGCCCCTGAAGCCGCTGCCTCCGCTGAACCTTCCTCCACCACTGTGCGATCTCTCTTAGGGTAAGGATAATATCTTTATATTATTATGGCTTAAGTGCGTAACTGTTGTCTTTTGATTCAAGACTTCAATTCAGATTTAGTCCACTGAATTACTTGTATGCTGTTGAAGTTAGAACGAAATAAGACTGGTAGGGAACGAGGATGTGCGGAACTGAAAGATCTGACAATAACTGTGCTATTAATTGCATGAGATTGAAACATTCTTGTAAATTGTTTTATTCGTATAATGGATCAACCAAAGTCAGGTTTGATACAGGATTTCAGAACTACAAAAATATGTTATTTTTTTTGCATTTATGTATTGGAACTGGTAATTTTTTGTCACACCTTTGTAAATAATTTGTTTGTTTATGAACATGATTTTAAGGTGATGGTTTTGCGATCAGTTTGTGCAACTTCTATCTTTATATTGTATGAATTATTATTTTCAATTTGTTGATTTGTTGAATGATTAAGCACAGATTCAACATGGCGAATTTAGTCCTGATGTGTTAAAAAGCGAATTTAGCTGATTTAAAAATTGTTTCGCGATAATTTATTTTGTGCTGCAAATAAACGCAAATTGTGTTAGGTTTTCAAAATACGACAGGACAAGGATAACAACAGCTAGCCTCTTTGGATTAGATTATATTTCTGCAAAGCTTTAGGCAAATTGATTTTCACGTTAATATGGGACTATAAATATTACTGATTTGTACTTGTGTAAGACAAAATCTATTACAGCAATTGATTTTTTTCCCCTGTAATAATTTTAAGAATTAGGAATTTACTTTTATAATTTGAAATACCATCAAAAATGAAAATGGTGAATGTTTTCTGGATCAAGTTTAAGATGTGACACCGCTTGACTTTCAAAAAATTCAATAGCAATAGTAAAGCATGTTTCTCTTTCAATTTGTATATATGAGGTGGTCAGAAATAGAAGTGGTGTGAAACAAAAAAGTCAAGCTGAAATGACCACAGTTTTGCCAAAATACATGCGAAATAGTCATTCGTCAAGATTGATGTTTTGGTTATACAAAATCCACAATCTTTTATGTTTTCCTAACATAAGTTTATTTCTTCAACGTGATTAAGTTTAACTTATCCTCTTTGCAGTCGTGGCCGTCTGATAGGAGGCGCCCGTCCTCGCCCAGGGGCGCGCCTAGCCATTGGAGGACGTATTGGAGCGACTGCAGCCAGCAGCAGCACCACGGAGGCAGCTAGTGCCCCTGCTGATGCCGCCCCTGAGGCCCCCGAACCTGCATCCAGTGCAGAGCAAGGAGATGTCACCACTCAACAGGTGAATAATGAATTGGGAAAATATGTTTTTTTCCAAAGGTATAGGCACTGTTAGTTTTATTTTGAACTGTGATCAATAACAAGACTATACAGGGATGCGTAATAAAAATCCAAATTCATAAAAGTGCATATGTATTATGATAATCTAGTACTTGGCCTATCAGCCCTCCAAAGGATAATGTTGACATTTGGGACACCCTGTATATGTAAAAAAGGGCTCAAATTATATACCTGAGTATTACTCTGTTAGCTGGTCACCATAAAATATCATGGAAAGCAACATAAAAAGAAAGATAATACTAATACACATAATATTATGTGTAAAATAAATGTTGAAGTGTTTTGTTGAATTATAATTATATATAGAAAATATCTCTTGTTTGCCAACATATTATCCTTAAGGATATTTTCAAAAAATATTTTATCTGAATATTACTGGCTATTCTGGGGGAAATACTGACGATGGGTTATATACTTCGACCAAGTACAAGGCATGTGGGTCTTAAAAATGACACTAGAGCCAAAAGTTTTGGTTTACAAAAACATTTATCAAAAAGAAAATACAGCCAAAAGTATTAGTTTACGAAAACACACAACCAGCCAAAAGATCAAAAGAAGCATTTATTTATTTATTTTATTTATTTCTTTCTTTACGTGGTTAGGGTATAATATTTTAATTCAATTTATAACCTCACTAGGACAAGCCTGTGTTGAGGTTAACAATTCTACAAATTAACAAAATAACCCAAAAATAATATAGGTATTGAAATAACAAAATATTCTTGCACGTTTCTACAGATAAGGGTATCTACTAAGATGAGGCGACAGTACATTATAATGTAAACATGTAGGGTTAGTTTAGTTAGGCATTAGTTTTTACCTTTTGTTGGTCTACATGGAGCAAATTTTGTTTTCAGCAAGTTCTCGGCAACGGAATACTAGCTTTTTGAAGATCATTTTTAAAACACAAAATTTAGGCAGTTAGAAATATTTTAGGTATGGGCTATCGCGGATATTAATATTTATGTAACATGTAGATTCAACACAGCGTATCGAGAAAAGTAACATTTGATAAAAATGTTCAATTTCTTCCTAACAAAACAACTTCGTGACGCAAGAGATGCAACAGAATTCGATGGGTAATTAATTGTATTGTGAAATTTTTCAAAGGTGGTGTTACTCTAGGTTTTAAATTAAGTATGGGAGGGCTAATCTGTAGTTATTATTTTGTTCATATGAAGCGGATACTTTGTGATGTGACATTATTAATTTAAAATAAAACAATAACTTTGTAAACACCACTTTTATTTTTATACTTTATGCCGACCGGGTTTCGCTACAACCGTAGCTTCATCAGGGCAGTATAATACTCTACTAACATTAGGTTACATGTGTGCTATAATATATAATTTACCAAAAATGGGCTGGACTCGTCAAGTGGAGGAGGAGGAAGGAAGCATAGATGGAGAATTGGGAAGGGAACGGACATGTTCTTTATCAATAGGGAACAATCTTAGTATGGGACTTTTATTTAAATTTAGTTGATTATTAACTACCTTACTATTAGTGTTTATGGCTTTCCTAAGTTCAAGTGCCTCTAAATTATCCAACCTTATACCGATATTGTTTTTATGAATAAGTTTGGCACCAGCGTTTTTGTCAAATTTATGATCGTTTTCGATCAAGTGGTTTGCAAATTCTGATAATCCAGAGCTGTGTAAACATCAAAGATGTTCTTTGACATGGGTGTTTATGTTGCGTGCTGTTTTACCAATATAAAAAAATGGGCAGTCGCTGCATTTTATGCTCACTCAGGAATTTATTCACTTCAATGCAGCGACTGCCCATTTTTTTATATTGGTAAAACAGCGCGCAACATAAACACCCGTGTCAAAGAACATCTTAGATGTTTACACAGCTCTGGATTTTCAGAATTTGCAAACCACTTGATCGAAAACGATCATAAATTTGACAAAAACGCTGGCGCCAAACTTATTCATAAAAACAATATCGGTATAAGGTTGGATAATTTAGAGGCACTTGAACTTAGGAAAGCCATAAACACTAATAGTAAGGTACATAGTTAATAATCAACTAAATTTAAATAAAAGTCCCATACTAAGATTGTTCCCTATTGATAAAGAACATGTCCGTTCCCTTCCCAATTCTCTATCCATGCCTTCTTTCTCCTCCTCCACTTGACGAGTCCAGCCCATTTTTGGTAAATTATATATTATAACACACATGTAACCTAATGTTAGTAGAGTATTATACTGCCCTGATGAAGCTACGGTTGTAGCGAAACCCGGTCGGCATAAAGTATAAAAATAAAAGTGGTGTTTACAAAGTTATTGTTTTATTTTAAATTAATGTAGTTATTATATTGATGGTTATATGTACTATTTTTATGAATATTTTAACACTTTATCTGATAAGACAGTAAAATTTATAAAAATATTATTTTGCAAAAAACAAGTAAGTTATTACGAAAATAGAGTTAGCTAACGCGCAGTGAAAACTAAGTGTTGGCGATCAAGAAGCATTTTTTTGTTCATTGTTGGAAACATTAATTCACCATGTAAAGAATTGTATTATGTTTATTATTTGATTGCGACGCATTATAACGAATTAAATCAAAAAAATTATTTCAAAAAACATTAATTAACCATGTAATGAATTGTATTTTGTTTATTATTTGATTGCGACGCATTATAAGGAGTTGATTCCAAATCGTGAGTTGATAACAGAAATTTATCCCACATCCTACAACAGTGCATAGATAAACCTCTGTACTGCAGAGGCCATCAATTTGATTGGGCAATAATACCTAGATTGACAACTGTAAGGAGACAGTCTGCATAGCTTCCACCAGCACTCAGGTCATAGGCCTATTTTGCCCTGTTCCATGTTTTACAGTATTCCCTTGACAATAATAGGTACAGTCACTTGAAAAAAATTTGACAATGTTTTCGTTGTATATTTGGCTACGTCCCTTCCCATGAAGACCATGTTATAAAAACGTACTGTTTTCACAGCCCGGAGAAAGCACGGTAGCCAACCCACTGACAAGGCTGAGGGGACGTCCTCGTTTGCAGGTGGCAGCTGCCAAGCCCAAGGCCACCCCTGCCCCCACGGTGCGCCGGCCCAGCCCTCTGCTCGCTCGCAGACGTCAGCTGCAACCTGAGGTGAGCCAAAACCCTTATCCACTCATGTGAACATATGTCCTAGATGGAATTAAACATACATATGTACAATATATGTAAATTATATTATATAAGATGCCCACAGTTCTCTATGACGTCACATGTTTTGCCCATTTTCCATGAGTAAAACATTCTCCTTCTGAAGAGGGAAATATTGTCCATTTTCTAAAAAAAACTGGTTGCCTATGAGTTAATCCTTTGCCATAGATGCTTCACTCGTTTTCTTCTACGACTTAGTTATTTAAATGATAAAATTTATTAATTAATTAATATTATTTATTTAAATTCCCAATGGGAATATATGGCGAGTGATATGCTGAAATAGGCCAAGCCAAATGATCTTTTATAGCTAAGTCTGTTGGCACCATAAAACAAATTTGACTGGTTCAATAATGATAATTTACTTGTTTTGCCTTTTAATGAGCAGCTCTGGAATTTTTCATTTTGCCACCGCCAGCCGGATACTAGATGAGCCGTACCTGACTTATTAAACAGCTTTTTAAAAAATAATTTCAAAGTTATCCTTGAGGTATTATTCATACAAAAAGTACTTTTAAAAATAATGATATTATGCAAAACATCTTAAACGATATTGTAACCGTAATTTATTCCCAAAGCAGTGCAAATTTAACGATTTTCTTAATGTATGGTGTGTTCAATAAAATACAAGGGTGGGGTGAAAAGTTTCCAGCCTGTTAAAGAAAACACCAATTTTTTTTTTTTGCTTCTTTTTCTCAACATAATCTCCATGAAGACGGTTTTCATGACGGTGCTCTAATGCAGTGATACCAACTTTATAGTCAAGCTCCTCAAAATACCCACTTGCAGCGACAATGACTTCCTATCTTTTTCTGAAATTTATGTCCTCCTACCCATGATTTGATCTTAGGGAATAGATGATAGTCGCTGGATGCTAAATCTGGAGAATGAGGCAGTTGGGTAAGCAATTCGAACTTTAATTGGTTGACTTTAGCCAATGTGACAACTGAGATGTGTACTGGTGGGTCATGTTTTCTTTTTACTTTGCCACTCCAACGCTGCAGTAAGTTTATGTAGTACTCACCATTGATAGTTTTACCCTTTTTTTGGAGGTAATCAATAAAGAGAATTCTTTTAATATCCCAGAATAAAGTTACCATAACCTTATTCGCTGACAAAATCATTTTTGCCTTCTTTGGGGTTGGTTCACCTGGTCCTGTCCATTATTTTGACTGTTGTTTACTTTGAGGAGTATAGTGGTGGATCCAAGTCTCATCGACAGTTATGAACCAATGGAAAAATTTACTTGGATTCCGCTTGTACAGTGACAAATACTCGGTTGAAACAGTCTTGCGACGCGCCTTTTGATCAATGGGGTATTTCCACTTTTTTTTTATTTCTAAAAAAATTTTTGCTAAAAATTAAGATGACTATAGCATTTTTATTTTATGTTATGTTGACAAATACATTTTCTACAGCTGGTGAAAGTTTCCCATTTTTGAATTACCGCTAAAACGATATTTTGGGGCGTGGATATCGTGTGGCGTCATGAGTGAGGACGCTCACTAACAGTGTTTATTTATGCTGGTTCAGCTGAGTGACACTTGTGACGTCATAAACCCATTTGAAAAATATTTTGCACACATTCGGTTGACATTGTACTAATTTTAGCTCTGTCATTCATTTTTAATTTGCAAACTTCCAGCACGATTTTATGGATTTTTTGGATCATTTCGGGAGTAGTGACTTCAACGGAGTGTCCGGAGCGTGGTTCATCATCAGTGCTCCTGCGACCTTTCTTAAATTAAGAAACCCACAGTTTTATCATCAAATATGATGGAGAAGAGTCTTGTTTGATATATGGAATTAAACCATTCAAACAGAAGTATTTTATAACCGCGCTCTTTTCCAATTTTTCCATTTTCACGAAGATGACAAAGGCGTTTTCTTTGAAAGCGTGTCAAATGTATACTAACAGAACTGACCTGAAATTAGATATGCAAGATAGTGAAGAATAGTATTATAGAATACCAGTACAAAATTAAAGCCGCTGGCGCCATCTGCATGTCAGGCCGGAAACTTCTCACTTTCGCTGTAAAGTTTTATGTCCCAAGTATGTATATGCCTTAAAAAAAGTGAGAAGAATAAATCTCTTCTGTAAAATTTCCTTTTTGTTGGTTACAATGTTTTAGCGATCATGGCGCAATATCTTAGTAATTTTTTTCTGGGATGAGAATGGTTCTTAACCTTAACTAATGTATGTACGAGTAATAATCATAAAAAAGGAAGAAAGTATGTAGAGAGATGAAGAGAAATTTCGGAATTAAGAATTACATGCTCACGAATTGTAGTAATTAGTATAAGCAGTTAAATTACTTCTTCAGTAATAATTTATTGTAAATTGACTTTGTGGCATCATTTTAATTAAATGAAAAGAATAAACTAGTATAAACCACTACTTAAATTAACTACGGTTTAAAAAAAGTTTATTACTTTCATTTAGTTTTAAATTAACTTATATTGTGATAAAAAAAAATTATAAATTAGTTACATAAGTTAATAAAGAATCATGGAAAATGTGATTAGTAAATTTCATTGTGGGTAAACTTAATATGAGTTATTTGCTGCAGTAGTATTGTTGTATTGGTTTTGTTGTATTTGTTGCTTAAATGTTTCAAAAATGTATTCTGTATACTTTCTACTAAATCTATGTACGTATTGAGGATTACACATATTATGTATACATATTGGGGATTCAACAATTATGGAAGTATACCAAATGAATTTGCTGTCTAAGTTAACACCTAGATCTAGACATATTAGATTGTAATGAGTTTTTGTTCAAATGGTAATAGATGATTTTATTTGTATTTCTAGTGAATGTAATCAAGTGATACTTAGATATGTTTAACCCCTCAGGTCTTGGTCATATTTTGACAGAAGGTCTTTATTTTAAAAGATACAATTTTGAAATATTAAAATTTTTAATGCAAACATAAAAAAGTTTTAAACTAAAGAACTTCGGTTTCATAAAGGGGTACATTTTAATTATTGCGTGGTTAACTTTTAGATTTGAATATAAAGCGTGGTATTTTCTTTCACAACACCGTTTAGACCATATTTCTCTTCATGGTAGTATGGATACATAGTACAACAATTTCTATGAGACCTACGTGAGTTATTCCCAAAAGCAAACAAATTAGCCTGTGAGGTTAAGGACAGTAAGTTGTGACTACTATGTGACAGAGGAATCGGTCTTTGTCTCGGTGTTTTCTATTTCACATTACAATATTTGATTATAACGGGTGATTTTCATTCCAGGCCGAAGTATCCTCCACAGAGAGCCAGCCTCTGACCGAAGCATCCGATGCTGCGGATACGGATGCGACCGAAGGTGAAAACGGATCCAACTCGTCAGAGGAAAACCAAGAGACTGTTGTTGCCAGCGAGGAGACCGCCACTGAGGCTCCGAGAGGACTGTCCTCACTCCTGGCCGGCAGAAGACGACTGACCGCCAGACGGCCCGGAACCATTCTGTAAATGTGGAATATCTCAACTATTCTCATTCTATAAATGAATATTATCTCAACTGTTCTCATTCTATTAACGAAGACAGTATTTACTGTTAGTGTCCACTCTGGACGCTAATAAAACTTTTTATCTTGATAATTTTATTTTTACAAAATATAGTCATGCATGAAAGGTTACCATGTCTTGAAATTTCCCTTCCATGTTTATGTTCATCAATCAAATCTATTTTTCAATTGTGTTTGTGATTACCAATCATGAACAACAAAAACTATATCTTATGATTAGATAACTTAAAATTCTCCACATCGAATTGTACCTAATTATGTCTCCGTTTTGTGTAAATTATACTTGGACTGTTGATGTCATTTTCTATATTGATACCATTTATCTGTAGTTAGGTGTGTAGTGTTTTCAGAATTGGAATTCAACAAATTATCTTATGTCTAGGTTTATGTGGTTTTTTTATACACTATATTTTTTTTGATTTAGAAATGAATATTAAGCAAACTTTTTATTTAATTAAAAACTAAACTCCTTTCTTAATGAGTAAAATTTTTAATATAGATATCCTAATATACCTACATACATAATATTATTACATTTCTTTCTCAATCCAATATAATATTTATTGTATTGATAAATTGACAACAACTATTATAATTATTTAAGTAAAGTAAGCGTACAAGTTACTGTCACAATTTAAAGAAGACGTTTCAATAAATTAAAAAGTGAAAATAACACTTTCATTTTACATAACTTTACATATTGTGACTTATTTATTTGAACTAACAGTTTGTATGACTAGACAAACATAAATCTAAATGAACACCTGTGTATGAGAGCTATAGAAATGTGCCAATAAACAAAAAATGTGTGGTTTAAAATAAACCATAATTATAAATCGAAATGCTTTGTGAATAGGAAAGTTTTTAAGACCCTCGTACTAGGTGTATGATGTTCGATGATAAAATTATTTTTGTAAAATACTCTGGGTATGTAATAATTACTATTTGAGGCAAACGTGTTTGTCTTTGTCCCAATTATTGATTTGTAAATACATATTTATCAATAATTTAGTTTAAATAAACAAAACAAAAAATTATTAAACATGATTTATTTTAATCCCTTGTTAACACATACACATATAAAATCTTAACCTTTCTCTGCCATGGCTTTCTGTTATTCCACCATGTTGATGCCTGCAATATCGATGTTGTTAAATTTCAAGAACTTTGAGGACAAAAGTGCTAGGTATAGTATAATATTTGAGAGTAAATTCGTACACAAATAAAAAGTGTGTTTTGTTGCCTTGCTAAATAATATGAAATGTGCTGTAATAATAATACCTCGTAACATTATGTGGAAAAACTGTAGTAAAAAAGTATAGTCAAAAATAAAAAGAATATGAACAGTAATTTTGTATAGAAAAAAAAATTATAATTAACTACAGGCTGAATATTGAATAAGCGGAATGAACAGCTATGGGAGTATTCAGTCACCGCATAGTTACCTATATATAATATTTTAGCACAAATTGGTGCACAAATAAAAGTGTGTAATCTTGCTTTGCTAAATATAATGAAATATGCTGTAATAATCTCGGAATAATCTATGTAGAAAAACTGTTGGGGGTAGTCTGGTCCAGCCGATTCAAAAAAACTTTTTTATTGCCTAAAAATCTTTGTCCACCTGTGGAGAATACATTCCCAAAGTGCGCGTATGAACATCTAACTTCAACCGACGAAAATTCGATGCACGAAGGCTGCCCAGAAGAAGACAAGAGCTGGTGTAAGTATCAAGTGGCCTTTACTAGAGGGACCGAATACAAGCATCCAGAAAGTCTTCATGCTATGTATAGAAACATATAATGAAGATCTTTGCAATGATGACCTGTTGAAGGAATATTTGACACAAAATGCCAACGAAAGCTTTTAACTCAACCATCTAGCGTTTTGCCCCAAAACATCTCAATTCTTGTGTGACAATGGTCGAAACTGCTTCATATATATATAAATTAATGAAGGCTATTCAGCTATTTTAAAGATCATGGAACTGCTGGACTTGAAAATTGGCTTGCAAAGCAAGAATTATGCCGATATGAATGACATTGCACGCATGAAGCGACATGCACGGCGTAGCCTCAAAAGCACAAAGGAGGGTTGATCTGGATGAAAAATACAGAAACTTTTAAAGCAACAGCACTTCGAGGAGTCTGAAGGTCTATTATATACTCCAGGAATTGCATATCTGCTTTAAACAGCCGTAAGTATTGAAAAATTTATACTTTTTACAAGTGAAAACTTTAAACGAGTTTTTCTCAAAACCACATTTTTCAAGTTGGCTGGAAACATAGATCATCGAATTTTTATTTGATACACTTCATTCAAAGTATAATTTAAATAAAATTAAATTTATATGCAGATGAACCCAGACCATAGGTTCTCAACGTGGTCGATAATGCCCCCTTGGGGGCGTTTAAGACCTTTAGGGGGGCGGTAAAAGACTAAGATAAAATTGGGGGGCGTTTCTATCTTTCAAGAGACGGTAGGCAACCCAAAGAAATCTATCCCATTAAGTTCCCTCCGTTGTGATAAATATAATCATGACGACAATTGCTGTTTCAGATTTTCAGATTCACGAGCTAGATGGGCGCTAGAAAAAAAATATTCTCAAAGTGGGCGGTGGGCAAAAAAGGTTGAGAATCAATGACCTAGATCTATGAAAAATTATTATCATAAAACAAAGTTATTGCAAAATTAAGGCCGGTCAAACTGTGGTTCGTACGCATTCTATATCAACTTTTTTTTTTTTGAATTCCAATATTCAGATAATTTCCAAGGACTCCGTGATTTCAGTTGATTTGGTCGGACGAAATTTTTTGCGACTGCTATATCTGTGTACAAGGGCCATCCGATAAGTACTTAGCCTGACCGCCCAATGGCGCCACTATCGCAAGAGAAATTTACTATCGTGTAGTACATTCTCGTAGACGGCTCTGACGAAATTTCAGCCGAATCAGACTCGTAGTTTTGTTTTGACAGCGTGTGGAAGCGGGTGCGTCCGCGGATTTTAGAAAAATGGAAAAAGAGCAATATCGGTCGGTGATTCGATTCTTGTTTTTGGAAGGGAAATCGCGCAGCAAAATCAAAGAGCGCTTGGATTCTGTCTAAGGTGACTCTTCTCCTTCGATGGCGAACTTTAAAAATTGGTTTAATGAGTTTCAACTTGGTCGCAAATCGGTTTTTGATGAGCCACGCCCAGGTGCCCCGAAAACGGCTACCACGGAGGATAACATAACAAAAATCCACAATCTCGTATTGGCAGACCGCCGATTGAAGATGCGCGAGATAGCTGAGACAGTAGGCATCTCAAAAGACCGCGTGAGTCATTATCCTGCATGAAATTTTGGGCATGAGAAAGCTTTCAGCGCGATGTGTGCCGCGTTTGCTCACTCCGGACAACAAGCGAAACCGTGAGACCACTTCAGAGCAGTGTTTGACGCTGTTTAAGCGCAATCCAAAGGAGTTTCTGCATCGTTTCATGACCGTCGACGAAACATGGATCCACTGGTACACACCAGAGACCAAGAAACAGTCGAAACAGTGGATTTCACCCGGTGAACGTGCTCCAAAGAAGGCGAAGATGGTCCTATCGGCCGGAAAGGTGATGGCCACCGTTTTGTGGGATTCATAATGTGTGATCTTCATCGACTACCTGGAGAAGGGCAAAATGATCACAGTGCTATACTATGCCGAATTATTAGGCCGATTTGACGCTGAATTGCAGAAAAAACGGCCACATTTGGCGAAGAAAAAAGTGCTCTACCACCATGACAATGCACCGGCTCACATCTCCGCCCTCGCCACAGCCAAATTGGTCGAATTGGGCAACGAACTGCTGCCCCATCCACCGTTTTCTCCAGATTTGGCCCCATATGATTTCTTTTTGTTTCCAAACTTGAAAAAGTCACTCACCGGGCAGAAATTTGAGACGAATGAGGAGGTCATCGCCGCCATGGAGACCTACTTTGCAGACCGCGAGAAAACGTATTTTTCAGATGGGCTAAAGAAATTGGAGCATCGCTGCGTCAAGTGTATCGAGGTAAAAGGAGATTATGTTGAGAAATAAAAAAATAAAATTTCCGCTTTTCTTTTGTAGGCTAAGTACTTATCAGACCATCCTCGTACATACAGATTTTTCATATCAAATTTTCAAAGGTGTTTTTTCTTTTTCAAATGCACCTTTAGATGTAACAAAAGTTTAGTGAACGAAAATAAATTTTATCTAAAAAAAAATAATTGAAAAAAAAACTCGGCCGGACCAGACTCTCCCCTTAATTGAGGTAAAAATTAAGATGAATATAAACAGTAATTTTGTGTAAAAAAACATATTATAATAAACTAAAAGCTGAATGAATAGCTATTCAGGGTGGCCACAAAAAACGGATTTCAAAATTCCCTGATAATTCCAGGTTTTCCAGGGCAGTTTCTACATTTTTCCCTGATATGTTTAATTTGATATAAGGGGATATCGTTCGTTACATAAATAATAAAGGGAATTCCGTCATCTACAGCATTTATTATTTCTTTGCATCACAATAATCTATTAAATCGACCCATAATTGGCAGAACAGCGTAAACGACATTTTTTGTCAAATTACGATTTTTAGCGAAAACTGTTCAATGCTGCCTAATACATCAATGACAAAAATATTGCAGCTCTATCTTATATGCATGACACTTTTTTTAGTAGCTGTAGTCTTACACTGTCGGTCAAGAATATTTCAGTTTGGTCAGTTGGCGTCCATCTAGTGACTAGTGCAGACCAGTGGCGGCTCGTGACTTTTGGGTGTGCTAGAGTGCTGAAACTTAAAAAAATGGCATTATTGATGTTGTTGTAGCCGAAAAAATAATTTTTTTTTTTTGAAAATCAATTTTTTCTATGAAAAATTTCAGAAAGTTTCAGTTTGGCGGTGTGCCGCACCGATTTCCTGAAAAATCTTCATACAAAACAACGATTTTTGAAAAAAAAAACAAAAATTATTTTTCGCATACGACAACATCCATGATGCCATTTTTTTAATATTAGCACCCTAGCACACCCAAAAGTCACGAGCCGCCACTGGTGCAGACGTGTCGGCGGCTGGTAGCATCGGAAACTAAATGAAAATTCTTAAGTTCTTAATTTATTCTTTTGTATTTGAATATTAGAATAAAAAGTATTAATGCAAATTATATCATTTTTCCCAAGCGTCTGGAGCCAGTGAGAATATGGCATCCCCAATTTTGGTTTGTTGTTAGGCTGAAGGTAGTGGGGAGGGGAAGTGGATGTGGAAAATGTAACTGGCTGTTCAGATCTAGTCACCAAACACGACTAAAGCCATTTCAAGTAATAAGTCTATTTATATACTATACACCATCGCAAAATTACAAAAAAATATATAATATTACTTTTTTATCCGAATACGGCACAAGAGGCCCAACTTTTCCTAACCGTCTGGAGCCAGTGAGACTATGCATCCCCAATTTTAGTATGTTGTGAGTGAGACTAGATCTGAATAGCCAGGTACATTTTCCATATCTCCTTCCCCTCCCCACTACCATCAGCTTCATAACATACTAAAAATGGGGATGCCATAGTCTCACTGGCTCCAGACGGTTGGGACTCTTGTGTTGTATTTGGATAAAAAAAGTTACATTATATGATTTTTTTATATTTTTATGCTGGTGTGTAGTGTATATAATTATTAGACTTATTACTTGAAATGGCTTTGACCGTATTTGGTGTCTAGATTTGAATATCCTGGTACATTTTCCACATCTCCTTCCCCTCTCCACCAGTGGCGGCTCGTGACTTTTGGGTGTGCTAGAGTGCTGATATTTAAAAAAAATGGCATTATTGATGTTGTTGTAGCTGAAAAAAAAAAAATTTTTTTTTTTGAAAATCAGTTTATTGTATGAAAAATTTCAGAAAATTTCTGTTTGACAGTGTGCCGCACCGATTTCCTGAAAAATCTTCATACAAAACACCGATTTTTTAACCACTGCCACTGCTCTCCACTACCTTCAGCCTCACAAAATACTAAAATTAGGGATTCGGCTCCAGTTGGGACTCTATTCTATTGGGATATTCGGATATAAAAGTTATTTTATATAATTTTTTTGTATTTGGACGCTGGTTGTGGTGTGTAGGTATTAGACTTATTACTTGAAATTGCTTTAGCCGTGTTTGGTAACTAGATCTGTATAGCCAGGTGCATTTTCCACATCTCCTTCCCCTCCCCACTACCTTCAGCCTCATAACACACCGAAATTGGGGAGGCCATGGTCTCACTGGCTCCAGACAGTTGGGAGAAGGTGTGCCTCTGGTGTTGTATTCAAATAAAAATGTTATATAGCGGTTTTTTGCTAAACCGACTGCACATATAAGTATGTCGTATTTTGTTATTACCGCATACTCCTTCGGAGAGTCGAAATTATTGTTAGTAAAAATATCATTACAATGGATTTTCAATCAAGATGCCTGCAGATACAAATATATCGACTTTGGTTTTACGGCCGTATATCCTCTTTGCATACTTACTTGCAAATTATTGTATTTAGTCAACTTTAGGATCAACTGTCATGGAACCATTTTATTTAGTTATTTGTTCACCTCTCATGATTGCGTGATAGATATTTCAAAAATAATTATGTACTCCGAACAGCGTATGCGACATTTCTCAGGGAAAAAATCTGTCAGGGTCATAGGCAAAACAGCGTTACCGCCACTATCTCAACAACTGAAGACATTTAGATAATTGTATTATCAGATAGGCAGCAACCAAAGATTAATAATCCTCATTAACCAAAATCCTTTTTGGAATCAATGAAGAAAGTTAATTAAAAAAAACCTCCTGAACAATTTACTTTTTGCCGCTTACGCTGTTCTGCCGATTATGGATCGAAATACAAAATACACTTTTTACAAATTTATGATATTTCACCTGAAGACTTTTTTCAAGCTTTTGAAACGATAGATAGAGATATAATCATTAAAAACTATCTAAAAATGGAATAAAAGGAAAGGCATTGAAACGGTTCAAGGATTATTTAACTAATAGATATCAAACCACAAAAGTGGGTCAGACAATCTCCGAACCAATGAAGATTACATCGGGAGTACCACAAGGGTCTGCTCTCGGACCTATTCTTTTTATAATGTACATTAATGAAATGGTAAAAGTATGGCAGACGACGCATTGATATATATATAGCAGGAGAATATTATGAACTCATAATGAATCATTTAAATGAAGACCTACATAATATATCAACATGGCTGAAGAAAAATAAACTAAAATTGAATGTAAACAAAACTAACATTGGAAAACGAGTAACGCAAACAAAAAAGACATATTGATAGACGGTGAAGTTTTGAAAGAAGTATTTGAAATTAAATATTTGGGAGTAATAATTGACTCCAAATTGACTTTCGCTAAAAATACAAAACCAATTATTAAAAAAATTGCTAAAAAAATTTCGCTGTTGGGAAGAATAAGAAGATTCCTTGACATAGTCTCCAGTAAAAATGTGTACAACGCATTCATTGTACCACACATAAATTAATGTAGCAGCATTCTATTCTTAGCCAACGACGGATTAATGAAACAAATGACAATTCTACAAAACAGATCTATGAGAACTATATTGAAGAAAAGTAGGTACACTTCAGTCAAGAAAATGTTGAAGGAGTTAAATATCTTGTCATTTAAACAAATTATTTACTTCAATACTATATTGTTAATCTACAAAATAATCAATGGCCATACGTCTGTTGAATTCCTAAGAAAAATTGATAAAACTACAAAGCAACAACACGAGACGAGGAAAAGAAATGAACTAAGATTCCCCTTCAGGAAAAAAAACACAGCGTCAAAAGCCATTGATGTACGGAGCATTGAAGATATTTGGAGAATTACCAGAAGAAATAAAATTGGAAGAGAGCATAAAGGCATTTAAAATTAAATTGTGAAGATATGTGATTGATTTGGTATAGATGTGTTATTTTAAGTGTATGTATATATAAGGATTGTATTAGGACATAGATAACTATGTACCTATTTAAAATACCGCAATAAAACAATTTTGGGGTTTCACAAATCGCAAAATAAAGAATTTAGTTTTATTTTTGGAATTCCCTGATATTATAATTTTTTTTGAAATACCATGACATTTCCCTGATAATTCCAGGTTCGGTAAAATTCCCTGATAATTCCAGGTTTTCCAGGTCTTGTGGCCACCCTGCTATTATATAGAGAGTGAGTATTCGGTCACCGCACGGTCACCTAGCATTTTCTACCTCCATCTTAATACTAAACTCGAGAAACAGCAAAAAAAATGCGCGGCAGTCGCCAACGTGTGTAAACTCACATAAAACCATATGGTTCCGTCTGAATAAGCGCTTAGTATTACTCTCTCACTTTCTCTTCAGCAGCAGCTCTCTTAGTGTTGCCATGTTAATGTTGCTATGTAAGTGTCGCCTTTAAGTAGGACTTATTTATTTCTCTCCCAATTGCAGCAGCTAACGGAGGGGGCACTGCGTTTCCAACCTGTAAATAATTATCAATAATTGCAAATTCACTATACTTTTTTATCATCATTTTAATTTAATGAAAATAAAATACTTTGTATACACCACTATTTTGCCATCATAAGCAAAAGGCAGCTGCTAATTTTCAGTGGTCACATTCTAATTTATGAGACTTTCATGTTTACCAATCTATTATTATAAAAAGAAAGGATCAAAATCTGACCATTGAAAATTACCAACTGCCTTTTTACTTATGACGGCAGTTTTATTTTCCTGACATAGAAACCATTGGTTTCGAAACTTGTCAATTATTTTGATAGAATAGTATGTAATCAAAGTACAGCAGAATTCGGATATAACGACTTCGCCTACAATCTAATTTTCAGTGGTCACATTCTAATTTATGAGACTTCATGTTTACCAATCTATTATTATAAAAAGAAAGGATCAAAATCTGACCATTGAAAATTACCAACTGCCTTTTTACTTATGACGGCAGTTTTATTTTCCTGACATAGAAACCATTGGTTTCGAAACTTGTCAATTATTTTGATAGAATAGTATGTAATCAAAGTACAGCAGAATTCGAATATAACAACTTCGCCTACAATGGCTTACCGTTTTTAGCGACGACAATGTAAACTCAAGTTAGGTTTCATAGTCGGGTATTAGGAATTATATCCGTTTTAAGCCTTGGATATATGTACTAAACTATGATATATAACATATATACAAACAACGAATATATAATTTAAAATGGATATATTTAGGAAATATATCCATTTTAAGCGACTAACTGCTTAAAGCGACCTATTTTAGTGATAATTCGTCCGGTTAGAACGACGCTCAGTGTTTCGTTTACAAAATCTACGCACCAACACCTCGCCGCTCCGCGCCCGGGTATACACTGCGCGCTAACACCTATCCTTATTAGCACGCTTATTCACAGTCAGTGTTTATCATCTGTTGAGAATAGATTAGAAACACTTTCGCTTCTCAATGATTTCCGTGAAGCGAAACTGTTTTTAAATTGAAGAAAAAAGTACCATATTACACCATTTAGAAGCTGGTGAATCAAATGTTACCTTCGCGAAGGAGTTCGGAGTGTCTCATGTAAAAACATGCTTAAATTATCCAGCCGTTTTGTGTGTCGTCCGGTGAGTATGAATGACAAAGTATCGCCGGCCGGTTGTTTGTCGTTATATCCGGATTCTACTGTATTTTGTTTTCATTAAATTATTTATATCATTGAAGAAGAAAATAACACTAATAATCTAAACGAAAATATGAAGGAGAACAAGTCACAGAAAAAATTATTTATGTTTATTATTTCCTATTCTGAAATTTTGGTTATCTGTGTGCAATCATTATCTAAATTGCGTTTTTAAATGTGTAATCCAGTTAATTTAGACATAAATTAGTTATGTAAAGATCAAAGTTAAGGTAGTGAAGTGAATTACTTCAAAATTTGAGTTGGCATCAGAGGAATGGATCATACCTGGGAGTATTTATTCTGAAGACTTCCAGCAAATCGGAATCGGTCTGGAAAACCTTGACTTCTTGCACACTCCCGTACGGATACCACTCGGTTCTGACTGGGATGAAGCACTCTGCCTTGAGTTCCAGAGGGTTCAGGATCTGAAATGGTAGTGCTGAAAACACCGTTCCAATCCAAACGACCTGTAATCAAATGACGTTTGTAAAGTTACTTACATTATGTTTGACAAGCCTTTTTGTTGCAGTCAATTGCAAGTTGTTAGCTGACTTAAGGGTCGGGTTTGGAAAACATCGCTCCGCATTAGCAGTAGCATCCACGTCTCGTAGCAGCAATACTAGAAAATTATATACGGGTAGTTAGAAAAATGTGTAAAGTTACTAGTGATTAAATTTTTTTTACTGTTATCTTACAAATTCTATAAGTTATACATACTGCAACTTTAGTTAAAACGCTGAAAAAGGCCTTCGCGATTATCTCTCCTGAACCTGTTGTAAACATTTTTACCAAAAATCCTTCCGTAATCTCAGAGTAAACACTATGTTAAAACACGCTATTAAATTAAAAACACTTCAGTGTATCTAGATTTTTATTGTAATTCGCCTAAACTTTCTGAATTTTTCAACTATTCTCCGCCATACAAAAATGTATGGCAAAATAATACGCCGCGCGATGTCTTATATAACGGTTGAATTTCACAGAATTCATTCAGTCGTGAGATAGCGGTCAAGGTGAGACCACGCATATTTTTTTCGCAGCAATTTTGTTCGCTGTTTATTCGATTTTCGAAGGAATCATTGAGGAGATAGGTGTTACAGTAACCGGGTAAGTAGAAATAAAATATATTTATTATTATCTAATAAATTATTTTTAACTTGATTTACAGTTTACAGATTTTTTTTTTTTAAACTTCAGGTACCTTCAAAATGGGTAAAAATAAAGGAATTCTTGCTTACCGTGCCATAAAAAATAGACCCTCCCACTGGAAGAAAAGGAGAATAGGGTAATAATGTAAAAATTTAATTTTTTTACTGATTTCTATCACAGGTAGTTCGAAGGTGGACTGAAGTCATTTTGCTTTTTGACATCTAAAAATTTCGGAATCCATCTTGAATTTCTCTGTAGTTATCTACCGATTTGGTTCAATATCAGAATTCGGGCGTTTAGGAGTGCACTGAACTCGGATCTAATGTCAAAATGCAAAATTTCGGCATCCATCTTGAATTTCTCGTGTTCTCTACCGATCTGGTTCAAAATCAGTATTAGGGAGTATTGGCGAGCACTGAACTCGGATCTAATGTCCAAATGCAACATTTCGGCATCCATCTTGAATTTCTCTAGTTATCTACCTATTTGGTTCAAAATCAGGATTAGGGCGTTTGGACGTGCACTGAACTCGGATCTAATGTCAAAATGCAACATTTCGGCATCCATCTTGAATTTCTCGTGTTCTCTACTGATCTGGTTCAAAATCAGTATTAGGGAGTATTGGTGAGCATTGAACTCGGATCTAATGTCCAAATGCAAAATTTCGGCATCCATCTTGAATTTCTTTAGTTATCTACCGATTTGGTTCAAAATCAGGATTAGGGCGTTTGGACGTGCACTGAACTCGGATCTAATGTCAAAATGCAAAATTTCGGCATCCATCTTGAATATCTTAAGTACTTTGACGATTTGGTTCAAAATCAGGTTTAAGGAGTTTGGGGTTCACCGAACTCGAATTTAATGTCAAAATGCATAATTTCGACGACCATTTTGAGTTCTCTACCGATTCCGTTCAAATTGTAACTAAGTTTTATTGAAAACAACGACTGTCAGATCCATTGATAAATCGAATGAATTTCGATGTTGGGTAAATTCTGGGTTGTATTATTACAAATAAATTTATTTTATATGTTTTTTTAGGAAAGCAGCAGAAGCAATATAAATGACGTCGTTATAACAGAAACTATCAGTGAACATGTAAGTTTTTTTAAATAAACATAAGCGGCCTGAGTAATGCCTTCCATATAAACTTTTTGCTATAATGAATGATCTACCACACTTTTTGTGAATGTTTAGAATTATCGATAATAGACATGGAGAAAGGATGATGTCATTACAAAATGACAGTCTTATGAATAAATGAGGAGCTAACACTTATCACTCTGTATTGTTTTGTATTTTTTTTATTAATAAGTTTACATTACAAATGTATAGTATAATGTCCTCCACGCTAGCAATTCACCTGTGTTGTGGAGGACATTTTTCAATTGTAAAATTATATACTTAATAGTAAACAAGTATATAATAGTAACTTTGTTATTTTTGGATAATGCTGTGAAATAACTATAATAATTGTGGGTAATAATTAATTTATTTTGAACTTACATATAACATTTGCAATTTTACCTGTAACACGCACAACACGAGTTAAGCGTGTTTTATACAAAGAAAAAAAAACTTTTCAACAGCCTTCTATAAAAAAACAGAGTGGAAGATACTTTATGTATCGCCCTGGTGTAAGACCACTATTCAGAATTGAAACGTTGCTTGAAATGGCTTTAGCCGTGTGTGGTGACCAAATCTGAATAGCCAGGTACTTCCCCTATATTATTCCCCTCCCACCTTATTCAGCCTCACAACATACCCCAATCAATGGCCCCAGGCGATTGATAACAGTTGGGACTTTGTAAGGTACATAAAAATAAAAATAAAACATTTAGTTGTTTCTTAAAAATTTGTCTGAACTTCTTTATATTTTTGACTGTCTTTTTCTAAATGTGCTTCGTTCTACTTTATATATATCAAAGATAAATTGTAAAATATATTCTTTCTTACTAGGTATTAAAAAAAAATTGTATGCATATAAATAATATGTATACTTTCAAAAACAAAACTACCGGTTTTTTAATTTCTAAGGCGCAGAGTAAAAACTGGTTGTCGTAACTTATTCACACCCATTATTTTTTGGTAAAATTATAAAAAAATTAATAACATTATACAAACAATATATGAACCAAAAATTTTTTCCACATCAAAACACCATTAGATTCTATGTCACATTGAGTCAAAAACTAAGACGTCTGTAAAGGTCCAGGGGCTAAAAAAAGTCCACGTATCCTTACCCTTGCATAATATGATTTATAGTCTGTCGAGCTGTATCAATTATGTTGGCAATAAAATAAAATTTTACAAAGCAAGTGTATTTTTATTCCGTATTTTGTCAAAATGCTCACCAGCCGTGCCTGAATCTAACCGAAATACACAGTAGATCGCGGCGGCCGAGCTTGTTTGCAACTACCAAAAATACCTAACTGCAGTGAATGGGCAGTTGACCCAGGCGCAAATGTCTCTATGAGCTATCCACGCTATTCCACAATATGATTCTTAGTATGTTAAGCTGTATCCATTATTATAGTAGGAACTAAATTTTAATTTTATAAGGCAAGTGTATTTTTATTTCCTAAGTCCGTAGTGTCTAGTATACCCACATCTCCTCTAGTCAGACGCAGGCGGTCAGCTGCGGCCGTGTTTGTCTACAAGTACAAGAAATACCTAACTGCAGCGTCAGCGCGGTTTGATACCCGACCCTTAATAAGTCAGAAGTTTATTTACCATAGGTTCCTGCCCAGTGGTTGTGGCGGTCAGCTGTGTGTACAGTTCCCCACTGAATGAGAGTCTTCTTCTGTCTGAAAGCTGCGTCACACGGCTTACCCTCAGCGCATGGACATACACCTCTCTTCAATCCACTTGCTAATGAATGTGTGTACTTAAGTTTCTGGAATTAAATCAATTTAGCATTGTTTACAGATTATCTTCGTTTATTATATCAATCACTTACTAAGGTGTAAATTTAGTGTACTCACAGGAATAAGCGTGCCATCTGGCAAAGTTATCTCCACATTTGGTAAATTTCTCCAGTCGGATCCACCAATTTGGGGTATTCTAATAATTCTCTCAAATACCAGAGGGGGCATTGTCTTACAATCATGATCAAATAAATATTTCACATTGTTTCTTATCTTTCTTTGAAAATCAGTGTACTTGTGAATTTGTTTTGAAGGAGGAATATCAGAAACATGAGGTGGGCTGAATGGATCATTTCTAATAAAAGGCAAGTCACTCAACGCGTCATATATTGTGGTGTTTCTTCTAGGAGCTGAATCATCCCAATCCTGGTTACTGAATCTGACGTTTCCTAAGGATATGGATAGTGAAGTAGAGTTGAAGACATGAGTAGGTTTCGGAAAGTCGGGGAGGTCCAATCCTGGAGTCGCAGCCACAATAAACAGGCGCCGCCGAGTTTGTGGTACTCCGAAATTCCCAGCTTGCAGAACGCCAAACCGACATTGGTAGCCCATCTGGAGGAGGGCGAACAAGGTCAGTTTTAAAACCATACCACCTTCATAAGTAGCAAAATTTCTGACGTTTTCTAAAAGAAAATATTTGGGGCGATAATAGTCACAAAAAGATAGTGCTGTTGCCACTTGAGAGCTCTTGAACACAGAGAATGACCTCTTGGTGAACCTGTTTAAGGCAGAGAATCCTTGGCAGGGAGGTCCAGCGCACAGCAGCTCCACCTCTCCCGGCTCTGGTAGAGTGCCTCCTCCATCACCATCTTCCTGACCGTTAAGAAGCTTGTGCAGAATACTATTACAGTCCTCTTGAAAAACGGAACACTCTCTGTTGTTCAGTTGGAACGCATGGGCTGCTGAGGAATCATTCTCTATAGCCCAATTGCAGACAGCAACTTTAGACTGGTGTAGCCCTTCAGAGAGGCCACCACACCCAGCAAAGATATCCATACTCTTCATCGGTTCTGCTACCCTGGTGATACTCCCTTTGCCTTTGCACTTGTATCGCTTGCTCTTTGATCCCTCATCATCTTCACTAGGGATGTTATTCTCCAAACCGATGCGCTTAGCATAAGTAGGCATTGATACAAAGTCTTTTTCGTTTCTGTGAATAAAATAAAATCTGTCCATATTTTGAGATGACCACTCATCTAACGTGATATTTTTTGGAATGTTGTGTAAATAGTATAACTCGCATGGCCTAACTATGCACGTAATACCAATTTCTTGTTTTTCACACGACCAGTAGAGCAAATTAGTATCAAAACTTTGTGCCTTTAAGTCAATGCCTTTAATATTTTCTGGCCTGTATAATTTTGTTACGGTTACATTGATATCATACGGGCTTACGAAACAGTCAGATGGATCTCCTGTGAAATTGATGTTTTCAATATACCCAACGCAGTACGGTAGTTGACTGTATTTACTTGGGCCTTCTGCATCATATTTCTTGCGATAGAACTCTGTGCAATCAACATCCGTATCTTCTAATCTAGGTCCCATAGAAATTTTGTGTTGCAATTCAAAAAAATTGAACATGTCAAAAGTACCAGGTTTTAAAAATACAGCCGAACCTTTCTTATAAACAATTCCATTGCGTTTGAATTGTGTAACGCCATCCTTATTGATAAAACTGGGCAAATAATTGTTGTAAATCTTTAACCTGTATTTGCAAGAAGGACATTGACTTAGGTTTAAGAAGTCATCCTTGGATAATAAATATTCTGGAATATCTTCAAATGTGGCTTCATCCGTACAATACATCTTACTATAAAATAAGGTATCGTCATTGTTACCAATATTTTTTGTTGAGAAGATTCTCTTTCTCTTTACGTTGATAACCCCGACAACAAGTGATGCGCGCACACTCATAAAGCAAGATCTCGTTAGAAAGAGTTCATTGGGGTTTCCAATGTCTCCCAAGATTGTATCGCAGGATCTATAAAATGTTTGAGCATGGAAGTAGAATGTTCCTACATCATTGTTGCACCAAATACTTTGAACTTTCAGAACTTCTGGATATTTATTATCTTCTCCTCGAGTTAAAACAAAATCTCCAGTTTGTACTTCAATTTTCCCAATTGACATCCCTGAATAGTAAGTCCGCCTACCCACTGTTGTCAAAGCAGACGACATTGAAACGACACGAGCTTTCTTGGAATCACAAATTTCAGCCACAAGAATCTTGATAATATTGAGACAGGTTTTGTGAATACAATCTTTTGTTTTTCTTCGTTTTTCATTGGCTTGGTGGCACAATATGCATTTTCCACACTCAGGTAAAATACAATTTCTGCATAACCCACATTGAAACATTTTCTTATTTCTTGAATCTTTACTGATCTGTTTGTGAAAAATCCTTTGAAACGTATTCTGAATAGTTGGTGTGGTAACAACTTTTTGTGAATTTCTAGAATATGTCACTGTGGGAAATTTTTTTTTCTTTGTTTTGAAATTTGAAAGAGATTTCGGTTTTGGATCAACTTTGATAATTTTTTCGGGGGAAACCTCTTGTTTTTGTACATTATCATAATTTCTTAGTGTTCTTTTCCTCTGAAAAAAAATGACATACTTAATCAATTGCGTTTATTTTGTCATCCATTCTTTTTTGGATGATATTATAACTATCGGATTGAAGCCTCTGAGAACTGAGAACTAGCCAAACTGAAAACATTTGAGCGAGATCTTATATAAATAAGTAGTTGGAAGTCAGAAGACTGGCGGAGAAGGTTAAATAAAATTTATAATACTACTATTAAGACCATTGTTTGCCGGCGACCGAACTAGATCTTCAATAATCTCATGTCTTTCGTTTGCCCCGAACGAAATATTGTATTTGCGGTGTGTAGCGGGGAGGCGGGAAGGGAAGATTTCTATGTAGTGGTATTTAGTTGCAGCGCTAGCGAGCAAAATATGGTCTTATAGAGTTTTATAGAAAAGGGCGCGTAATTATTATGTAACATCATTTTATCGGAGAATACGAGGAATGATCTTTTTGTGTAGTGCCTTGAAATTAACGGAGATATTATATTGTAATAGGAGATACGGGAATCGGATGCATGACGTAAAATTGTAAATAAGTAAAATAGAGCGTTAAACAAAATAAGGCATTTATTTCCATGCCCGAATACTTGCACGAAGACGGTGCAATGCCCCTTTTGTTGATAATATCTTTAGCGACACATCCTATAATATGGGAGACTCCCGACATATTTCGTAATTCCGGTGTCCGGCGTTTCGACGTGTACACAGTAAAAACGCGAGAAACCACCGAAACAAAATGTCAAGACGAGAAATCACCCTTTTGCTTAGTTCATTCAATATTAGCTGAGACATGTATTGTTAGAAGAGCTCCGGAAATAATAATGATAATATTATACTAAAGTCATGGTGTTTGAAAGAGAGAGTACGAAAACAGTGTGCGATATAGTAGTGAATGATGAATACTTGGAACAGGTGGATGAGTTTGTTTATCTGGGTAGTATGTTTACGAGAGATGGGAAGGCTGATAGAGATATTGAAAGGAGGGTAAATGCCGATAACTCCATTAATGGAGGACTGAATGCCGTTGGAGCTAATAAAAAACTTTCAATAAAAGCGAAACTAGCAGTCCACAATGGAGTCCTGGTACCTACCCTGATGTATGGCAGTGAGGCATGGAACTGGCAGAGGAAGGATGAAAGTAAACTGAATGCTGTTGAAATGAGATCCCTGAGACGTATGTGTGGTAAAACCATGTATGATCGTGTTAGAAATGTGGATATCCGCAAAGAATGTAAGGCTGATGTAAGTATAATGAGCAAAGTTAAGAAAGGGACCCTCAGATGGTTTGGGCACGTAGAGCGAATGAACGAAGAAAGTAGTGTTAAAAGAATATATGATGCAAATGTGAATGGTAGAAGAAGTCGGGGACGCCTGACGAAGACATGGCACAATCAAGTAAATCAGATACTTGAGACGGGCCATGTCAAAAGTCAGAATAATAGAACAGTATGTATGAGACGATGTATGAATGTGAGTGAGGCAAAGAGTGTGTGCCAAGACCGAGTTGTTTGGCGGTCCGTCCTCTCTGCCTACCCCTGCGGAGAAACGGCGTGATGGTTAGTTAGTTAGTTATACAATTCTGCAAGGAACTCTAGGAAACATCTATGTATAAAAATCAATGTATGTTTGCTTGTATGTATGTTTGTTCCATACGCGTTGCTAAACCAATCATCCTATTGCGATGAAATTCTGGGGATTTGATGTGCGCCTGCCCGCGATGGTTAATATATATAGTGGTGAGATTTTTTTTACATGAATACCGCACAAGAGTCCCAACTGCTCCCATCTGAAGCCAGTGAGATGCCTCACGGCATCCCCAATTGGGGTATGCTGTGAGGCTGAAGGTAGTGGGGAGGGGAAAGAGATGGGGAAGAGGAAGGTGGGGAAGTACCTGGCTATTCAGATCTGGTCACCAAATCGGCTAATGCCATTTCAAGCAACGTTTCAATTCTGAATGGTGGTCTTACATCAGGGCGATACTGAGAGTATCTTCCACTCTGGAACGTGCCGCAAATATACTAGGTATATATGCTTTAAGTGGCACGCGAGCTGTTTGAAAACTGAATGTATCGGGACTGAATTTATGGAATGCGGGAGGAGGGAGGGGAGTTAGCAGGACGGGAAAAGCGGAAGATGGGAGTGGAGAGAGGGAAGGCAGAGTGGGAAAACGTGAGGAGAAGGGTACGAGAGAGAGGAAAGGGAACGGGACGAATGGGAAAGGACACGCAGGGAGAAACAATGTCTTTATTAAGTGACATTGCAACGCATGCCGGGAACTCGCCAGTAAGAAATAAAATATTGTACCTTTAGAAAACTTAAATTCAAAATAATAACAATTTCAATTCTCAGCGAGTTAATTCCAAGGAAAAGTTTATCAATATAATGTCGTAGAAGACGTAGAATATTTTTGGAATAAAAAAAAAAACAGCAATAAAAACGCCTATAAAAATTTAAGTGTTAATACTCATTTTGGGAGACAGGTATGGGTGCCGCAGCCCATGGAACCATTTATTGGATAACAAACACCTCTGCTACAGCTCACACCAAGTGGTTCGCTACGTTTAGTGACTTAGCAGGGGTGCCCGAGCTCATGAGGTGAGGTTTGTTCGGGTCTTGGCGGCGGATGCGTCTGCCCACCAATTTCATGGCAGGCCAGATTGGGAGAGACTGGTTGAGGGATACCTTTTGATTTCTCCAGTAGGGCTCTCTCGGAACATCGCCTTTCACCGCATGGGGAGGGATAGAATCATTCGTCCGTCACTCCTGGACACACTGACCCCAGATTCCAACCCACCCTTTCTACCTTTTTATTTCCCAGAACATCCTCTCCTTCCTTTCCTAAAAATACCCTTCACTCAGCATCCCCGAAGATGACATAGGCCCTGAGGAGAATTATTTTCTTCCTGGGCATGTGTGGAGCTATTGTATAAAAACATAATCTTGTCCTTTGTTAATATGTCAGATTTGAAAGTCCAATAATATGTGTAACTTCACATTCAATTATTCTGTAAAGTTCCAAAATCGGCGTCTCGGAATTTACTATGTATATATATATTTGTTTTCTATACATACGCCTCAGGGATCTCTTTTTACAGCTTTTTTTAACATTAGCTCCACACAGGAGGCCCTGAGGAAAATAAGGGGTCTTTTTAGGAAAGGAAGAAGAGGAAGTTCTGAAAAATTAAAGGGTAAGTATTGCGGATGATTAGGAATCTGTGGGTCAGTGCATCTAGGAGTGACGGATGCAAGAATCCATCCCTCCCACTGCGATGCAAGGCGATGTTCAGAGAGAGTACCTACGGCTGGAGACGTCAAAGAGTTTCCCTCAACCATTCTCTCCCGATCCGGCCTGCCATGCAGCTGGTGGGCAGACGCATCCGCCACCAAGACTCGGACAAACCTTACCCCATGAACCCGGGCAACCCTGCTAAGTCACCAAACGTAGCGAACCATTTGGGATGACCTATGGCAGAAGTGTTGGTTATCCAATAAATGGTTTCCGGGGCAGTGGTACGCATACCCGCCTCGCATTCAGTCTAGGTACCTACTTTCATTCTCCTCTGCCAGTTCCCATGCCTCACTGCCATAAATACCTAGGTAGGTAGGTACCCCGATATCGTAGAAAATATTTAAAAAATAAAAGCTGAACTGCAAAAAATGATAATCTTACTACCTACCAAGTAAACACAAATACGTTGAATATGGTTCTCGATTTTTTCAGTAAAAATTAAGAGTTCTAAAACGATTCTAAAACAACGAACACCTGCATATTGTCAACAAACAAAGACATAGATACACCCATTGTTAATGTATGGCGATTGAGTTATGTATGTATTAGTTTGTCTGGCGCGATTTTACTCCTTCCCCCGGCCGCAAGGTACCCCGTACAAGCCGCCCCGTCCGGCTGGCAAATGAGTGGATGAGACAACAACAAAAAACCTAAGTAATTTTACTACAAATCTGCGCGTATCTAAATTCGGTTTTTTACACGAATAAAACTGTTTTCAGTGCAGAATAAAATTTTATCGTATACTTCATCATATTCCTGACTCAGGATGTGAGGAATTTTTTTAAAAAATTGCGTCCATATGCCCAGAAAAAAATTCCAAAGTTGCCTCCTAAATTTATGGATAAATCGTCATCTTTTGGGGCCTATATTTTATAATTTAAAGCAAAAATCGAAAATCGGATTCACATCCTAACTGTATATATGCCTAACTTATCATTTTAAAAAAAGAAAAAAACAATTAATTTGATATTTTAGCCGTAAATCCAAAACAAAATTTTGTATGAAACAGGCCACGCATTCGTTCCTCTTAATAAAAACTTACATCTGATATTTGCTCGGTCTTCCTTTTCTTCTTTGCAACTGGGTCTGTAGAAACTTGGCCACGTTTGACTGAAAAAATAGCAAACGTTAAGTTGTGTGATTTTAAAGTATGAAGTAGAAGAGGGGTGCATTTTTATCTTATCCATTTCTACATAATTTAATTAGAAGAAAATCTATTGCTGCAGTGATCATTATCGGTATTGGTTCCAAATTAATGAAAAATAAGGGCATTGTTACAATTTACAATGGTGAACAATATGGGAAATTAAATAAATCCCTATTTTTAAATAAGGTAAAGTTTTTTAGTTAGCTTTGGTTTCATTTAATTTTGAAAACACAAATAAAACTAATCGGCGTCATTTTTACCATGAAGACTTCATATAGGTAATACATTTTCCGATGGTGGACCATGAACTGCGGATTATTATTAATAGTCAACAAATGTATTTTTTATTAGAACCAACAATAAATATTATTAATGTTGGTGTATGAAACTTACCCCGTAATCTAGGCGCCATCTTGAGAATGGATGCACAAGTTGTAATGTAATTATACTAATTATATTGCAAGATTATAACATAATGATTTTTACAAAGTTATATTTTTGTATCATAGTCGGTCGTGTTGTTATTTACCTTTAGAGTCAAGAAAAAAAGCACAATTTAAAAAAAAATCCAAAAACGGACGAAAATAATTTACAGCGTTGATGCTGGGTCCTACATCCCACGAAGCCGATTTAAATAATATAAAGTATGATCATATAATTATAATATATGAAATTCGAGAAAGTTCGTCATATCTACCAACTACCGACCAAACGAAAAACTTTTCAGGGAATCACCAAACTGTGGAGCAAGAGTATTTAGAGTTTTTTTATTAAATTTTATTATTGTATTTTTCATATTTTTTGTTATTTACAAGCGAATACAATAAGTAGGTACGAGGGCTGTACGGAAAGTAACCACCGTTTGGCGATAATTTATAAAAAAATATATATATTCAACCATTTTATTATTGGGCCTCTAAAACTACAGCTTTCCATTATTTCTCAACAAAGTTGCCATTTAAATTCAAGCATTTGTCATTTTTGCCAATTTGCTAATTCCTTTTATAAAAAACTCGACCATCTGGTAAAATACCCAACCTGTCACAGCATATTGAAGATCTTCAGCTTTATCGAAGTGCTGGGATCCAAGCCATTTCTTCACACAGTGAACAGATGTAAATCAAATGAAGCCAACAGTCCGGCTGCACGGGGGAAGGGGGACGGGGATTGATTTCAACATATCTTATGTTCACTCACATGAAAGTGGCCTGGGGCCCAACACCGAGCAAAATTATGTGACAGGTTGCTGCATTCCCAGTCGGTCGAGTTTTATGAGAAGTAATTTGCAAATTGAAGAAACGCTATGACAAATGCTTAAAATTTAAATGAAATAGTTTGAACACAGTGGAATGCTGTAGTAGAGGAACGTAATAAAATAATTGTATATTTTTGTTTCTTTCAAATACAATCTTTAAACACTTTTAGAAAACGTTACTTTACAGGGCCCCCTGTGGGGAGCTAATGTAAAAAAATAACAGAACATTTTTAGTGAAACAGTAAACTAAAGAAGTTTACAGTCAGTGGGTGTGAATTAATTTTATTTAATCAAAATGTTTAATTGGCTTTGATTGTTATTGAGGGGCCGATAGCGAAAAGATCTAATGGCTGCGGAAAGGCAACTCCGTGACTATGCAGTTAATACTAATCGTAGTTTCCGTCTAGTTATCCAAATTGTTCCATTCATCAAACGTATTAAAAGTTCAAAGTAGTGACCGACCGAAGGTTCGGTCGACAGAGACATGTTAAAAATCGATTGTTTACTGTTATTTGGCTTATTTTTGCACTTACTCAGATAGTTAACACGTGTTAAATTAAATAATTTAAAAAAAAAAAAACAATAATTGAAGTATGTGAAAAAATAATATTTTTTAGTTTCGGTTTCGGCTGAAACTGAAACAGACATCGAAGATTCGATTTCGGTTTCGGTGGAAAGTCCTGTTTCGGTCGGACACTAGTAAAAAGTAATAATCTCGAGAACCAGGCCTATTTTTTATATTGACGTTGCATGTGGGTCTTTCTAACTGAACCAAGTAATTCCATGACTTCCCGATGCTAGGATTAAGTTGAAGTTATACATGAAGTCCTGTTTAGATTAATCTTTACTACGAATCGGTTTACATTATGAACATAAAAAAATGTGCCACGGATAAATTGAAGCTTTTAATACATTTCGTGTGGAATGGACTTACAATAAAATTATTATTTACGTATCAAAAAATATAAGCGTAAACAACTAAAAAATGTTTTTTCATGACTTAACTGTGTAATAAAACAATTAAAAAGAAATACCCTTTTATGGCTAAGACTATTTTTGACGTTTTGTAAGATCTAACTTGTTTTCATTCTTATAAAATTATACACAAAATAAATAAAAACCACTTTGGCGCTTACTTGCCTCGTGCAAATAAGACGCTCGATTTTAAATTTTGAAGGCGCAGGCGTGAGAATCGAAATATTTCTAGCGTTTATTTTCCTCTTGGAAGGAGAAGAAATTAATGTGGTAAAAGTCTAACGCAGTTAGTAGTTATTCGTACATCAGGGCACATTTTTACTAATACTGTGATAAAGGTACATTAAGTGCTGTATTATGTGCTGTATTCTCATATTTTCCGTCTTCACAGTTAAAGAATCAGTGCCCTCCCACTCTCGACTGCACGTGTCCACATATCTTGCCGTCCGGCGCGGGCGCGGCGGGGTAATAATAATTTTTAGGTAATTATTGAGTGTTTACTCAAATAATACGAAGTCATTCGAAACTTTGAGTTTTTTTTATAATGGGTAGGTATAATACCTACTACCTATAAAAATGATCAATAAAAAGTTCAGCGAAATTTACCTATGCAAACTTGTAAGAAAATACAGCGTCTATTTGAGGTGGGTATTTTTTTAAATGTGAATTCCGCACAAGAGTTCCAACTGCTCCCAACCGCCGAGAGTACTATGGTATCCCTTATTGGGGTATGTTGTGAGGCTGAAGGTAAGGGGGAGGGGAATGAGATCAGTAAGAGGAAGGTGGGAATGTATTTGGCTATTCAGATCTAGTCACCAAGCACAGCTAAGGTCATTTGAAGCAACGTTTCAATTCTTAATGGTGGTCGGTACAAATACATTTTATTTTATTTTAAATAATTGTGAAAGCACAAATCAATCAAATGAAATTTACTAACACACGCAACGATTTGAACCCGTGACCTCCTAATCGCTGGTCGAGAGCCTTGCCCCTCGACCAAGGAGGCATTTGGCTTGCTGATCCTACATCTTCGCTATGTGGGTAACCCCCAAGAAGTTCTTAGAATGGGTGTTCGGGTTTATGAGGTGAGGTTTGTTCAAGTCGGATGTGTCTGCCCGCAGTACCCACCTACTGCATGACCCTTTGACCTCTTCAGCTGAATTTTCTCGACTCAATGCATTGCACCGCAGTGGGAGGAATGGATTCATATGTCACTCCTGGATACACAGAATTCCAGATTCTTACCCACCCCTCTTACCTTTTTCTATCCCAGAACTTCCTCTCTTTCCTTTAACACAGGGTTTCCCAACCAGTGGACCACTAGTGGTCTGCAGGAGGCTAGCAGATTGTCCACGATGGTCCGCCGGTGAACAAATGAGCCAGCGCGCGGGCGGTCCCTGGTCGAGAAGTCTGAATAAAAAAAATCGGGACAATATTCAGTTTATCATTATTGTACCTGGTGGTCAATGGGCATTATGGCATTCCGTTTCGCCCCATCCCGTCCTATCCCTCCGTTGTGGTAAATATTCTGCTAGAATCCATCCTACCCTGTCCCATTACGCCCCTCCCGTTGTGCTATCCGTTTCATGCTAGCCTACGCCATTGACCACAAGGTTAGGTTGGGAACCACTGCTTTAACAGATCATCCCCAAATACCACATAGGCCTTGAGGGAAATTGATTTTCTCAGGGCGTCATGTTTGGAGTTAATGCAAAAAAAATCTCCATTGGTTCGCCATTCAATAACATTTAGAAAATATTTATTCAGCACTAGTCTGGCATTTCAGAGGTTGCATTGCAGTAATCCGGGATTATTTGATTCGGTGCTTTTTTTTTACATTAACTCCTCAATTAATTAACGTTCAATCGTGCTCCGAACTGCCAAAATAATTGAAAATTTTATTTAAATTAGGCACAATGTTAAAAATAAAAACTAATTATGTATTTAAACGCATGAATTTTACAAAAAACAATAATTATTGCAGCCAGCTGCGTTGCTTTCCCGCTGAAAACAAGGGACCTGGGAATAGGTAGATACCATTCCGCGCATTTCAGTCAAACGCCCCGTTTGGGAATTGGCATTTTGTACGATGCCCATAGTAAACATATTCAGATCATCAAAAACACAAAACGTAGCGAAAATATGCCTCTGACCGTGCGCTGTCCGGTGCGTACAAGATACGAAGCGCATCGAAAGGGCTTCAGCAAAATAACTACTATTCTTGCAGGTTTGAACAGGATAGTGATACTTGCAAAATTCAACCATAAGTCAACGGGTTTTGTTATGCTTGGGATTTAGAGAACCTATTTGACAATAAAATTAGTTTTTCATATAATTCCTTTTATCCGTGTACATTTTAAATGCGCACATTGGGTAAATGATGTCTTCGCTCGGCAAAAGGACCGAAGAAGTTTATTTTTTTTTCTCTGTAAGTAGGATAGCTACCTTCCTCCAATTAAATTATATATTTCATGTTTGATTTATTGTTCGGTGAACCACCGAAAAATTTTGGCGAGCCGCGCCTGCACAGGAGGCCCTGAGAAAAATAATTTCCCTCAGGGCCTACGTCATCTGAGATGCTGTGTGGAGGGTCTTTTTGAGGAGATGAAGGAATGAACATTGGTCTTGAAGAGACCCATATTGTAGGAAGGAGGAAACACAGAGGCCGGCAAATCGTTCCACAGCCGAGCTGTTGAACAATGAACGAAGAAGCGACCGTTCTCATGAGACAAATGTCAACATTTGACAGAAGGTGGCAATGGCGGAATCGGTAAACGCGCACGTCCCGGTTAGACGAGAGGTTCTGGGTTCGAGTCCCAGTTGTAACCATTATCTTTTTCTACTTTTCTGCGTCTTATTCTCTTTCATATTTGCGTCTTGTTCTCTTTAAAATTCTTTCATATTTTCATATTATTGTTATCTTCTTCTTCAGTAATTTTCCCCTTATTTACAAGGTTTAGTGCAGCCCTGGCCAATCTGGCGTGCGGCCTGCGGTCATGTATGATGAATAAGTATCGGATACTTCAGAATGTCTGAAAATCACATTTAAGTTATTAAAACCAATAAAGTTTCTATAATTACACAAATACCTATACTGCTGATTTATGTTTCCCGTGCATAACTTCTCGCTCGAGAACTCGCAGCTCGCAGTCTGCTTGAAGTGTCGCGTCGCCACGGGCAGGTGTCATGTCGTGTTATGAAAATATTTAAGAGGAATATAAACGCTAGAAATATTTCGAATCTCATGCCTGCAAAATTTTAAAATCGAGCGTCTTTTTGCACGAGGCTAGTAAGCGAAAAAGTGGTTTTTATTTATTTTGTGCATAATTTTATAAGAACGAAAAAAAGTTAGAACATGGAAAACCTCAAAAATAGTCTTAGACATAAAGGGGTATTTAAAAAAAAATGTTTCTTGTATTACTTCATAGATAAGTCATGAAAAAACATTTTTTTTGGTGGTTTACGCTCATATTTTTTGTTACGTAAATAATTATTTTATTTTAATTCCAATACATAGAAAAGCTAGTAAAAGCTTCGATTTATCCGTAGCATATTTTTGATTTTCATACTGTAAGCCGATTCGTCGTAAAGATTAATCAAAATAGTATCTAAATAGGATTTCACGTATATATTCATCTTAAGTCAATTTTTTGAGTTACGGGAAGAAATCAATTATTTTATGAGCGAGGAGAATATGCCTATTCCCAATTAAGCAATGAAGAGTGGTTGCAAGACTTGTGTTACTTGGTGGACATGACGGAAAAATTGAATGCGTTAAATATAAAATTGCAGAATCAGAATAATTTAATTACCGATGCTTGCAATTTGATGTATTTGACGCATCGCTGCCATGGATAACCCATCTGACTATGGAATTAAATCATTAAAAATTAGAAGAGACTCCGCAGATATAATATACCTTCATAAAATTATCAATGGTTTTATTGATTGTTCGCCCCTTTTGGCTGAGATCATTTTTGGAGTCCCAGGCGTTAGAACCAGAGAAAAATCACTTTTTCATCTTCAAAAATGTTCTACTAATCTCAGACAAAATGCTTTTATATTCAGAGCTAGCAATGTATTTGATAAGAATTTTAATAATATAGACATATTCTCATGTAATTTAAGTACCTTAAAAAAGTATGTCATAGCTAACATTAAATAATACTTGCCATTCGACTTACTATTGTGTTCACTCTGGGTTGTAGATATGTATATACTATTTGTAACAGACGTGTAGTCATCTATACAAAACTGTAAGAAGGGGGACCGGTCTCTCGTGTACGCTTTCCTTTTTTATGCACGCCGATGATGATGATAGTGGGCAATTAAAGCTGGCCTCCCTACATCCAGTGGGTTGTGGCCCTGGATGTACCTAGTTTCTGCCTGAGCCTGGTGCCTTGGCAGTATCCAAAGTTAGGGCTGACTGTAGAGGTAGGTACCAGGTACTGGTTCAGGCAGAACTTCAGCAGGAGGCAGCAGATCGTAGGACTTTCAGAGGTAGGAACAAGAAATGAAACAAGTTTGTTGAGTGGAAGTGAATTGGTGAATTGATTTATTTGAAAATTTCATCTTATTTATTGGAATTGTGGAACCCGATTTCGCACGGGCAGTGTTTTACTTAAAAGTGGAGGGGATTTAGTCCTCGCTCAACATAGTATAAATAGAGCGGTCAATATGTTGGGCCCTCATTTTGGCAGTGTCGCCCACGAAGGCGGTCCATTAAAATTACATTTTTAAATTAATTATACGGCGCTTAATGTACATATAATTGTAGATTATTTGGTAGCAATATGTAACTATACCTAAGGTTCTCAAGTAGATTTTTATTTTGAGGGATTTATCATGTTTTTTAGATAAATTTCGATTATGCTTCGAAATATTTTAGTAAATTTGCCTTTTGGTTAGTTATATTACAGTTGAGAGACAAAATGTTATTTTTCCTAGTTTCCCGTAAGATGAGATAATCAAACCTGTTTATTTCATCATCTCAACGGGTTCCTGGATTTTTAAAATGAGGAAAAACATATTTTTGGTCAAAATATTTCTAAGTGTTTTCCTGTGCAATTAATTGCCCTAGTTTATACAATTTAAGGGGTAGAGGCTCAGGCGCATTTTCCCTGGATGCCTTGTAGGGCTTTGGAATGAAACTGTTAATTTCATTGCCCTACAAGGCTCGCAGGTTTAAAAAATTAGAAATAAGTAAAAAATTATCAAACATAAAAATCTTTCATAAAAATATAAGTTTACAATGTGCCCGGTAGCAACCTGTGAAAGGTAACGTTTATTTTTTGCACCGGGGACATGTACATTGTTAACCTTTCCTGGTCTGTAATGCGTAAATACTACACATTGCTTCTAATAACTTTTATATCTCTATAAATATAATGAATTCTGGGTTCAGATTTTAGGTATTCCTCCGTTATACATTTACACACTGAATTAAAAAATTATATTTTAAATAATTAGCAAATTTAATTCAAAATCAGAGATATTTTGTTAAATATCGGGAATAAACCACAAATACAATCAACCGTGTGCCAGTGTGGACCGTGATACGCGAAGAGTGTGCGGGGGGAGATGACACGCTATGTGACGTCTCGCTCTACTTTGCTAAACGGGAACACGAGAAACAGAGACCGCCGTGTTGTGTTTCGACCGTCGATACCTACGATCGCGTAGTAGCTAAACATACATAGCTGTATGTATGTATTAGGTAGCAGCCCAGCGGCCAGCGCCTCAGTCGTTCGCGGGCAATCCTTTGAGATGGTCTCCTCGCCCGTTTTTTGTGTAACGGACGATGTTTTTTTCATGTTTTCAGCAATTAAATTACAATTATTATCACTTGTAACACAAATTACGAAAAACAAAAGCGATTAGCTATGAATGTTTATATATTTCCGATATGAAATCGATGATTTTAACACGTGAATTGATTACACAGCACCGGAGGGCGCGTATTTTTTTAGCACAGTAAGGGAAAGGTTAAAGGAAAAACATTACATTATAATTTGAATAAATTAAGATTTGATAATTTCTAGAAAAACAAACATAAAAGATTTTCAACAAAAAAGATCGCTGGCGGCACGGTACATGCTTATTTAGAGGCCAGAGATTTCAGACGAAATTTCCGAGAATGACCACGAAATGTAGAGGATGTCACCAGCGATGAATTTTTGATGAAAGAGAATTTCAGGGTGTGAATACATCGGTTACATTATTATTATTGCTGTTGTAGTGAGAATAGATTTCTGACTCTGACTACTTTAAGTTTTGAAATTTAGTAAGCAGATTATTATTATATTTTTTTTTACATTAGCTCCACACAAGAGGCACCGAGGAAAACATTTTCCCTAGGGGCCTGTGTCATCTTTGAGGATGCTGTATGGAAGGTTTTTTAAGGGAAAGGAAGGAGAAGAAGATATGGGAAGGAAAAAGGTATGAGGGATGGGTAGGAATCTGGAGGTCAGTGTGGCCAGGAGTGACGGACATATGAATCTATTCCTTACTGAGGTGCAAGGGGAAGGGTCGGGAGAATCCAGCTGGAGAGGTCAAAAGGCCTCCCTCAATCAGTCTTTTCCGATCCAGCCCGCCATGCAGTGGTTGGGAAAACGTATCCGCCACCAAGACCTAGACAAACCTCATCCCATGATCCCGGGCACCCCTGCTAAGTCACCCAACATAGCGAACCACTTGGAGTGACCTGTGGCAGGGGTGATAGTTGTCCAATAAATGGTTCCCGGGGCGGCGATACCCATACCCGCCTCCCAAATTGCAAATTTATTAGTTTGTATTATTGCTTATATTGTGTTTTTATATCTTTTTTTTACAATTTTCAAGGTTATATTTATGTTAACTTTCCACAGGTACAGGACCCTTACTTTTTAATTATAATTTTAATAAGGAACTCCAGTGAAAAATATTATGGCTTTAAAAAAATATGCTCATACAGACCAATGAACGCTGATTCTGAATATATAAGTTTTATTTCATAATATTAAATGTAGAGTTCTTAAAAAAATATTAGTGTAAAAGTGCATTTTTAAGGTCTCGTTAAAACCCACTGTAAAGTTAGTATTATTGAATGGTTAGTGCTGATGTCACGCCTCATCAGTCATTGTATTGAAATCTTTGATTATGTAGGTATGACACTAGCCATCAGTATTAACAAGATTTCATGTCATTCGTTATTTCATACTGTTTGTAGAGATTTAGTTGTTGTGTTTATTGAAACAATATTTAAGCCTAAATAATGCAGTATCAAAAATAGAGGTATCTCTATTAGTTTATCTCTATTATTTAAAATATTGAAAAAACTTTAAACTGTACGAAAAAATTGTATAATATGCTACATCATAATGCTACCTAGAGACAGGCAAAGCGGCTCAGTTGAACTAGCCGCTTCACTAGGTCTCGTTCAATGAAAAGATCTGGTTCAGTGAATCGGCTCAATTGAACGACTAAATGAAGCTACGAACACACTTGCTCATTAGAAGCCAAAGAGCATGCTACCTAGTAGAAATTCACTCATTCGCAAAGATCCGCGAACCGCGAGCAAGTGTGTCCGTAGCTTTGAAGATCGGTCTTACAGAACCAGATCTTACGGATCTGTATGAAGATCCGGGTCACTGAGCCGACTCGTTCGCGAATGACTTACTTCTACTGCAAACTTCGAAATCAAAATGGCCGCCATCGATCTTATTTGTTGCGCTGTATCTTATTTGTGCAGTGTGTAGGTGATGCTTCGTTTGAGATAATATTGATTTTAAAAGATAAAAAAAATAATAATTTCAACCAATTTCTATAACACTCTCCCGTAATAATATTGAAAAATATAATAAATAAATAATTCCACCTAAATAATGTTTTAACCATACTTTCTTCCATATAACTGTCATACAAAATGAACACCTGTTCCAAAAACTTTTCAGGAGTGATGAAGTCACACGATTCACTATACTTACGGTGTTTTTCGGGGGATCGTGAAAAATTAAAACTTTGAAAATTATTTTAACTATTAAAACAAACTCTAAAAAAAAATATGCAGTTATTTAAGTCAGAAGATCATTATTCATTAAAAAAAAAATGGACTGGGGTTCTCTATTATTAATTTTCTTATTATGAATGTAAAATATCTGTTGATTTTCCCTAATAAATAAAATAAAATAAAATTAAAAATAAAGGGAAACATTTTTTTTTCCATGTAGACCTAGAAAAAAAACAAAGTGTGCAATTCACACGTGGGAGAAGTGAAACCTTCAGAAAACTAAAGTAGACAACAGTGGGGAGGCTACAAAGCACCGCACAAAGAGGACGTCGGTCTAGTGGCAAAGTTGTGATGAATGCTAACCTTCAATCTACGAGAAGCCCACAAGGAAATTTTTTTTCTCCTTAATACTATGTAGAGAATTCGGTACATTCGGCGACATCTGTCCGAGCAGTTGGGAACTATTACAGAGATCTGTATAAAGACTGAAGCGAGGGAAGCCCCGTATCATAATTGTCTCGAGAACAAAGAAAGTTGACATTCTACCAATGAGAGATTGTGCAAAACGATTAATAATAATCTGAACCAATCAGAGAAAATAGAGGCGTGTATAGGGTTAGTGGACTTTGATCAGATTGAGTGGCCTTGAATAAATTCTCACAGGAACGTAGGGTGAACGAACTGTATAATAAACAAACCTTTAGACAAAGAGTTGAAGGATTATTAACCCCGGATCGTGTTTACATAAGGCGAGATCGAAAACTGGAGGTTTTGGGCGCCAAAAGTTTCAAATGGAAACAAAAAAATCTTAGACGGGAATGTTGAAGATAAATATCACCGATAAGGGCACGGAAAACGTAACATGAATGGTCCCAGGGGACGATTTGATTAAAACCGACCTGTAATGATGGCAAAAAACGGGTGGAATCTCGGAAAATTTCAAAACTGAATATAATAGCCTGGGAAAGGGGGAAAACCCTATTTATATGGTGATGGAACGGTGAAACGAAGTAATTAGAACCAAATATCTCAAGAGAAAACTAATTGGAACTACTTGAATAGGTACCGATATAAGGATAACTCTGTTCTGACAACACCATTTACAAAAAACAGGAGATTGAGAAAATTATATCTAAGACCGCAGTACATTTTGGTCACTCTACAATTAAAGCAAATCGCAGGAAAAGATGCTTAACGTAGTCTGACGAAAGGAAAAATGGAAAATATACATAAAACAGTGGAAAATTATTGTTCTCAATTCTAAATGAAGCGGAGATATTATAAAGACGATTTTTAGAAGAAAATTTAATAAAAAGATGGTGGTTTCGTTGGGGGCATAGTTGTGTGCTAGTTGCAATCTCAAAGGAAATACAATTAGTATTGTTAAGTGTCTGGGGTCAAGTAACAATACCGGACAAATTACGGATGATTTTATTCAATAGAAATGGTCGTTTTATGTCATTTGTGCCGTTGAAAGGATCACATAATTGAGCTTGGCTACTGACAAAGTGGACGCAGGAAATGGTTGTCGACCACACATGTATTTTGTTTTCAAAAACAATGAAGATCTGAACATGCCTTTTATTTACACAAGGCCCATTATCGATTAAAAAGGGCAATAAAAATTAACATGGCTCTAACGTAATGTTTAGACTACAGAATTCATATAAAACTTGATTACAAACACATTAACAATGACTTATTACCAAAGTACATAAAATTTTTAAATAAATACATGTCAATGAGAAAATTTATGTGATTTCCTACGTGAGAGAGATGTTAGGCTGGTTTCGGTCTAAAACATGAGATAGGAGATTATCAGAGATTTGACAAAAGGTCGTATACGGAGGAACCGAATTTGGGTTTCTTTTCTATGAAGGTCTGGGTGATCAGAAGTCATTTTTCTACGAAAGGAGAGCTTTAAGAAGTCTTTAAAACGCCATGGTTGGATAAAGAACGAGGAGTTGGTTGAGAGTTTTGTTGAGAGTCCGTTGGCAGTGGGGATACAGACCGGGGTCCAGGAACAAACGTATAACTCTTTATTAAAAGTTGAAATTTCTACAAGTGTTTGCAAAGGAGTAAATTCGGTATATAATCTCCCTTTTAAATTGAGGAATAAAAAATCCGAAAAAGTGCTTAAAAATAATACGTTCGGGTGTTTTGTTTTATATTGAAAGTGGTTAAAGTTAGTAAATAAGAATTTAATAATATTCGGGTTTCTTTTACAACATATAGTTATTGACTTTCTAATATTTAACAAAAAAATACAGTGTCTTAAAATAAATACAGTTTACCGGATAAAAGAAAACACATGACGCGATTATTTTTAAAACTAACTAAAGATGATATAATAATTAAAACTATAATTTTACTCTAAATTACTTAACATCGGTGAAATAAATAACAATAACGAATTTCTCGAGTCATGGTTTTGCGACAGTGTTTCCATAATAATATGCCTTAAAATTTCATTGTGAATTAAATAACGAATTATAATAAACAGTAGTGATAATAATTCGAACACTTAGAAAACGTGCGTATCTACGGTTATTAATTCTAAAGTGTTTTTAAAATATTGAGAATAAATAATAATTTACCAAACTCCGGATTTTAAAATTAAAACATCTGAATTTCAATTTGATAAATCATTTTCGAATCGAATGAAATAAAAACAATAGTTAATACGAGTTTGAGAAACTAAGTGAAATACCGAAGTGAATCTTAAATAGACAGATATTTGAAGAGTTTTTTTTCCATCATCAGAGTCATTTCTCAAGAAGACCGATAGGAATCCGTTAGCTAGGAAACAAAAAGGGAAGCCTTGGTCACAATGTCGTTGTCATAAAATTCCCGACTTGAAAAATTGTAATCGATCGAGGCTGGTAAGATTTAACCAATTATTAATTATTTTCAGAGACAGAGAACGGGCGGCATCACCAAAAAATCAATCGGAGTTTTAAAGTTTTGTCACTAACACACTGATAACAATTCCCACTTGCTCGAAAGTAGGTCAAATAGGAAATACCTGCATTAGAAATACGCTAATTTATTATAGCTCATATAAAACGAATCGAGGCGCGTAGAACGTAATGAATGACTATTGAGGAATCCCCTTATTCTATATTTCGTATGCGGAAGTAATCTTGCGTCTTAAAATCAGGTCAAACATGAAATACCTATTTAAAAATTAGGTCATACAAGTACTTGTTTTAGTTAGGTAGGTCTATTGTTTATTTAAGAGCGCATAAGGATATGGCGACATAAGATATCAGTTTGATTCGTAACCGAAATACCTATATTTCTCAAAACTAGGCCAAGCAAATTATACCTTAGTTGAAACTAGGTCATCCAGATACCTCTTAGGTTAGCAAAGTACCTACTTAAACGACCAATTTTTGGGTAAAAACTAGGACAAATAAAATATAATAGTGTTAGTTAAACAATGAATCGTGTTTCAAAAGGACAATGACTGTAGAAATAAAACGAAAAGAAACGCATCACTAAATCAATTTTGGTATCCTAGCGTACTTGTAAAACAAATACCTATTAGCTTCCTTTCACCAGCATGATTAGAGTATGTTTATATGACCTTCGATTGTGCATCTAAAAATTCGATTGGAGTTCAATGTCATCCATTGACACAGTCACCTAGATCCCATCAACAAATAAACAAAACCAATCATTTATGTCAAGGGGCAGGTTTATCAATTATAGCTTACGACGAAATCTGCATTCAATATGTGATAGCAACTTCGACGTTAAATTCATTCAATTCTAAACAACTTGATTATACTAGGGCGATCGCCAATAGGTAGCATTGATTCAGCGTACAAAATTTCGCAAAGTAAAGTACCGCGACTAGCTAAAAACTCAAAAAGAGCTCATCATAATTATTCAGGAGGTCATTGATTCAATGACAACATGATTTATCTCTTTTTTTAAATTTCGCTTATAGGAAGTAGGTATCCAAGAATCCATAATCACTCGCAATCCTAAATACCTAACACACGAGGAACTAGTGACCTCATTTAAAAAGCACTGGTGTTCAAATACTCATACAGTCCTAAATCCTGAATTTGCACACGTATCTAGACTTCAAGGCTTCTGTATGTGAATATTAGCTATCCGGAAATGTAAGTGTCAACCTTTCTGGTCGGAGAGCTTTGATCTTGTGGCGGTATTGTCGATGTGGGCATACGGGGAAGAGGAAGGACGTATGCGGACAGTACGCTGACGCGGCATTAAAGCTGCAGGTTATTTGCATACCGTAAGTCCTTGTCGAACCTGAAAGCAAACATAAGGCTCACGAGGTGCGTTTTATGTCAGCTAGTCAGAGGTGGGGGAGCGTATTGCTAATGGCTAGTCACGTGGGAGTATGGATTCGCCTAAAACAGCTGCGTGCCACATTCAACGGATAGAGGCATGATAAGGGAAGACATGAAATACCCCTTCTAGACTCAGTAGAGTTAAATTCAATCCGGAGGAGACGGAAGTCGGAGTAAGACAGAAAAACGGCATGAAGACTAGGTATTCCCCTTGCTGGCGTGAAGGGCCCCTTTCATAGCATGAGACGCCCGTTGAAGAGGGTAAAACTCGGATCTAAGGACAAGCCTAGCAAACGTACTGGGGAGAATCCGGTTTGTAATTGTTGTTCATCGGTTTTCACTTGGATAGCGGAGGAGCCGACTTTTCAGCAAACATATTATCCCCATATCCATCCATGTCCATCCATTCCTACCTTTTCTACAATTTTGCGAGAACTAACCATGAATACTAACCATGAATACAAAACACTATGTTAGGGGAAGTTGCAGACAAGGACTTCGAGTGATAAAACTGGACCTTCAAAAACGACCATCCCACAACGGTAAGGTAAACTTCTCTACCTAAATGTTGAATTTATTAACTGTTGTTTTATGTTATCGACGCATCAGCGGTGATAGGAAGGATTAAATAAACAAACAAAATTCCTACGGAAATCAGGCAGACACGAGGTTTAAGGGTGAGGCTAGTTTATCAAACTCGGTTTAATATACTAAAATAATAATAACTAAATAGATCGGAAAATTCTCACACTTTCTCTAAAAGAATCTAGGGGTTACCACACGTAATACATTATCTTCTCTACATATGTGTGCATATTAAGTATGCAAACAGATGTAAATTCTAAAACAAAAAAATACACAACGAAGAATATAGAAATAATGTGAACAAAAAATCTTAAATCTTGTTTACTGCGAGAAAATCGCAGGGATTTGAGAAAATAGGGTAGGTTCAGCTAGATTATAAAGTATAGGGGTTAGAAAAATCACGAGCCTGAGGTAGAAACAAACCGGAAAGAGGGTTAAGTCAGGCCATCATACCTAGGGGTGTGATCAGTAGGACATAAGGGTAGAATTATGAACGTAGCTACGAGATTTGAACTACGAGGTAGAAGCTTAGAAAAGTAAATCAATTAGGTAGGGTTCATCACAATTGGTGTCAAAGCCAGGAGTGGCGGACCATTACAACGTCCATTAAGTCCCATTTTTTCATGAAATGACTAAGCATGAGGTCTTATGTAAAATATCGTCCTCTTTCGACTGGCAAACTCCATTAAGTCATATATTTAATCGTTTTCAATTTAAACGTGTTTTTAAATTCACCATAAGTCATAAATCCAATATTATTGTCAAGCTAAACATATTGTCAAACACAAATGTCAAGAATACATCGATTTAGACTGTTAAAACACAAGCAAAATCCATTACGTCAGCTTTAAAATAATCTTAAAGCCATTTTGCGGCATTAGTCAACAATTTAACAGTTATCAAAGCACACTTTTGACAGGTAAAACCCACTAAGTCAGGCTCATTTTTTTGTAAATCTTTGAATAAAGGCTGCTGTTATTGCTATCAACTAATATTGTGTATTCATAAGGTACTTGAGGATTCATTCTAAATTAAAAAATGTAAAAAGAAAACATTTTGGAGATATTCAACCACTTTCCAAAATTGCTAAATACTGAAATGCGATTATCTCAGGATTGTGTTTTAGTGACTTAGTGGGCTTTGGCAGTAGACCGACGAGGAGACTATACTATCTCATTCTCTTGCAGGCAAAATCCTATAGATGTATGAGTTTGTCTCTTTGTGTCGCTATTTTTCATTTCATTGAGTTTAAAATCACAACGGTGCTTAAGAATTTTTCACTTCAATAAATAACACTAAAAATTCATTCAAAAATGTTCCGAATGATTGGTACTTAATAAGTTAAAATTGTTGTTGGACAAAATAAAATATTTGACGAAGGGTATGAAAAGTCAAATTTTGATAATACGAAATGTTTATTTATTTCAGAGTTTTCAAGTAAGAACCCAAAATGAAGTTACGACAAAATAGAATTAATATTTATTTTGTAAATTTATTATAGACATAAGGTTAAATGGAATTAATAATACTTATGACAAAATAGAACAGATGAAACTCTCAGATAGGGGAGGGTGGGGCGTGTTGTGACGGAGGCAGGTTGTGACATCGCGTTTAAAATTCCCGCTAGTTAAATTAGCAGGGCGTGCATTGCGCCATTTCGTGTGAAATCCTTACTGCCAGTTTCTGTCAAAACAATGGTGCCGAGCGGTTGATTTAATTAAAGCTATATGATAAAGTATGATTTTTCAGTGCTAAACGAACTTTTCCTGCAAATTTTCGAAGTCATCTGCTGACCTGCTAACACTCGGTAAGTCGTTATATATTTTTTTCTCCAAAGAGTGTGTCTTTTGACTGTGTTATTAGTTATAAATGAAATGCGTACGTCAATTACGTTTACTTTCGTGGTCATTTTTATGTGACATCAAGGCGGGGGAGTATTGTGACACTCACAACTCGCCCCCCAGAATTTAGTTTTTATTTACCTTTATATAAAACCAATGCATATTATGAAAAAAATGCGTATTTTTAAGTTATTATGAATGCATATATGTATAACCTATATACTCGTATATTTCCTTTTTGTGTCTATTTGTAATTCAAACTTTTTTTTCAGGCTTGCAAAATGGTCCGAAATTATAAAAAAAAGACGAAGAGGAGGGAAACCTCTAAAAAAAACTAACTAAAAAAAACAAACACCCAATAAATTAAAGACGATGACCAAAACAGAACTACATAAAAAATATTTTAGACGTAAAAAAAAAAGTTTTTTGGTGTCCACATCATCCACCGAAACTGAGAGGAACCACTACTTTTGGAAACTGACGACAGGGACGCAAAAGAAGAAGAGCAATGTATATATTGTCGTAACCCCTGTTCTAATGATATTTCTGGTGAAAGGTGGGTCAGGTGCATAAAATGTCTTAGATGATGTCATAAGTTTTGTACCGGAGTGGACGAATACATTCCTGACTTCATCTGCGACTTTGTTGACTGGCTGAGATTGATTTTAATTGTTTATATTTATTTTTATTACAACCACTTTTATTTAACTGACGAAAATATATTATCTGGACTGTTTTTACCAATTTTATTACGTACCTACCCACTTATTTTACTTAATTATTTGTTCGTCACAACCTGCCCCACCCCTTACAATTCCCATATTTTGTAAAATAATATTTTGTCGCTTTATTCGTAAGTTAACAAGGTTAATAATACCAAAATAATGTAGCCAAAGAGTTATTTGTTTCCATTAAAATGTTAAACCTTTGATTTCATTAAAGATTTTTCTACTATACTCAGTTTTGTAATTTAGTCACAACACGCCCCACCTTCCCCTACGACAAATTGGAATTCTGTACAAATTTACTGGGCTGCAAGCTACACAATTATTACTTGACATCTGCCGAGTGCAGAGTCCACGCCGCATGCAACGTACAACTTTTCACAGCACTCGATTTATGTCGATTCCTCATCGAACCATGGAACAACTCTTATTGGTAAGCAGGAGCAAAGTGAGAATAGATACAGAAAATAAAATAAAGACATTTCTCGATAAGAATATATATAATATATTTATTTTCCTTACAAACACTAATTAAAAACATGTCAAAAATATTAATAGATAAAATTTTAATTCCACAATGTTTTCAAGTCAAGCATAAACGTCTTATGGCTTTCATTTCATAATCAATTTAAATCATTACAAAGCTTAATTATTATGGTTACGAAATGCTTAAAATTAATAATTTGTATATACGTATATTTCATATAAGTACTGTGTGTTAAAAAACTATCACCTTTAATAACTGTATCACTCTTGAAATCATGTCAAAGTAGTAACTCCTTACAAAGATAACGATTGTTCAGCAGATCTTGGAGTGCGTTTTGGAGACAGAATAAGATCGCTGTTGTTCAGTCCCCCCTCTGATATGGCCGAGCGACAAAAAGCGCAGAATCCTTTGGTTATGTGCTGCATTTCCATGTCGTCGATGTAAAAGAGCTAAAAAGTAAAAGATCTTAGATAACATATTTTGACTTACAAGCACACTGATTGTATTGATAGTATTGATGGCTTATTAACCCCTCCGAATTTTCGAGAATATTCGCTTTTGGTGTCTTTAACTTTTTCCACGCGATCGTAACAACAGTTGATATGGCAAAAAGCCATGCCTCACACGCGCCCATATCAGCCCTTGTTACGCTAACTTCGGCTGCCGATATCACAGCGCTCCTATGTCACAGTTTTTTTTCCCGCTTGCTAGGATATTCGTGTAACTATCACGATGCTGACATCTTCAGGCATATTTCGAAACTAAAATTGTATTTCGTAAGGAACATCTATAACCAAGTGAATGGGTCCTCGTGCCTTTGAGTGCCATAGTTCACAATTTAGTCGACAGATGGCACTAGTAGTAAATCGCAGTTTGCGCATGCGATTCAGATTGACCATATTGGACAACCATCGAAAACATTTATTGTCGAGATCGCGCGTATTCTAAATGCTTGTTTGTGTTGTGTAACTGTGATTTTGACTTTATTATATGACAAAATCTATTCGTTTCGTGTTATTTTTAAGTGTTGAGTTTTAGAACTTGTTTATACGAACTAATAATAATAAGTGATTGAGGTACCACTTGTGTCTATCAACGCAGTGTCCTGAGTACAAGCACGCAGATAAATGGCGCCGCCTTTAAGATAACATGGGTATGTTTTTTGTATGGAATTTAATGTTTTTGTTTTTATAAACATGTGTTTACAGACGACGATTTGGTTTCAAATTGTAGATAATAATCTCATCTGTTTATATGTATAGTATGATAAATCATGCCATAATATGCTGTAATTTGACATAAAATTGGATGGATAGGTATTTGACATATGACATATACATGTAAAGCTCTATAAATGAAACATTTCTGAACGTAGCCGAATAGTAAAAACTGTTTTAGAAAGGTTACAAAATAGGCTTTTAAATTATTATATTACAAATAAATATTAGCATTTGTAAATATTAAAATTTAGAACGCAAACATTAAAAATAGGTAAAAATGACTCACGTGATGTTTTTATGTGAAAACGGTACTAAAATCACAGATTATGTAAACAACAATACTTATTCTATTGTATATATGTGTAATAAACACTTTTGTCACCTCACTTTTTTATTATTTCATATAAAAATATTTAATAAAAATTTAAAATGTGGAGCGCGGTGAAGCTGCCGGTAGCAAATTTGAGCGGGTAAATATTTTTGTCAGCTACACGACTGACAGCTGATCCCTGTTATGTATTTCCATAGACAACTTGATAGGGATGTGCAGCTTGATCTACTATCGAACTTTTACTTTTTGTTTTAGGGATGTAACTAAAACAATAACGGAGTTAGAACGATTTCTATGGAAACACAAGCGCTGACGTATGAACACGCTTATCGTACTTGACTGCTGTCCTATTTTTAACACTTATATCTGCTTACGTTGCGGAGGGGTTAAACAAACATAACGCCATTTCTCCACAGGAAAAGGCAGAGAACACGGAAAGCTACAGACTGCGCTCAATCGTAAGTGCGCAGTTCTTTTATTTAAAAAAAACAAGTAGACCACACGACTGAAGTAAAACTTCACTAACTTATATCTCCCTCTCAACTTCCGTTCGCCTCGCCCGACCGTTCGCCTCGCCCGATCACACTTTTCATAACGTTCTCGTCAAGCATTCACCAGCTTACTCCCCAAGTTAAACATGCGTAAAGGCCCGACCGTTCGCCTCATCCGATCACCGTTCCCCTCGCCCGATCCCGTTCGCATCACACTTTTCGTAACGCATTCAGCTTACTCCCCAAGACAAGCGTGCGTAAAGAAGTTTTACTTAAAAAATTGACCATCTTTTTGAATTTGTCAAAATTTGATCAATAACATTCTCACATAATTAAGTACTGGCCAAATATTTCAACAATAACTTTCCCACTCGTAAGTAGGTACTGGCCCGTTCGTAATTTATAATTAAATTTATTAAAATTCAGCCACCTAAAGCTTTTAACAAAAATGGGAATGCAGCATTATAAAATCTTTATCATTTTATTTGATTTTCAATTGAATTAAGTACCTACGTAACTACTACTCTGATTTGGTTTCATAAAACTTCATATTAATATGAATGCTGCTTTACCTACTATTTATATTGTGCATGTAATTCCTTCGCATTTTGAACGCAAGTACCTACCTCGAGTTCATATTAACTGGCTAGAAAATTATGCATTGTCAATGCAACTGTATTTTTGGTAAACGTCATAATAATTGAAAAATTTAATGCAAAATTGTGAAACACTTTGAACAAAATGCAGTACATGTTGCGACTTTAAAAGTTTCTAAAACTTGCATTCTTAATATTTATTCAAAAACATCTCCGGCAGAACATATTTTCTTTACGTAATCTTTAATTCCATAAAGCTCCTTTAAACCAAGTCAAGCGTGCGTAAAGGCCCGACCGTTCGCCTCGCTCGATCACCGTTCACATCGATCACCATTCGCATCGATCACCGTTCGCATCGATTACCGTTCGCATCACACTTTCCATAACGCATTCACCAGCTTACCCCCCAAGTCGAGCGTGCGTAGAGAAGTTTTTCTTAAAATACGTTTATGTATTTATCAAAACTTTTGTATATATATTGCATAAGTAGTTCACCAAGAATAGCCAGTTACATTTTAAAGAAATAATTTTTTTCTCCTTCATTTTATTTTTAAAAAGTTTCCTCTAGAAATCCAAGGATATTTTTATGGTTTTGTTACACATTTTCAAAAAGCTTAATAAGTGTGCTTCATAATGAATCTAAGCAAATACCGTAGACAATGCCCAAGTGGATGGTGGAAGAAGTCGGGACATCGGACGATGGAGTGGATCAAATACTTATGTCTGGTCGTGTCATGAGTGCAAAAATTAGAAGAGTATGATGAGATGATTTATGAATATGAACGAGTCAAGGAGAGTAAGCCAACATAGTAGTTAGTGGGTTCTTCCTGCTAGCCTTTTTTGAAATTTAACTGTACATAAAATTGATGGTTTATAAATTACGGATTGATGTAAAGGTTTTTTGAATTGATGTGCAACAATAAAAAAAAGAACCTACATAGACAGACGTTTCTGTTGTTCACCCTTTAATAGATTACCTTGTAACAATGTGAGCAGGCCTGCACCTGAAGGTCTGGCATCACGTTCCTGTAGAGCATGGTGGGAAGCGGCGAGGGTGGCTGCACCACAACTATGCTGGCGGGAGACATGGCTTGCAACTCCTCGCGACTGCACACTACCAGACCATCTACATCCTCCTGGAAGCGTGACAATAACGGAATCATTTTTAATTACCGGATAATTTGAATCCTGTACATTGTTATAAAATAACTAGCTTACTATCCAGTGTGCTCGGGATTTAAATAAGATTAAATAAGTTCGCAACACATTACTACATCAATACACCCTTCTTATAAATTTATTATTTGGTTGAACATTTAATTTAACCCTTCGCCTTCCCTTACTGTGCAAAAAATTCAATGTTTTGTGATTTTATTATAAACAAGTCTTATAAACTTGACGAGTCAACATTTATTATGTATAATAATCATTATAACTGGTGACCTATCGAAGGTTCGGTTTCGGTTTTGGCAAGTTTCGGCAAAAAAATCTAGTTTCGGCAGATTTTCTGCCGAAACTGAAACCTTTTAGACATGTTAAAAATCAATTGTTTACTGTTATTTGGCTTATTTTTTACACTTATTCAGACAGTTAACACAAGTTAAGTTAAGTAAATAAAAAAAACAATAATTGAAGTATGTGAAAAAATAATATTTTTTATATGACTAATTATATTAACATTCGTGTAGAGTATGTTTTCATCAATAAATATTACAAAAGATGATTTATTGTATGTTTTCTGATTTGAAATCATCCCAGTTTCATTGGCTCATCTATTATTTTCAGAGATATTTTAATAATTATAGACCATAACAAATATTGACTCATTTCTTAGAAATTTAGTTTTATATCTTATCCCTTTCCGACCGGCTTCATACGACCGTGAGTTTGTTAAAAAAAAATCTTTTCAGCAAATAAATCTGTTTTTGGGAACCACACCGGTGTCGATCGATCGTGCGGGAGCTGCTTATGCAGGGTGCCATCACGCGCACGTGGTTAAACCAGTAAGTCGCCCAGCCCCAAGAAATCATAATTAAGAGCTTTACTGGTGAGGCCCATCAAAATTCTGACATTTTTTGCCGGTCGGAAAGGGTTATGGAGGTGCAAATGACAAAGTGAGCTGAAAATAATTGAATTCACCTAGAATTTCTTGGTAGCAAGAGCTGTAGAAATGTAATGACATCAAAGCTCACTATTCGAGAGATTGACTTTTAGGATAATAAGCCATGTTGGATTTCCTGATGACCGACACTGGTCGGAAATTTTTGCTCAAGAGGGAGGGAAAAATTTCTGATTTACAGTTATGATCATATATCTTGGTCATAAGGCAAATCATTATTTTGTATCAAACTACATGCTTTTTATGAAAATAAATAATTATTTAAACCTCATAAGCTTTTTTCGCAAAAGAATCCTCCATGTCAACTATAGAGTTGACTTGAAAAACATCTGCATTTCCTTTCATGTCATCTGTTTCATATGCCAACGGGGATGAAGAATCGGATTCAATCAATTGCAACGCTTCCTCTATTGATATTCCATCTTCCGGCTTGAAGGCAACGAGGGGTAGGGATTCTACAAACAAATATGACATTGTTTAGGCATGCAAAGACACAAGGACATTTCCCTGCTTCCCTCTTCATCTTTCCCACACTCCTGGGTCTCTATTCCCGAGCAAACGATCAAACGTTACTCGTTATGCGCCTCGCAGCGACCAAAAATTACTCGTCGTCGCGACCAACTTTGTCGAATCCTTCAATTTTACGTATTCTTGAACGTCGAACGATCGAAGATATGATTATATTGGCAGCCCTGTGAATATTGTCTATGTTCTTGATGTTTTTGAGATTTCTATGGTGTGAATGTCAAACGTCAAACAGTTGATATTAGTCGGGTTTAGCATATTTATGAATTGATATGCTGATAATATTTGAAATGGCTGCAGGATACAAATGATTGGTTTATTTATGCATTACAAACAGCCAAAAGCAATTTCTAATAATCGAATTAGTAAGTTCGGAAAGTTTTTGTCGTCACTCACCTTCGGCGAATCTCGACGGAATTCAAACACTGGAGAAAGGTTAGTATTTATTCATGTCCATTAATTTGTGTGTAAAGTACATTTAAAATGTCTACTTGTTATCCTAAAGCTTCGTTCGGATGAAGCTCCGCCTTTGACGAATTTCTATTCAACAAAACGAACAAGATGCTCACTCAGAATGAAGTCAACTACATCTCTTTGAAGTCATTAAAAGCTATGAAAAAAATCATTTTGAAATAGCCCTTAACCTATATTTTTGTATCATCACTTATGACTTCATCGCTCACATGGTGTTCATTCTAAGTCTTAATTTGTATGTTACAGGTTTGCAGGATACAAATGATTGGTTTATTTATGAATTACAAACTGTCAAAAGCAACTGCTAATAATCGAATTAGTAAGTTCGGATATGGATTTAATGAGAGGAAAGTTTTTGTCTTCACTCACCTTCGGCGAATCTCGACGGAATTCAAACACTGGAGAAAGGTCAGTATTTATTCATGTCCATTAATTTGTGTAAAGTACATTTAAAATGTCTACTTGTTATCCTAACGCTTCGTTCAGATGAAGCTCCGCCTATGACAAATTTCTATTCAACAAAACGAACAAGATGCTCATTCAGAATGAAGTCAACTACATCTCTTTAAGAAGTCATTAAAAGCTATGAAACAAATTATTTTGAAATAGCCCTTAACCTATTTTTTATATTTTTGTATCATCACTTATGACTTCATCGCTCACATGATGTTCGTTTTAAGTCTTAATTTGTATGTTAAATATCACAATATTGAAAATAATTATAATGGGGCTACGTTACTTCAAAGCCAATCGTTTCAAAATTCAAGTAAAATTGTGTGATCTTGACGTTGTCCTTCTTTTTGAATACTCTACGATATAAGAAAGTCTCTTTTCACTAATATTTAGTGTAAATAATTAATATGATTCAAAAATATTTTCAGGCATGGCAAGATTTACGCTCAAAGGCCGAAATAAAGAATGCCTCCTTGAGGCGGCTCGAGACTAGAGGCGGACCACCGCCACCGGCACGCGGTGCCAGCAGCAGATGTGATGGGCTGATACTACAAGCAGTCAACCCAGTGTGATTACAGTGTGGGCTGTACGGAGATCAACTTGGACTTTTCCTTTCTCGGAAGACCCCAGCCTGTTGCTGGCTGCAGCAGCTGACAGTCTGCCGAGGTGCCCTGGAGGTTCCCCTTGTGGAACCCCCTACCATTGAGCCTCCACCCGTACAGACTCCGAGGTGTACTGAATCTCTCCAATACCCTCATCTTAAATTTAATTAAAACCAAAATCATACTCTATTGTCAGTACATGTATTCTTCTTCAGCTTATAATACAAAATATGTTGAAATAATTTCAATTGTAATTACAGTTGTTAGTTTTAGTTTTATCGTGGATAAATATAATATTTTTCTTTAAATTTAACATTGAAGATAATATTTAATAGGCAATATCAGACTTGTTTCTTATTCTTTAGCTTATAATACAAAATATGTTGAAATAATTACAATTGTAATTAAACAACTGAAACTGTAATGTTTTCTGTGTTATACGATAAAAATTGGGATACTATCTAGAAGCAGATACGTTTTTAGATTTTCACGGGCAAAAGTATTTTCATTATTAGTTTTTGGGGTGTTACGCTTTGCGCTACCTCCTTTAGCCAACGTTTCGGACAGCGTTGCAGTGTCCATCATCAGGGCAGAGCCGGCAGATTAGACATATCTACCCTGATAATGCAACGCTGTCCGAAACGTTGGCTAAAGAAGGAGGTAGCGCAACACGGCATAACACCCCAAAACTAATAACTAAAATATTTAGAAGATTTTTAGTTTTATCGTGGATAAATATAATGTTTTAATTTAAATTTAACAATGAAGATATTTAATAGACAATATCAGACTTGTTTATCATTCTTTAGCTTATAACACAAAATATGTTGAAATAATAATTGTAATTGAACAACTGAAACTGTAATGTTTTCTGCGCCATGTGATAAAAATTGTGATGCTATTTATTAGTAGCATTTTAATTTTATCGTGGATAAATATAATGTTTTCATTATCATCGTATCAGCGTAATGAATGAGAGTGTTTTATTTCTATCATGGATAAATATAATGTTTTACTACTTAACACCAGAGTTGTTTTTTAATTTACTAGAAAATATCATACTTGATTTTTTCATCAGTGTACTAATTCTTTATTTTTAGCTTGTTTTACAAAATATATTGACATTGTACATTGAAAACTGTCTTGTTTCTATATTACTTGATAATAATTATAATATACTTAATATTAAATACATTTTTTATGATCACACCATTGTTTTCTTACATTTTACATCACTATATTATCACAAAATATATAAAACCTTGTTGAAATTCACTTTTCAAATTACACAAATATACTGCACATGGGGCGAGACCCACCCACAAGAGTCTGGCGTCTACCGTTGGTGATGGGGCTTATTATTTTGTACAGCAACAACTTAGATGGTATTTTGTTGGCCTTAAATAAATCAGTTGGCTTGCAACCAAAATAAGGTGATGCTTTCAAAATTACTTATAATAATAAAAAAACTGGGCGTACTGTACAGAGCCCGCAGATACTTTAATAGTACACAACTGCTAACCCTGCACAAATCACAAGTGCGCCCCACGGTTGAATTTGGCAGCCACCTCTGGTCTGGAGCTCCAAAATACCCTCGACTCTGTGCAAAAACGGGCGGTCCGCTTAATAGGTTCTCCCATCTTAACAGATGGATTGCAACCTTTAGAGTACAGGCGTCGGGTGGGAATGCTATCCTTGTTCTACCGGTATTACAATGGAAGATGCTCCAAGGATGATGATCCCTTCGGCACCGGTGCATAGTCGGGAAACATGCCAAACGCGTGCCCAACAAAATGTACACGGTTGACACTTGTCACATGAGAACGGGTCGCTTCTTCGACTCGTTCTTGTGTTTAACAGCTCGGCTGTGGAACGATTTGCCCGCCTCTGTGTTTCATCCTTCCTACAACATGGGTCTCTTCAAGACCAATGTTCATTCCTTCCTCTCCTCAAAAAACCCTCCACACAGCATCCCAGATGACATAGGCCCTGAGGGAAATTATTTTCCTCAGGGCCTCCTGTGTGGAGTTAATGTAAAAAAAAAAAATCATGGGTATTGAAGTATTTGTTGTAACGATTTGTATTTGAAGTGTTTGTTATAACGCAGCTTCATGTAGCCTCACCCCTCACCTCACCACTCATTATTTGTGTGTGGCTAATATCATTTAATAATATGATCTAGACACTTTACAAATGATGTACAGTGAACAGAACAACAAAAGGATAAAAAGACTAGGTACTTAGTATAAACACAGAAATAATTTTGAACTATCCTATTTCGAACAGCTCTACCAGCCACTAAATCTTCTACCAGCCACTAAATCTGGGTTTCTAAACAGCCTCGGGCTCAAGTGGAGCCATTCCTCCAGCAATCAGCCCTAAATCTAGATTATGATCGGTCAGGTATTCTGGAAGATCAAATTTATCTTTTACACACATTTTGTGAAGCACCAAACATGCATTGATAAATAATCGAATTGATCTGACGAAACATTCTTGTCAGTCTCGAAACAGTTGTTTCTTGATAGTCGACATGGTTAATCAAGCCAACATCGCCGGTAAATCAGCCATTCTAAAATTGCAAAATGACTTTACAAAAATAGACGATGTCTCTGCGGGTGCGAAAGTTCGCGCGGGAAAACAATAATGCCAGATTTTGACAGCTAATTGCGTAGATACGCTAACAACCTACCACTCGCTGCTCGTTTCGACTGGTATACCCCACTCGTTGTTGTGTGGAATGACTTTTGACGTTTTGCGTCTAAGAATGTTCCTTCGACCAAGCTCAAGAATAACCAAGTCGACCAACGGACGTACTTTCGACAGCGATTACGAGCGACGACGCTTGGAGAATAGAGACCCAGGCTTTGTTCATAATAGTACAAGTAAAAAAGATGAATAACTTTTTTCGAAATTCCAACTTTTAGGGATAGTTTTGAGGTAAAAAGATAAAATTAGTCTGGCATGTACGGCCAGATTTATTATTTTCCGCTGTTACGATACGGGCCAATCACAATCGAGTCGGGCGCCCTGCAGGCTCTCAGCAAGTAAGATCGTACCTTACACTAAGGATTTTTAGTAGGCACGTCTTTTTGTATGGGAAAAAAAATGTTGGAATTTCGGAAAAAGTGGTTAATCTTTTTTACTCCTACCATCATGTAGAATTACCTCCCGAAGTTAATGCACTTTACCCCCCGGACACCCTGTATATAGCCAAGTCTAGTCTAGGAAACTAAACTTGGTGGGCAGCTAGCTTATACAGTAGGGGGCTATTTAGATAATACATTTTAACACCAGTTTTACCTACTTTGTTAATGTTCCGTTAAGATAAATCGTAATGTGAGATTATATAAGCTTATTTTTAAAGAAGAAAATAAATACCAAAAGTGAGGTGTGAATGGTAGGCTGCATGCTGGCAATGCTGACATCTGGTGGCGAGCAGTGGCAGGCGGTGTGAGCAGCGGTAGCAGAGTGGGGCGAGCGAACCCCCATCAGAGTAGGGACCTGCCCAGGACACTAGTGTTAGCACCTCCACACTCTCCTGGGGAACATGGATAATCGTTTGTAGACAGCAAGTGTTAACAATTTAGTCCTTAATGATAGCATCGCTAAATCGCTCTTCCACATTGAATTTATCCCTAGATAGTTTAGGGATATGCATTAGTAAGTGCATCAATATATTTTCATCCTTATGTCTAGCATACACATTTTGCCTGTATGCCATCTATAATCCAATACAGTATTGTTTGCTCGCACATAAAAAAAATGTACTTCACTTCTGATTAAGCTACTGCACATCATTCTCACTATGTTCTTTTTGCTGTGGTGTATTAAAAATAAGTTTGCAGTTCACCTTCACAGCTGGCGATGCTCACAAATAGCTTCAGCATATTAACTGCCATAAAAAGGAACTCCGGTGAAAAATATTATGGCCTTAAAAAAATATGTTAATACAGATAAACCCTGATTCTGAACATATAAGTTTTATTAAATAATATTAAACGCAGAGTTTTAAAAAAAATATTAAAAAGTCCATTTTTAATCCGATCATAGAAACACTCCATCAAGTTGGTATTATTAAAATGTTTAGGGTGACGTCACTGGTCACCGTAAAGTGATTGTATGGGAATGTAGATATGACACAAGCCATCGTATTAACAATGTTTCATCTTATTTGTTTATTTACATACTGTTTATAGAGATTTAGTTGTTGTATTTATTGAAAGATTATTTAGGTCTAAATAATTCAGTTTCAAAAATAAATGTATCTCTTTTTAGTTTATCTCTATTATTGAAAATATAAAAAAAAACTACTGCATAAAAAAAATAGTAATGCTACTCTAGGGAGAATACTTCGAACTCTGAATTTCAAAATGTCGCCAGTTGAACAGCTGATTGCCCGATCTTATAATAACTTTTCGGGAGTGATGACATCACACGATTCACTACACATACGGTGGTTTTCGGGGGATCTTGAAAAATTAAAACTTTGACAATTATTTTAACTATTAAAACTAAATTTTTTAAAAAAAGGCAGTTATTTAAGTTAGAAGGTCATTATTCATTAAACAAAATAAAAAAAATTGGACTGGAGTTCCTTATTGAGATAAAATACAACCTTTTATGTAAACGTAATGTAAACATACACATTGTGCACTATTTCTATCGACGTGAACTTTTAATTTACTCACTTTTGCAGAGAAGGACTAAACTGTTCAATCATAATCTTAATTTAAACAAATATATATTTACATGCTATTAGAATTAAGGAACCGACATGCCTTTTTTCTCTTCCTCCTTCAGCCAACTTTAACTCTAATAGTGTGTACTACGTAATTAATTTTTTTACGAAATTAAGATTATGGGTGAACAGTTTATACCTTCTCCCGTAAAGTTGATGAATTTGCCTTGTATTCAGTGAATACAAAACATAACAAGTAATAAGCATTCTACTAAGAAGTGTTTGTTGTGTAGCTGCCCGGGGTGGAGGAAAATTTCGCCGCTCCTTGTGGTTGAGTTTGCTCATTTGGTTAAGACATTTGTTTGGTAAGAACATATTCATTAACCCGGCGTCGTAACGCGGTACGTTAATTTTCTATTCAAAATTAAGATAACAATTGCGTATTTTTAAATTTTCGAATATCGTACTAACAATTTTATTACGATTTAAGAACAATCATACAATGGTGTTGATAAAAATGCCTTAAGAATATAATTTAGCGAATATCATTTTTGTATATATACCAACTATTAAAAGATAACGCTTTAACGTAAAAGTTCTATAAATGGTTACAAACTTAAATTGGGCAATGTCCAACCGAAAGCCGCCCGCAGGGCCTAGCAGTAAAAAACCCATAGAGCTATAGTCAAACAGAAACTAAATGAATGGTCAAAGTCCATAGTCAGTAATAAAATGTACAGATAAAGAAAGACGAGAAGGTTCACGACTTAAAATTAATTTTATTAAACAAAATGTTTTTATTATCTTCGGGACTAAATTCAAGTGTCTTCAAGTCTGAATTTAAGGATTGAATAAAAATTCGTAGATGTTTAAAAATACCCACAAGGTGTCCGATAACTCATAATACATACATATTTCAAAATCAAGAAAATTCTAAGACAGGTTTTATCTGATGCTAATTAATAAAGCGATAACCAATTTATGAGACATTTAAAATTGAAATAATATTTGATTTTCCCCCCGGCTGGGATTATACATATTTATTTTTTTAAAGACGAAAAACACCAAACATAAAACAACATACTTTTTACAATACAATATACATGTTACATCGGTAAATTATTATTTTTAATTAAAAAGAACATTTTACAGTTCACGGAAAATATGTAGATACACATATTTATTTAATTAACGCGAAATTTATTCCATATTATGACGTAGTAGTAGTTCAAGTGCTACATACATATTTGACAAAAAATAAGATTTAACAAATTTATTATTAGAATAACAAACGACTGATGCAAATAAACAAATACATAATTGATTAATTAATTGTAAAAACCTATAACTAAATATTTCAACACATAGGTAAAACCCGATAAAGTTGATTGCTTCTAGGTTAAACAGATTTCTTTAACAAAAATATGTATCAAACATTAAACAATTATGCATATATTACCCAAATAATTGAAATGTCACACATCATCCTCGTCACTGTCCGTATCACTATCCTCAAAATTAATTATAAAAGAATCTGGGTAATTGTCACATATGCCTTCTTTGATGAAATCCTCATTTTGGAGTTGTTCTGCATGAATTACACAATTTTTCCAATACTCAATAGAAACCACATCTATAGCAGCATGCACAAGGCTTTCGACATCCGAGATTTTGAAAGAATTGTTATTTTTTGCAATTTCTCGTTTCACTTGAGCCCACCCTTACTCTATAGGATTATACTGACAGTGGTATGAGGGTAGACGTACAACTTCATGACCATATTGTTGAGCCAGGATATCGATTTCATATATTTTTTCATCTAACTTAAATTTAAAATTGATATTCTTCCTCTGGAGCCACTCCACAATTTCGCGTTTTTTTAGTGCGGTAGTTGGTGCTTTACTAATTGTACGGAATGGTAACTTGTGTTATCTATCACAACTACAGAGAGTTCTTCAAGGAATGTCACAAACTGATTTTCAAACCAATTTTTGAAGACTTTGGATTCATTTCAAAATGGTAATTTGTATTCGACATAACCTTTTTCGTACGGAACATTAATTTACTCCTCGTGATAAAACCCGTTTTTGCTGAACCACAATGCAAAATGATCAGCCGTCTTCCTTTTCCAACTGGCACTTTAAAACCCCCATTGCCCTCACTTCTTGCCACATGTGTGTAATCGAGTGATTTTTATTCACCCAAGTCTCTATTCGTCCAAGTAGACTATTTACCGTCCGTCGCTGGGTGATCGTATTTGATTCACTTTTCTCAAAAAGTCTACACGAGCTGCAGCAATGTCTAATCTTACCATTAAATAGTTTTTTCTATCTTTGCGTATTTTGAATTGGAAACCAATATCATGCAAAGTACATTGCAATGACTCATGAGATGCAGAAAATTTTATTTTATCCACCAGAATCTTGTTAAGGTTTGCAAGAGTGGGATATTGGCCATTGTCATAAAAATCCATCACACTGCGACGCATAACATCCTTTTCAAAATCATCCAATCCCGTTACCGTTTTAGGTTTTATGTAGTTTTTATGACGCTGACGGAACATTTTTGCTTCTTCTGCGTACGGAAAACGAGAAGCTTCTGACGACACTCTTCGAATGTTCGACAGGTTGAGGCCGAAAGCCTCTGCTGCCAATAAATGTACTTACTTGAAGTTCAATGTTTTCGTGTATTCTGGATTGTCATGGATTTTTTTGAAAAACTTGATAACATTATAAACTATCGTTTTTTCACCTGCCTGCAATTCACATCGTTGATTTACATCCAACATTTTAAATATGTATTGTCTACTAAAAGCACTGATATTAGATCACACAATATGTAATTACAATCACACCGATTAAATAAACGGAGTCAAAATGACATTAATAAAGTAGATTAAATCTAAAATAAAGTAATGGTCTGGTTTTCGATCTTATGAAGTCAATACTTATTACTAAATGTAGAATCATTAATTGTTTGCTTTTATAGTAGCATGATATAAATAACAATGGAATTTCCAAAGGATTTAGTCGCCTAATTCACGGGAATAACCGCCACTGGAATTTCAAAATTTTGTTTCTCAGCTTATAATTATTAGGTATCGTCTGAAATATTGTTTTTAGAATCCAGTTTAATGTATTTTTGAAAATCGGAATTTCGAGGGTCGAATAAGTACAAATATGAGATACAACAAAATATATATATTAGTGGAGTGTCTTTTGAGTTTGGGTTTTTTCGGATTTTTTTTTACTGTACGTTATTGCCCGTTTGAAATTCTGGGAGTGCACTTTGTATCTGTTCGACTATAATTTATAATTATTATATGTATCACAACCTCGTGAACGTCTATTTCTTGCTAAAAATAATACATAATAACCAGGCATAATCAAGAAATTAAAAAATAAAAAATACAGAAAAGTAGAGTAATAAATTTTTTTTTTTTAAATAAGTCTGCTTCCCAGTGATATTTGGCAAGGGCATCAAGTATCGGTTATTTGTTTTGTGTTATTTGGATCAACTTTACCTGCGTGACATATATTTATATAACTTAACAGATTTTTTAGATAGACTCACCTGGAACCTTGGCAAAACTTTTAACACTTGTATTTTATCCAGCATTTGTCGAGCAAGCTTATTAGCTCCGAGACTCCGACCTTGCTTGGCGAGACACAAGTATATGCAGCTATTATTGAGTTAAGGTTAATAATTGAATAATAAGGTTGAGCCGTAGAGTATCAGTAAGTTTTATGCGTAAATTTGCAGATACATATAAATTAGAGATGTGCCGATTATGACTTTCGCCGACTAGCCGACTAGCCGATTAGTCGGTTGTAATAAGACCGACTAGTCGGCTAAGCCGATTACGGTTTTGGGGATTTCCGTAACACTTCGTTTACGGATTCGCGCGCAATCGCATACGCCGCCTGCGAGCGTGTCGGAACATGTTTTGTTTACTTCGCATTGTTCCTTCATTTTTGCTTGTGTAATGGTCGAGAGCGGTGTTTTAGTGTAAAAAAAATATATTTTTTGTGCATAATTAAAGATAATACTGTTATTATTCATTGAAGTGAACAAGTAGAATTAAAATTTAATCATGTCAAAAAGAAAATCTCGTGTGTGGAATAATTATGTTTTCTTTACAAGCAAGTAATTTTAAAAACTGATTACCAAAGGAAAGATTGCTTTACATTTTTTAATGTATAAGACTGATTATAAAATAAAAAAAATAATATATAATCAAGGTTTTTATTTCATGTAGTTCCCCCGCATTCATATTATTGAGAAATACATACAACATAAGAAGCCGGATAGTCGGCGCTCTTTGCCGATTAGTCGCCGACTAATCGACGACTACAATAGTGGCCGGAAAGTCGGCTTTACCGACTAGTCGGGACATCTCTAATATAAATGTTTTGTAAAATTTTGCACCAAATTTAACCATTTTTACTTCAAATTATGAATGTTTTCTCCAAAATTGGTAAAGGATACAATAGTGATATTCCTTTAGGAGTGTCTGTTCCCATTTCCACTAGAGACAGTGCAATTTTTGCTGCATTGAACAGAGTTTCCGGCTGACAGAGCGAAAAATGTTCATAAACAGATTGGTGGACACAATCAAAAGCGTGATAAATCATGGCTAGACGGTCATTCTCATGGTAGTTATTCAGGGCAGCTTTAAACAATCTGAAATCAACAAATTACAAACATGGACTAGTAAGGTAAATTACTCATTAGAAATTGAAAACATGTAAACAATAGAACATCTTAACACACGCACCTCTCATCTTCCGCCGCATTCGCAATTTCCAAGCACTGAGATGCGAGGAGCCAATACAAATAACCAGCATCGCTAAATCGCTCTTCCACAATCGCATTAGCTATTAGAATTTTCAACACTCGTTCAGATGATTCAGTCTCACCACCCAAATAAAACGCTGCAAGTTATAAGGAAAGCATAAAATTAGGTGGGTATTTACGTAAATACAACTTAAGATTTTCACGGCCAATAATAGTAGATTGTTTGACTTTTGAGACATTGGACCAGTTGGCAATTCCATCTCCTCTTTGAGCCAAGAATTCGAACAGCGTTGCTAATACAGACCTCCTAATTGTCCTGAAGAAGAAGGAAGCAAAATATGACTCAATATCCCAAAAGTCAAACAAGAAAAGAGAAAGTACATTTTGTTTGTCAATAAATATACAGCAAAAATGTTGACAGACGAGTTTAATGCGGACCTTTTTGTGCTTCGATAAAGCGGTTTTCCTTGGCCATCAGTTGGGCGTACGGTATGTATACATGTTTTCTGAATTCAGGCGAAGTTTGTACCAGCTGGAAGGCCCGATCCCAGTTGCCCGACTCTACTGCCATCAGAATAACAGAGTTCTGGTCTCCGAGTCGTTGATATATTTCTGCAGCCGCCTCAAGTTCACCCAAATTCCTCAAGGCCTCTGTTATGTGTCGTAATGACTCCGCCGCCCCCTTGTCTGTACTGCGACCCGTCTCAATTAACCTAAAAAAAACAAGAAGCACATTTATGTAAGTACATGCATGTAAATATTTTATTTATTATGACTTAGTTTCATTTGTGCAAGTCAATGTTTTGAAATTAAGAATAGAGTCATACATATCAACCCATCCATGCTGTGCCATTATCTCAGTGGCTTTCTGGACATCACCAGCGGCCAGGAACATTTCGGCAGCTACTCTCGGTTCATTGATATGGGAAGCCCATTCGGCCTTCTTCCTGACCAATGCAATACTGTCTCCGGTACCTACAAACTCCTGCAAGTGCACATAGTTCAATAAATATTATTATAGTTATGTGTTGTTTTTTTTAAGCGAAGACGGTTTATGACTAGTTCCCATGAGCATTTAGGCCGTAGGCCCATTGTGCTATCTTCCATTTTGCCTCAATTCTTTAACAATAACCCAGTACCCTTTATAAAGTTCACCAGAGTTGTCATTGGATGTGTGGCTATGTCTTCTGGTTCTACAGCGTGTCTCCCCAGGTATCTGAGCCTAGTTCCCAACAGGGCAGGACATTGACACCATAAGTGAATTGGAGTCTCTTCATCCTCTTCACATTTTCTACATCTATTGGTGCTTTTCACTCCCAATAGCTGCATGTGTCTCCTGAGATAGCAGAGTCCCATAATATTGAGTAGTTTCCTGTCCGTCTGGGGTCTGCTCCGTTTATGAGTACTTTGGATTGCCTCATTCTGGGTGCTCTCTCCCATTCCTTCCAGTGCTGGGATTTGACCCACCTCTCAATATGTGTGTAATTTGGTGTAGCAAGCTGCTACTCCTGTGGCTGGCTAAATAGTATTCCTTTCTTCCGTGATATCAGATTATTGCTATCCGTTTAATTTTGGAGTATTTAAGTATTGAGATTTCACAGAAAAAATAAGATTTTTTATCTTAGTTTCAAAGTAATGTAACAATCATTTGAATTATGGTTTTAACAGAGTAAAAAAAACAGTAAAGACCTGAGCCTTGCCGAAGCTGCGGAGATCCGTGTACAGAGTGAGGGCTTGCCCATGTTGGGATTGGGAGACATATATCCGGGCGGCTTGTTCGTATCTTCCACGAAACGCACATATCTCAGCCAGGGCAAGTGACTCATTACCCAAACTCAATGTTTCCTGAAAACATAAATGATTTGTTAAAAGCCAGTGCATTTTTATAATTCTAAAGAATTTTAAATCTTAAAAATGGTGTTACAGTGATCAATATTTGCTCCTAGTACTAATAAAAAATATTTACATTATTAAAATCTAGTCTATCCACACCTCTAAAACAACTAAAATTAGCACCAGTAGGCCACTTGCATCAACTTTTTTTAATTTTAATAAAAAATTCTAAGACCTTCTGCAATTATTTTTTTATCGTAATTTTGAAACCATGGTGATTTTTTGAAAATTTCTGCAAAATGGAACTATTTTTTTTTATAAACCGGAAAGACCAGACACGATTTAGGGTGAAAAAAATAGCCAAAAATCATTTTGTAAAAAAGCCAGCTGCTTCCAATTCAAGGGAAATTCCCCGACTTGTGGGGAATTTCTAAGAATTTAAACCGACGGGGTATTTTGTGAGGTGAACCTTGTTGTGGAGAAAATGCGAGTATTTTATAATACGAGAACTGACATAACTAATATTGATTAAAAAGCATTTCCTGATTATATTATTTAACAATATTAAAAATAATATTTACAATTACAAGTGAGAATAATCAATAATTTAGTTTCCAGCAAATTTCTATTTGAACATATTTTGTGAGTATTTTACGTCTTATGCATTGGCAACCCTTTTTCCCAGCTACTTCGGAGCCGTACAGACCTGTACGAACTTCACTTCATTAATCTGTTAAAAATAAAATTGCGGGGAGCGCAATGTTTTATTTTTTAAAAATGGATTCATATAACTACACCATAGGATTCGAGATCGTAAAAATAATTATAGATATTGCATAATCCAAAATATTGGTCAATAATTTCGTTAAATAACGTTTGCAGATTCCAAGCACAAGTGAAAATGCCAAATGTCAATTTCAAAAAGCAGACAGAAATCTCAGAGAAGCTTTATTTTTTTAAAAAATCAGTGTGGAATTTAACAAAATAAATACAAGAAAATTAGAGACCGTACATATTTATGTAATAGAGTAAAAAAATCGTAAATTTCTAATATATTCATAATCTTAGTAGAAACACACGATACAAGTAATTCAAAATGCATGCAAGTGGCCTATTGATTGAATAGCAGTGCCCCTATCGAAATTACATAACTGACAAATTGGTATGTCTGTTTGGACGCCAATCATCCTATTGCACCTTTAAATTGAATAACAAAGCTAGTGCAATATGTACTTGCGTTAGAATCAATTGTGCAAATGCAATTGTGCTCACAAATCAAAGTTATTGTAACATTAAATTAAGGGTTACATAGGAGGTTAAACAAGCTTATACAATGCTTAATGATGTCATTCTGAACTAACACAATTTTTCTGCAAGTCAATTTGAAAGGCAATTGATACAAGTGTACTGGAGAGAAGCATAAATTTATTTTGAAAAAATTATGTTCAAACAACTTTTGTTCCTAAAGGATCTCTTATCATGCCGATTTCTACTATCAGAAATTTTGTTTTTTAGATGAAATAAAAGCATATTATAAACCTTTAGGGAATCGATGAGTTGAAGATAAAGGATATTCTCACTTCTCTGAAAAGCCTTTTTAGCCACATCTAAAGAAAGTTTTTCAAGAGCAGCAAATCCTAATTGTTCCCATTCTGATGTTGTGATGCCTAAGCAAGCAATTTCATAAGCCTCTCTAAAACAAGATAAGAAAACAAAAATATTAATAACATAAAAGACAATGTAAGTACAGTACCGCGGAAGAACCATTTCGTCATTCTGAAATATCAAAGTATTAAGGACGTAAATACGTAAGTATTTACCTTTTTAGTTTGTACCTAAACATGCAGATAGAACCATATGAAACTAGCTAGGGCATAATAATTAATTTCATAATGCTCTAATTACATTTCCCTAATACCATTCCAAGATGGAGCCCGTTCGTTCTAATTAAATATTTTCCTTTAATATATGGCCAACTAAAATACTTTATTATTTTTAATTGTTAAACTAACGTTTAAGACAAGATTTTTATGCATAGCACAAAGGGTAACAATTATTATAAGCAATAATTATCAGCCTGAAACACTCATCCACATTGAAAAAATCTTCCGAGAAAAAATACATGACGCCAACGGGACTTGAACCCGTGCCCTTCTGATTGCCGGTCAGCTGCTCTCCCAATTGAGCTATGGCGGCTTATCTTATACCCGCCAAATGATTCAATATATACTAGTGTTTCATTCAACAATTACTGCTTATTATATTTTTTCATAAAATACTTTACACAAGAATGAACCTCAAAATCAAAAATTGTTTAATATATTATGAGAACCTGTCTTTGCAAACTTTGACACCCCAGAACATGGTAAGGCGAAGTTGTAACCCTATCCAACTAAAGTGACTAACTACACTAGGCCTCGTAAAACAATCAACAATCAGATACAAACAAAATGGCAATCGCAAAAGTTTCAAAGTAATACTAGAACCTTGTAAAATAAATGAAAGTTTTAAAAACTTGATGTTAGAACTTTGTCATACAAGTATCAACGGAAAATAACACAGACAGCTCTGAAAATTATTTTGGTTATAGAAATAAGCAAAAGCAATGGTTTTGCATTCAAAGCACATTTTTGAAAATAATGTCAATTAGAACCTTGTCCAACTGAGAAAAAGACAATTTGTAAATATATTGAGGAGGCAAAAAAATATCTAGGGATTTACATGCTCTTGCTTACTTATGTTCTGAGGAGGGTTAATTCGCAGAATTGACTTTAACGGAGTACAAGCAGTTTATTAATCAATTTCAAAATTTGAAAGCAACAGTAAAGCTGCTTGCGTTGTTCAACTGAAAGCGCCAAAAACAAGTATTTTCAAATGATTGGCTCATACTTGGTATTGAAGTAACAACAACTTTAGATATTTGAAATGGCAAACATAATTTGTAGAAAGATACTCACTTGAAGAGATTGTTTCGTATGTATTGATGAATGGAGTGGGAGAGTGGAATGCAGATAGCTTGCATGGCGTTAGATTGAAGGCAAAACACTCTTCCAGTGTGGAAGCCCACTACCGAGCCTGCCTGGGACTGCAGGAACTCGGGGAACTCACTGGCTTTAATGGACAATGTGCCACCACCAGATAACGATAGCAGATTCTCACAAGAAATGTGGTACGACACTGATGATACATTTTCCACCTGGAAAGAAATAGCACATCATTTATTTAATTTTTTTGTCCAATATTGCCTGTTTGAACTAAACATTATAACAAAATCCCAATCCCATTAAATCACAACAATTTTATAACATTTAAAACACAAATAAAAGCTGGACATAAAACAAAGAGATTAGAAATAGAAAATATACTGACACAAATACAAACGAAATGGAAACCACTCAACCGCACTAAAAAAAACAATACTAACATAATAATAATATAAATAGTCAATTCCGCTTAACTCCTCGGGCTAATTTGTTAGCATTTCGGAACAACTCATATAGGTCTCATATAAAACGTTGTTTCTTCCTTACTATCATAGTGAGAAATGTGGTATAAACGGTGTTAGAAAGAGAAAACGCTACGCTTTTCAAATCTAAAAGTTAACCACAAAACTAGTAAAATGTACATCTTTATGAAACCAATGTTTCGGATCATCAGTAATTTTAGGTAGAAAAAATGCAAGGTGAGCATATTTTTGCTTGCAAAATGTTTTTACTTCGAAAATTAAAAATATTCAGTAGTATACTATTTCGATTTATAAAATTTGAAAGTGTATTTTATCATTAAAAACAGTTTACCATTAAAAACAGTTTTTAGTTTTCGGATATGTTCAGAAATATTCTATTCATTTGGATTTTATTGCAAAGAGGAAATATTTTGACCCACTGACAAAAAATGGTCGAGGCCTGAGGGGTTAATCGGGACACATCAGGCCCAAACATTTTGTCCCTAATAAGCGGCAGTCCCCAATATAAATAAACTTCAGATATATTTATAATATAAATATAACGCTTAAGCTTTTATGTCCATGTTAAATCGTTCCCGCAGGAAAAACTTAACCCTTTCACGCACTTTTTCACAAATGATCACCTAGTCCATCCACATTATGCACTTGCACTATATAAGTGTAATAAATACAAAATAATACAAAAACAACATGTCAAAGAGAGCAAATGGGAAAATAATTCACCGACTCCAGATATTTTCATATCAGAGGGTTCGGCTCGGTGGAACTCCTAATTGGACCTATTAATTCTACTGATCCCTCAATATAGATATTTAAAAAATCTTTTGTAGTCCTACATGTATTTAAAACGACTGATTTTTGCATTTTTATATGTAAATTCCTTGACAAATCTAATATGCCTAAATTTTTATTATTATGTACTCACCGAAAATTTGTGCTGGCCGGTTGAAATGTCATAAACTCCGCAAACTGAATTTTCATCCACAATAGCAATCAATAATTTAGTTGCACTCAAATCAAAGCATCTGACTGCACTGGTTATACTTATGAAGAGTTCCGCTGATGGGATGTCTACGAAAACTTTCCAAATCTGAAAGAAAAAATATTTATGATCATCAATATTATGATGGGTAATCCGCGTTTTCATCCCGCGACAAAATATCCCTGACAAAATACCCTCCAACACAATATCCTACAGACAAAAAATCCCCCAGCAAAATATCTACTAAATTTTAACCTAACCTAACCTAACAAAAAATGGGACAAAAATAATAGACATCCTGTAAAGACAATAAATTATTGTTCAAAAATAGTAAAATGGGACAAAAATATCCTCCAACAAAATATCCTGCAGACAAAACACCCCCCAACAAAATATCTACTAAAACCTAACCTAACAAAAAATAGGACAAAAATAATACAGATATCCTGTAAAGACAATAAATTATTGTTCAAAAATAGTAAAATGGGGCAAAAATAATTTATTGTCTTTACAGGATATCTGTATTATTTTTGTCCTATTTTTTGTTAGGTTAGGTTTTAGTAGATATTTTGTTGGGGGGTGTTTTGTCTGCAGGATATTTTGTTGGAGGATATTTTGCCTCAGGATGAAAAGTCGCGGAACCATTATGATGACCACATTTTTATGTTTATGATCATTATGATAATATAAATATATATGGTTTGAAAATGTACCCCATAAAATGTTATCAATGTGTACCTGCTGATAAAGCATAAAGTAGGTAAGCAGATTTGAATGATAATAAATAAAAATAAAAGAGTTTGAGAGGTGAACATAATGCGGCACCGAGACACCATCTAGCTCAGAAAGAGAGATGTAAAATACGGTGAACAAACATAATAACCTGTCCATTAGATAATCCCAGCAGCAGGACCTCTTTTTTAGCAATGAACGCCACTTTGACGTATCGAATGGAGGCGGGGACGCGCCAGCTGGTGGGGCTGTTGTAGCCAATCATCTGCAGCTTGGTGTCCTGGCACATGAGCAGGGCGCTGCTAGTAACCACCAGGAGGGAGCACTCCGCCTTAAGGGGAATCTTTTCCTTGACCTTGTAAAGCATCCCTTCATTTGATCGTTGCTCGTATATTACAATCCTCTCTGGTAACTGAACCTGATTTTTTTTAACAAAAAGAAAACACAAAAAATTTCATAAGTAAAGCTGAGAGCTTTTCCAAGTTTAATTACTATTTTATAAAAATGTTATTAAATTAAAAAATTGTTTTTCTAAGTTTTCTCATTGTACGAGGGTTGTCCCAAAAGTACCCGACATAACCAAGAAAACACAAAAATTTTGGAATTTTTTTTTGTGTTTTATGAACATAGTCTCCTTTCAGGTCGACACACTTTTCACGGCGTTGTTCAATAGCTTCGATACCCTGTTTATAGTGAGAACCGTCGAACACCTCAAAATAACCATCTACCACAGACTCCACCTCTTCATTATTGGCAAATCTTTTACCACCTAGCGATTTTTTCAAGTTTGGAAAAATAAAATAATGCGAGGGGGTTAAATCTGGCGAATAGGGTGTGTGAGGAAGCAATTCAAACTTTAATTCATTGATTTTGGCCATCGGGATAACGGGTGTCTGAACCGGTGCATTCTGCTGATGAAACAACACTTTCTTTTCCGCCAAATGCGGCCGTTTTTTCGTGATTTCATCTCTCTAATGCTCCAATAAGTTCGCATATTACTCGCCGTTGATTGTTTTTCCTTTTTGAAGATAATCAATAAAAATTATCCCATGAGCATCCCAAAAAACTGATGCCATGACCTTGCCTGCTGATGGAACTGTCTTTGCCTTTTTGCAACCGATTTTCCCCATTTAGTCCATTGTTTTGACTGTTCCTTCGTCTCAGGTGTGAAGTGACAACTCATGGTTTTGAATCCATGCAAAAACTCGGCTTTATTGCTGTGAAACATGGCCAAACACTCGATTGAAACATCCTCACGTCGCTGTTTTTTGCCATTGTGAGTGTCCATGTCCAAATTTTCGGTCAGTATGCGATGTACAGCACTTTTTGAAATGCCTACTGTGTCTGCTAGCTCGCGCATTTTCAATTGATGGTCATTCAGTACCATTTTGTGGAATTTCTTTACTTTTTCTGGCGTGGTCACCTCATTTGGTCAACCACTGAGATGTTCGTCTCGGCAGCTCGTACGTCCTCGTTTAAACTCTGCCACCCAATATTGTATTGTTGTAAACGAAGATGCAGACGCCCCCAGAGTAGAATCTAAACTCGGTTTTGATATTGGTTGGACTTAGACATTTAAAATTAAAGTTTTGTATCACATAAAAATGACCAATTTTTCCATGTTTACAAATTAACTGAGAGGGTTCACTATTGATGGCTGCCAAAAAAACACTAAACAACGTAGTGCCTTGAAACTTGAAACTTAAGCCTTATAAGGTTGGTACTTTTTACCATAATTTTTTTTTAAAGCAACAACCACCAGAAGTACGTCAGGTCGGGTACTTCTGGGACAACCCTCGTACATCAGAAAATATCGTCGCTTACGTTATAACACCGTATATGGTATCACCGTATCTCTTTTTTCACAGATTTTCAGAAGGAATAAAATACCATTTGGTTTATTAAATAAAAATAGCACAAATTTGAAAAAAAGGAGTCAACTTTCTCTTATCTAAGGGGTCAACTAATATTTAGGGATCAGTTTTTTGGAGAAGTAATTTTTATCATTAAAATCATATGGTTAGGAATTTCAAATGGCATTCGAGGTGTTACACACAAAACGATTGCGAAATAATGAGATATGCTTTGTTCTCGTGCGAGAAATTTACAATATTTTATTCAACTTTCTTCAAATAATGACGCATGCATAGTTTTAAAAGAAATTCGAAAAAAAAAATTTTTTTTTTGAGATACGCGGTAATGATAATAATGTGAATGACGATGCAGAGAAAAAAGTATGGCGCCTTATTTTATTAATCTGTCAGAAAAATAGGATTATGGTTAAAGCTCCATAATTCATTAATTCGTGATGGAATTCATTTTGGGAACTGATCTACTTAAAGGGAATGGTATATATGACAAATTGGCAAAAGGTTTCGGCTTCCAATTCCAAGAAAAACTTAGTAAATAACATAATTGATTTGAGGCCAAATCAAGGAGATACAAATATGAAGAATCATCAATAACCCACTTGCACGAGTTTCGTAGAACCATGCATTACTATTACATAGAAAATAAATAAAATGAATACCGCAAGCCTATTCTTGTGAATTGCGATCTTCTGCACCCGGTCATGACACTTTATTCTAACTTTGGCATCTGAAGTTAGGTCCTGAATTATGACATCCGTCATATTTTCTCTATACGCATATTTTTCTCGGTAGAGGCCATGAACTGTATTGTAAACAATGGCATAGCTACACAAATTGCCATCTTGACTTCCCAGGGACTGAAAAAAACATGGTTTTAAAAACAAAAAATCAACGCCTTAAGAATGGTATGCGGAATGGTAGAGAAAGATATCTTAAAAGTTCTTATATATGTTCATAGATATGATAAAAATAAAAGTGAGTAATTTCAAAAAAAAAATTACTATAGAATGATTGGTAGGGTTTCCTTGAATGGACCAAATCCATTTGCTTTGCTCGTTGTAGACAGGCACGCCCTCTGAAGTTAAAATGACCCAACCACCAGTCCCGGCAACCAAAATATTGTCCCCCAAAGTGCTTATGGTAGTTGGTAGCAAACCTGAAATGATAGCACATAATTTTATGTTTTACAATCCAGAGTTTGCAGAGCAAAATGTATCACTATAACTACAAAAAAAAATTCTTAACCCGACGGATTCTAACATTGTTCCTCTATCGGTTGTACAGTGAATTAAGTCTTTATCAAACGTTACCTCTCCACTGGAGCGATCACGCTAAATAAATAAATTTGTCTTGATTGCTCGCGATTGTTCAGAAGATCATTTTTTAAATATTTAATTTGAGATTTTACTCATAGAGTTAAAAAAATAAATTTTTAAATATTTCGCCAACATTAAAAAAATCATACCTTCGAATTTTAACATGGAAACAGAAAAACTTATTATAGTGCTATATAGCCAAAGAATTAACCTGTATTTTACCATTTATTTTATATTTGTAGGATTTATAAAAAAAATATAAAAAAATCTTAAAGTTTATAATCGCGTGAATCCTGCGTGTTGTTACTTTGAAACTGCCGTGAGGGGTACTTATTCGAATTAACATAGAATATTTTCGATTTCTGTATTTTTTCTATGGAATACTTGATAATGAAAGGTGCATATTTATGGAAAAAGTACTTAATTTTAACCGTAAACAGTTGATCAAAAATTCGACGTGAAGAAAATATTTTAAAAATTTATTTTTAACATTGTTCTAAAATAGTCTACGAAGTTCGGATTTGCGACATCAATGGTCATAATAGATAAAGCATTTCAATAGCTTTGTTTATTCGTTAAAATAAATGGCTGGCCGGAGAAATGTTTTAAATAATTACAATAAATATTTTACGAATGGTAAGAAAATGTGGTCCAATTTTGTGACCGCTATCAATCGCAGAAAAATAAAAGTGGTCCATTTTTTTTAACCATAATCGCTCCAGTGGTTATTGGATAACGCAAACGTAGCAATAATTTCATAATACATATGGGCTTATTTTGGACATTTGATGAGAAATTTTATACATACTTGGCTTTGTGATATATTTAATCTTAGATCTGTGAAGTTGGTAAAGTAGATTCCTTCAGACTACTTTATGTTAAGTTAATGAACATGTTTTAAAGAAAGAAAAACAAAAAATATTTCAGCCTTTAGTGTCGAAAATATCACTAGACAATTTACTTAGGGTTCTAAAATACTCTGTTTCAAAGAGAAGTTATTAAATAGTCTGGTTCTGCAAAAAAAGTCCTCCAAACAAAATACCAAAATAATGGAAATGTGATTGTACCAGTGGGAAAGTGAAGTGCAAATAAAAATCTTCAGCCTTACCAAGAGGTCGCTCCCTCATCACTTGTTGCCCAGAGGCATTGTAGAAGGACAGAGTCTCACTCCAATCTCCGACCAGAAGGTAATTATCCATCCAGTACACGGCCCAGACGGGATTCCCAATTCTATTAATGCGAACCTTTTCCTCGCCCATCTAAAAATGTAAGAGTATAGTTTCTTCTGACTGTTCTTTTTTTACATAATATACGTAGTTTTACTCTACTTATAACTTTTGATATTTCTATGTTAAATATAGTTGTATATAATTACAAACCTTGTTTCGTATTGACACAAATCCAGTTGAAGTTCCTATCGCCAAGAGTTGTCCATCTGGAGACCAACAGCATGAAGATATTCGCCCTGAGAAACCTAGTTTATGCTTCTGAACTGCTTTCACATCAGATGACCAAAAAGCAAAGTCAGAAATGGAGCAAGAGGCCAGCTGGTCCGTAACTGGGTTGTATGACAAACACTGTATAGGATCATTATGGCTATAAACAAATATAAGGATCTTTTAATAATAATTAACAAATAAAACAAATCATTCAGAAAATAAATATTTGTTGCACGCAGCACAGCTAATGGATGACCATTGGATTTCTAATGTTATCGGATAGAGCCTTCTGTTGGGAAAGATAAGCATATATTACTCACATTGAGATAACATAATGACCTAAAGTACAGAGCCAGCTTCAAATGGTTGAGAATCAGCAAAACTGGAGACATTTAAGGGAGGCCTATGTCTAAAAGTGAATGACTGAAGGCTTATGATCTACAGTTGTTATACAAAGAAAAAAAGATGGCGTCAGTTACTCAAAGTAAATAATAATGTACTTACGAGTACTTTAAAATGCCTTCCAGTTCAGAGTTCCAAATGATGACTGTTTTATCCTGGCCCCCAGAAGCAAACTTCTTGCCATCTTTGGAATAAGCCACGGAGTAAATCTTATCCTTATGCCCCCGCAAAAGTTTTATCAGGATGCCATCGTTTGGGTTGTAGACCATAATATTTTCATCTGCTGCTACTATCAACTGACTTCCATCTGGACTGTAGCATGTGCTGTGTAAGCTAGAAACATATAAATAAATTAATCACAGAATGTTTATGCATTTCTGTAGAATGCCAATGCTTAAAATAGCACATCCACAATATTCTGTTCATCACCAACATAAACTATGGGACCGATTTGGAATGGTCAATGGAAGGGATTTTTAATAACACTGCTTTTTTTGTTCCTCGGTGACTTTTCGCAAGAACTTTGTCGGAAGTATATATATGTATATATAAGAATATATATGTACACCACGTTCATACAATGAAACTACAAAAAGCAAGTATTGTTAAAGACAAGGCTCTCAGAATTTTTGAAATTTTTTAATTAATAGTATAAATAACATACATAATTTTTTTATTTTAATATAATGTATTGTGTGATACGATTAATCGTATAGTAATCGGACAGTAATCGTATCACACTTTTTTTAGAGTATCGCTCGTGTTAAAATGTCGGAGAATCGTAGGTAAAATTGACGGGTTGAAAACCATACTGGTATAAGCAACAAATCAGAAGAAAAGAGAAAATGACATTTTTGTGTTTTATTTTGTAATGGTTTATTTTGTAATTATTAAAAAAAACACGTACATACTTCCAGAAAAAAGTGACTGTTTTAACATGAAAATTTGAACTTAACTTAATAACATTCTTGAAAAAGAAAACAAAATCACTTGTACCACTCTGGTTTTTAATTGGGTATTAATTACGCACTTGTACCATTATGGTTTTAACCCTAGAGTACTAATCATCGCCTGGGAGGCCGCACTCAAATAGTTTTTTCGTTATAATTTCAAAACGTGCCACCGTAACGACTAGAGCACTCACCTCAACTCAGTACCCAACATGACGCGGTGGATAGCGGTTACGCGTCTCGCAAGCTCTCGTAATTCCCGAATTACAGCATGTTGGATCGCTTGGGAGGCGATCATTAGTATTAAAGGTAATTTTTTTTGAGAAAATGTCATTAAAAAATATATTTTTTTAAAGAAAATGTCATTAAAAAGGGAAAACGAAGCATGTGCAACTTTTGCCAAGCAAAGAAAAAAGACGCATGAGTGTGTACTACTGTGTGAATGAAAAAAACCATATTGTCTGGAACATCGATCGCCTAATTGTTTCACTTGTGATAAGAAATAAATAGACAAACTTCAAAGTTATGTGACATAAAAACTGTAATGCTAAATGCTACTTTTTTATAGTGATCTCAACAGACTGATATTGTATTTTAATAAAAATGTTTAGTTTTTAAGATTTTTGCAATAATTACTTTTTTTTATACTCTTAATGTATCTTTGTTTTGCCAAAAAAAGTTAGGTTTGTGTTAAGTTTAAACCACTATTTAAGACTGTGCTGATTTAGAAAACACATTTTTTGTTATTGCATTTAAAAAGGCAGAGGTTGCTCTCTTATGTAAAAAACTTATTTTTCATATTTTAATAAAGACACTTAAAAAAACTACTTGTTTTTTTTAAAGTAGCCTCCCAAGCGATTAGTATTAAGCAGTATAAAAATAAGATTAGTATTCTAGGGTTAAATAAATTGTGATTATGATCACTCCATTTCACTTGTAACTTATTCATTATGATAGAAATCCAACAGACTTTCTTCATCTGTTTCTTCCAGATCTTCTTTCCTTGGACGCCCCCGAGGGCGATTGCCAGACGCAACGGGTTCTGTGCTTTCTGTTGCTTCCTTAGAGTTATATTGTTACTCTGAGGTTGCTTCCAATAATTGATAAAACATGGCACAAAGTCTAACAGAGACGCCAAGTCTTTAATTTTAGGAGCTTTTAATTTATTATGGGCTTCTCTTAGTCGAGGGAGAACCTTTGGAATGTTACCCATTTTGGCATCCATATCTATACGGTGAAATTGTGCTCCCATGTCCATAGATTCATTAAAAAACATACTCTTTGGATTTGTTTCAATGAATCTCATCCACCTCATTTTCAACCAATTAACTTTATCTTTTCTTGTGTCAACTTTTCTATTAATGGTTACACTAGCCATGGACACAAAGTCTTCTGATTTCATCCGAATTACTTTGAAGGTTTTTCCAGTAGATTCAACCAAAGCCATCAATCAAATCTTTGTTGCAAAGATGGAACTGTGACTCCTTTAGAAGACAGGTATTCTTTGCCCGAATTGCGAAGATGTGTGCTTTATATTGTGCTTTACACGCAGATTTTTTTTCCAGTTTTCGGTGTTCTTTTTTCTTTTTACGTGGTGAGCGTTGGTTATCTTCAATTTGTTCAGCGACACCAGAGGGCAGTGGGGTCCTATCACTAGAAGGAGGTGCAGTAGCCCCAATTTTTCAGATGCAATCAAATTTTGATCAGAAGACGACTCACTCTGCTGGTTCCCATGTTTCATCTTCAACCAAATATTAAGATAAATAGTTACAGCCAGATCGGTACAAGTGACTTTCTCCCTCTGATTGATCGTTTGGATACTTGGAATTTTTGCGCCTTCATAAAAACAATCAGTATCATTAGATAGCTTAATTATCTTGTAACAAAAAAATAATCACCCAAAAAAAAACAGTTTTTTAAAACATTTTTTACAAAGTGTCTAAAATTCACATACAAAATGTATGAAAGTGAAATTATCGTCATGTTGAACTTTCAAGATTTTATTTCAATGCTAACACAACATTAAAACATTCAACAAAATATGTATTCATGCAGAATGGTACTTAATCAAACCACTTATCTGCAACAGAGTCGTCACTATCGAATAAAACATTAGATAAATCACTGAAAACAATTGATATTCCACGCCGCGCTGAAATTTTTGTCAGTTGTACCTCTATGGCTTGCGATCAAACTGCACACTACATACAGTGTCAGTTAACCCAACTAATAATAGATGGCGTTGCGATTTTTTCTCGTTTATACCCTTTTGGCACAATGAAAAATACCACCTTTACTATAACTTCTCGCACTTAACTCATTTTTCTAATTTTTGTCACTTATACCGGTATGGTTTTCAACCCGTCAATTGTAGAATCATAAGTAAATTTGTAAAATCGTAGGTAAAGCATTTTAACATAAAATTTTCAGAAAGAGTACGATAACAAAAACTTGATACAAAATAAGACAGAAAAAAAAGAAGAAAAAAATAAAAAAGAAAAAGAGAGAAAAAAGGATATCTAATATTATTTTTGAGAAATATTATATTACCTTACAAAGTTTAATAATTGAGAAAGAAATAAATTTTTTATTGTATTTTTGAATTTAATTCAGTGTAATTTGTTTCCAATCTTATATTAGCGGTTAATTGGTTAAACATTTCGCTCCAATTTATTTGTAAATTTATTGGGCTGTGGTAGGGATGGACATTTAAAATATACATCGATGTTTTTTCCGATGTAATGCATCGATCGGTTGCATCGATGTTAATACGATGTATTGAGAAATACATTGATGTTTCCAAAACATCGATTGTTTTTCGCAATGGACATGTTTAGGCCTAAGAAAACTAGGTAAGTTAAATTCTAGGAAAAATATTTATTAAAATTCACAATCACACAGCAAACACAGCTTTATTTTGTTTACAAATTCCAATATTTTTTTTCAATGCTATGTAAAAACAAAAGTTTATTTAATCTTTTTCCCTTCAATCGGTTTCTTTGCTCAGTCAAAAACTAGCCCTGCCTGTGAAAAGAGTCTTTCTGATGGAACAGATGTGCCAACAATTGTTAAATACTAAAAGCTATTTTGTACAGCTTTGGGAATTGTAATTTATAATCCCTCCATAAATTTTATTTTATATTTAAGGTTTTATTTTTTAAGTTTGACTTTACCGGCTTCACAGCAAAGGGAACATAACCCATTCAGCCAAACCGATAAATGGTAGGCGTTTTATATTGACTGAACTGATTATTACGTTCCGATTCACGAAACGTCGTGAAAGTCACTACAGTCATGAGTGACCTGTTGGTCATACTCATAGACACTCATCTCATAGTTTGCAACATCGATATATATTCGATGTTGAAGTATTAACAATTTATTTATTTATTCATTTCTATGCTCTTACATACAGTTAATAAATACAATGACATACAGTTAATAAATGCAGTTTCAATGACATTAGGTGGAAGTAAAACAAAAAATATTCTTAAAATGAAATATAGTAGGTAGTAGAGTGAAATATGATCGGCAACTGTAAGTAATTGGTTAAAACGAATGTGGTTATGGATTGTGAACACCTCAATGGGAGAACCCGTGCTGAGGTGTATGCATGTATTATTATGCCATCATAAGTGATAGCACAGTATCCCCCTTGAGACTCTCAAGGAGGACTCCGTAGTACCACCCATGGTGGCAGTATTGTACATATAGTAGGTGTAGGTAGCTGTGTGAGATAGTCATCATAATATTATACAGACACAATGTAGTGATTTGTGGTAAGTTGAGCATCATAATATACTAAAGTCGCAATGGATAATACATTATAGTAAAAAGAAAAAAAATAAAGAATATACATAATAATATACAATACATCGGTTCAATACGATGCATCGGTACTATACATCGAGTGTTTACAATACATCAATGTAAATCGTCCATCCCTAGGCTGTGGTGGTGTTACAGCACGGGACAGTTACAAAGCCAAGAATACTTAGTCTATTGCTGTTTGAAAAAAGTGTTAGGTTTTCATTGTTGAAACAATATTTGTGAATTTGTGAAAGGGTTGTTTCTTTAAATAATTAGCAAAGAAGATAATTTATTAAATTTACAATAAGCCGCCGCACTTTTAATAGGCACAGATTTTGGAAAGTACACTATTTTTAAACTTAGTCATTCTAAATTTCGATTACATAAAATTAAAATTAGCTTTCGTCTTGTGAGATTGTACGCCAGAATCACAAACCATGTTACACAAACCTAGCGTAGCCGCTGAACTACTTGAAAACTGGGATGTTTTTCTTGCCTTGACGCGAGTAGGCGTTATAAAGGGGCACTTTCTTTTGTATCACAAACCTAACGTAGCCGCTAAACTACTTGAAAACTGGGATGTTTTTCTTGCCTTGACGCGAGCAGGCGGTATAAAGGGGGCACTTTCTTTAATGTGTGCAAATTATTTTACTATGAATTATCACTATGTGGTTTCTATGGACAAGATTCAATATGGCGTCGGCGTCAAAACGGAAAATTACGCGAATAAAAGTTTTTACGAATATAAATTTAAATGCACGTTTTTCTGCCGTTCTCGACTGAAACAGATGGTTCTTGTGGTAATTAAGTTAAAGGGTAGTTTATTTTTTAAAATATATGCCTATTAAAAGTGTAGTGGCATGCGGCGTCTAGTCGTAAATTTACCGATAATTTAAATAATCCGATTGTGGGGTAATCACATGGTGTATTTAGAAAGATTTTAATTAATGTCCTTTGGATGATTTCTAAAGGCAAGGGAGAAGTTTTTAATGCGCCCCACTTACAACAAATCAAATAAAATCATATACACAGGAAAATTATATTGTATATTGCTACGAGAATCCATCATGAAAACCTGTGGGCAAAATAAAAACAAAAAATGTTTTACTTAAAAATAATGTTTCCTGACTGAATGGGAGATAGCAAATAGGAAACAAAGAGAAACAAAATATAAAAAGAATATTGTAAGACTTACGAAGAATATTCATCACTCACTGCTTCTTGAATTTTTAGCATCCAATTGCGTATCACGCGCATATTTAATAATTTATTGTCAAGTAATCGATTAATTTATTTAGGTATAATTAATATATTGATTGTGGATAACGATGACATTCGATGAAGGCCGGTCAAACGCATACAACAGGTGCCTACTGTTTTTACATCATTAGGCCAGCATGCAACAAAATCAAATATGTTCTCAAATATCTTATTAACAATAATAATAATAACTTGCAAACACAATAAACTTTTACAAAACTTCTGTTACAAATTGAACAATATCAAAATCTAACGCTTGTTTTGACAACTTGTTGTGATGCAGTCGCCATGGAAACGAGAAACCATGTTGGATTTTTGATTGGACAAGATAAAGACGAGTGTATTGTTTGTAGGCGGTTATCTGCGAAGTGAAGACAGCCAGTGACAAGTGAAGTTAAAAAATGTCAAGGGGCTTAAGAGAACAGCTTTCTGCTTTGATAATTTCATGAAGTTTTGGCAATTATCTACTATGCTACCTTTAGGTATTTTTAGTGTCTAGAATTCACGGAACTGAACAAACGTGTGCAACCTTTTCTACAATGTGTACCCTAGCAGGAATAAGGCGGTAGAACAGGGGTCACCAAATGGCGGACCGCGGTCCGGATCCGGACCGCCGACCTATTTTGTGCGGACCTTGTGTTAACAATACAAAATATTTTACCATGCAACTTAAGTACGTAATTTGATAATTTTTTCGGCGCTTTGGCTTTGCTGCCATCGAGTCGCCAACGGATGGACGGGCGCGGAGCGCAAGATCGTCAGAGTTGGTAAGTGGATAAGGGGTGCGAAATTTCACACATCTTGAAAATAAATATACAGGTGTCCGGGGGTAATGTGCATTAACTTCGGGAGGTGATTCTACATCAGTGGCGGACTAAGGGGGGGGGGGGGGGTGCGGCCCGCCCGGGCCCCTGGTCCTGGGGGCCCCCCAAACGCCTCAATGTTCCCTTGACCAAATTCTAAACAAGGCTTTAAGGCACCGCTCTAAAAAATTTCATTTTTTCTTGCTCTTTATTTCATTTTTTGATAGATGCACTTGTTAAAAATGCTCCCACCAAATTTTTTAAGAAATTCTAAAAACTGACGGAGATACAAAATTTTCATAATCAGTCATAATTAGGGCCGGATTAAACATGTCGGGGCCCCTAGGCAATGCACGTCTTGAGGCCTTTACCACAGGGGTCACTAGCCGATGCGTGGCCCCTAGGCAGTGGCCTACACTGCCTTGTGGACAATAGGGCCCTGCCAGGGCCCCCTTAAATATGTCGGGGGCCCTAGTTAATGCACGTCTCGGGGGCCCTTTACCCTAGGGGGCCCTACCCGATGCGGGCCCCCTAGGCAGTTGCCTATACGTCTTATGGATAATTCTGCCCTGGCTATAGTGACTGGATGTTCGAACTGTTTAAGACTTGATGCATGGTGCATGCAAATCAGATGTTGAAAAACGTAGTTTTCAGAAAAACGCGTTCAAAGTTTTGCTGGAGGATAATTCAACACACAAATTGTTAAACAGTTTCATATAAGATGCTGTATCTCCGTCAATTTTACGAATTTCCTTACAAAATTTGGTGAAAGCATTATTAACAAATGCATCTTTTAGAAAAAAAAGTGACAACCTTTTTTTTTAGTGTCCTGGTGCCTTTAAAATATGCTTTGTCCCTATTTAAGAGGTGATTTGGAGTTGGGAGGTCCCATACAAACATCATCCCAACTTTTAAAATAAAAATACTATTACTAATATACTAATCTTTCTAATGTCTGTACAGTTTTAGTTCCTGTTTCACTTACGTTTTGCACTTCATATTATTTTTACTAAAGATTACCTTATCATTACATTTAATATAGATAGTAATAAAATGGGCAAGTAATTAAAATGATTCAGTGGCGGACTAACGGGGGGGCGGAAGAGGCGGCCTCGGGTCCCCAGGGGCCTCCAAACCCCTCCATGTTTCATTGATCAAATCCTAAACAAGGCTTTTTATTTTTTATTTCATTTTCTGAAGTTAACAATGCTCTCACCAAATGTTTTTACAGGGTGTATAGACACTGGATTTTCCCCTACGTGGTGCCATACATTTTCATATCTAAAAAAAAGAAAAATGGTGGACCAGCGAATTTTTTATTCGATTTTTTATGGAAAATTTTCAGCGTTCTTAAAAAAATAGAAGGGGGCCTTTTGTAAAAAAATTCCTATGTGGTGCCATAGTGACTGGATTTTCTGACAGTTTAAGACTTGGTGCATGCAAATCGGATGTATATTTTTTCTAATATGTTGTCAATCAAGTTGAAAAACGTAGTTTCGAGAAAAATGCGTTCAAAGTTTTGCTAAATGAAATTCATCATACAAAATGTTTAAAACTTTCTTTTAATTTTCTTAGAATTTCTTTAAAACATTAGGCGATAGCATTATAACAAATTCATCTTTTAGAAAATGAAATTCAAAAATTGTCATTTTTTTACAGTGCCCTGCCGAGCTATTCTGTCGAGATCGATCTCATACGAGATGTGCTGTCAGATTTGTGCATAGATTTGTGCAATTTTGTGTAATTTTCTATGGTTGTCAAAATGTCAATTGCCTTTTCAATGCTAACTTCGCCGGTTTTAAGTAGTTTAAAATACGAAATACTGTAAAAATGCATGATTATTTATCCACTAATGTATGTTTAAAGTTGTATACCAAGGATTTGACGTTTGCAAAATTTCGTTTCATTTCAAATTCGCATGAATTAGGTAGTTTGTCAAAATTAACCTAAAAATCTATTTTTTTGTACGTAAATAGTTGTTTCTTCTACTAATTTTTGAAATGAAGTGTAATTTCCATAATCTTTGCCTAAAAGTGCGGCGGTTAGCGGTTTTTTCGTCCCCAAATATTCAATTGTTCTACAGATGTAGATTTGCCATCGAGATGTGTATTAAGCTCCTATTTCTTCAAAAGATGTCTAGTAGGAGCCGTGCGATGAGCGGGCAGCTGGAGATTATGATTAGTCGGCCGGAAGAGAGACCGACAATGACTTCGTGGCGGCAGCAGGGAAACGATGGCCGCATCAATAACAAATTGGCGTGGTCTTCCCTGGCGGTCGACCTGAATTCTATGGAGCTGGGGTGCACGAAGAGTGGCGACAAGTGGCAATAGGTTTGCACTCATTATATTATTACCACTATTATGTTTCTATTATTGCAACGAGGTACAGACTTCAATTGGATTACGGATTGAAATAAAAAAATTAGGTAAATTTACGACTAGACGCCGCATGCCACTACACTTTTAATAGGCATATATTTAAAAAAAATAAACGGTAATTATCAGTTCGGACTGGCCACGCTTATTACGAATAATTTTTAGAAAAAAACTTTAGATTCGCCTTAATTACTATAAAAGGAAACTTGTTGGCTTTGGGGTGGTGGAAAATAATGCATTTTAATTTTCAATTGCATAAAACCAAAATTTTCTTCGCGATCCAACACAGCGAAAATCCGCAGCCGTACCTGTCACTGTGATGTTGGTATCCTTTATAAATTAACAAGAGCTAATACGACCGTAGCCGACTTCGCGGGATACCTACATAAAATACCGCGAATCACAAACCATGTTACACAAACCTAGCGTAGCCGCTAAACCACTTGAAAACTGGGATGTTTTTCTTGCCTTGACGCGAGTAGGCGTTATAAAGGGGCACTTTCTTTTGTATCTCAAACCATGTTACACAAACAAGCCCGCTAGACAAATTTCATAATTACGCGCCTTATCCCACGAAGTCGGCTACAGTCGTATTAGCTCTTGTTAATTTATCAAGGATACCAACATCACAGTGACAGTTACGGCTGTGGATTTTCGCTGTGTCGGTCGCGAAGCGAATTTTGGTTTTATGCAATTGAAAATTAAAATGCATTATTTTCCGCCGCCCCAAAGCCAAAAAGTTTCCTTTTATAGTAATTAAGGCGAATCTAAAGTTTTTTTCTAAAAATTATTCGTAATAAGCGTGGCCAGTCCGAACCGATATTTACCAAATAAACTACCCCTAAACTTAATTACCACAAGAACCATCTATTTCAGTCGAGAACGGCGGAAAAACGTGCATTTAAATTTATATTCGTAAAAACTTTTATTCATGTAATTTTCCGTTTTGACGCCTACACCATATTGAATCTTGTCCATAGAAACCACATAGTGACGTATATCAGTAGTGCCAACCAAACAAAACAAATTCATAGTAAAATAATTTGCACACATTAAAGAAAGTGCCCCCTTTATAACGCCTGCTCGCGTCAAGGCAAGAAAAATATCCCAGTTTTCAAGTAGTTTAGCGGCTACGCTAGGTTTGTGTAACATGGTTTGTGATACAAAAGAAAGTGCCCCTTTATAACGCCTACTCGCGTCAAGGCAAGAAAAACATCCCAGTTTTCAAGTAGTTTAGCGGCTACGCTAGGTTTGTGTAACATGGTTTGTGATACAAAAGAAAGTGCCCCTTTATAACGCCTACTCGCATCAAGGCAAGAAAAACATCCCAGTTTTCAAGTAGTTTAGCGGCTACGCTAGGTTTGTGTAACATGGTTTGTGATTCTGGCGTACAATTTCACAAGACGAAAGCTAATTTTAATTTTACGTAATCGAAATTTAGAATAAAATATTTTCCACTTCCCTCAAAGCAAATAGTTGCCTTTTAATGTAATTACGGTGAATCAAAAGGTTTTTTAAAAAAAAAGTGCATATTAACCGTTGCCAGCGATCTCCAAAAAGTACCGTGATTTTTGCCATATAGCAATCTTTTTTTAATATTATGAAAATTTGTCCTGACTGAAACCGATGTTTTCTGCGGTAGCTAAGCTTAAAAATAGTGTACTTTCCAAAATCTGTGCCTATTAAAAGTGCGGCGGCTTATCCATAAATTATTTTGAAAATTTGTACGGTAACTTTAGTTAGTACCTTCCTAGAATATGTGTGATTTTTGCCATATAGCAATCTTTTTTTAATATTTATCGATCGGTACCCTGCAAATAGTGGAAGTTGTTCAGAATGCAAAATAAAGTAATAGGAAACGTCAGCCGTAACGAGAAATTACGTACAAAATTTTTTGTTAATAAAATGTAAATTTAAATGCATATTTTTCCACCGGTCCTGACTAATACCGATGTTTTTTGCGGTAACTAAGTTTAAAAATAGTGTACTTTAAAAAATCTGTGCCTATTAAAAGTGCGGCGGCTTATCGTAAATTTAATAAAAATTATATTTTCATTCTTTATTGATATAATTTGAATTTTATTATATTTTCTGTAGTACAAAAATGTCTCTTTATTTCAGAAGTGGAGGGATCAGAGAAATGGTGTCAAAAAAAAAGCATCTGGCTTGCGATCGGAGATGATGAAGAGCGGAGGTGGCCCCAGCCAGGCACAACCCTTGACTCCGTTGGAGGAAAGGATGCTGGCCATCATTGCGGCCGAGGCAGTATATGGACGTACTGCCACGGAGTCCGTACCTGTAAGTTAACTAATTATTACTGTCATATGATAGTATTTCACCATCCTCTCGATAGCTTACCCATAGGCCAAAGGAATATGTATATTTTCGAATTCCAATTTAAGATTTATTTCCTTATAAAGTCGGAGCTTACTATTCTACACCTACTCGAACTTGAGAACGGTGACTACAAATCGGATAAGTTAGCCAAGTTTTCTACCTATAGCGAAGTATTTATTCATTATTTATAAGTATACATTATCCTACGGATAAGCTATCAAGAGGATGGTGAAATACCCCCTAAGTAAGTTATTATTATCTCTTAAGCTTAATAATATAGTTATATTATTATGAAAATCATGTTGACATAAAAGTGTAGCTGGAGAATATGTTGTAAATAGACTGAGTTGTTTGGCGGTCCGTTCTCTCTGCCTACCCCTGCGGTGAAATGACTTGATGTTTAGACAATTAGTAAATTACCAACGGTTCCTGCTTTTAGTTGCAAATTATTTAGAACTTCATTGTTGATATCATTCATCGACATGCAATATAAAAATACTATGTGACCCGGTCACACGTTGCTGTGGCTAACGAAACACAATGCCATTACCCAACCTTTATAACCAACGCCATCTGTTAATTTGGATACATATCAAATCCACACCGCCCGCTTGCCAGCCCCGCTCCCTTTATATACTATATTATTACAGCACCCTTGAGGTGATTTTTCACAAAAACGGCGCTATACAAATTATCCAATTATTATTAGTATTATATCAACCAATTTACACAAAACCCTGATGCCTAAACCTACCTCATGAATCACTCTATCTATTGGTGAAAACCTCATGAAAACCCATTGCGTAGTTTAAAAGATCTAAGCGTACAGACAGCGGGAGCGACTTTGCTTTATACTGTGTAATAGATAACTGCTTGTGGTATATTTGATGCAGCTTTCAAAGAGAATACAAGGGTGTGCATTGCTCAGATACAAGATAAGCTAATACCTTTCGACTGTTGTTGCAGATTGATTTCATAGTGGAAACAAGTACACCACCATCATCACCATTACCGGAGGTGGAACACTTGCTACAACTGGAAGTGGAGTACGTGGCCCCATGTCCTGTAGAGGCAGTCCCGCTTGCAAGTAACCGTAAGTACTAAAGCACTGAAATACTAAGTAGTGAAGAGTGTTTTCAAATACTATAAAATGGTATGTGACAAATAACAAAGGTTAAAATATTTATTGACTATTTTGTTTCAGCGAATAGAAAGGCGCTCTCCGTAGAAAAGCTTTTGATATTGTTAGAGGAAAGCAGAGAGTGGTGAGGGGCGAGGCAAGAGAGGAAAAGCGGCTCTGCCTGGAAGAGAGGCAGGAGAAGAGAGGGAGAGGCAAGAAGAAGAGAGGAGAGGCAAGAAGAGAGGCGAGAGAGAGAGAGAGAGAGAGAAAAGAGAGGAAGCTCAGCCTAAAGGAGAGTAGACAGGCGGCTGATAATGCAGGTAATTTTAAATGAATATTTGCAACCTTTGAAAGATGAATTTATTTTGATTAATTAGGATAAATTTATAAAAATGCCCTTATACATTTTTATATAAATTGGTGACAATCCTACACCTAGCAATTTGACCTTGTTATCATCAAGGTTGTCGTCATCTGCATGGAGTCCTTCAGCAATTCGCCTCAAATTATCTTTGACACACAAGTCTGCTGATTCTGGCATTTATAATTTTAATAGTCATCAGGGGAGTATAATGAAGTACCCGATGCTTGAGTATACAGCTTCTTAGTTAGCTTCTTAGTTTCTTCTTTCTGTGTCCCGAGTGTTAGCGTGGTCCTGAGGTAAGACTCTTGACTCACAATCCGAAGGTCGCAGGTTCGAACTCGGCATGCGCAAATAAATTTTATTGGATTGATTACCCCTTTCACAATTAATTAATTAAAAATAGTATATAGTATATTTGCGGCATGTTCCAGAGTGGAAGATACTCAGTATCGCCCTGGTGTAAGACTACTGTTCAGAATTGAAACGTTGCTTGAAATGGCTTTAGCAGTATTTGGTGACCAGATCTGAATAGCCAGGTACTTGCCCACCTTCCTCTTCCCCATCTTCTTCCCTTCCTCGCTACCTTCAGCTTCACGACATACCCCAATTGGGGATGCCATAGTCTCACTGGATCCAGATGGGAGCTGTTCGGGATTCTTGTGCGGTATTCATATAAAAAAAGACTAAAGTAATGCTCAATGCATTTCCGGGCCTTGCAATGTATATTCTGTATACCTATGTGGATTCTTGCGAACCGGGAACTGCATTTAATATTGGCGTTATCACGTACGGACGCAGTAGAAATGCCTTCGATGCATCCCACCACTCCTGGAAATTGAAATTTTTCGTCTAAAAAGTCTAAAATAAATAACAGTACATAATATATTATACAACTAATGGGGTATATTTTATTTGTTTCAGAATCACACACACACTGTACACCATTTTTGGGATTTGCAACAAAATATATTTTTTACTAAAACATACCCTTTGTTTAACTTTATTTCGTTGTATGTTTACATACTCTGTATGTACTCTGCCAATAAACTATCCAATAGGGATGCAATAAGGACACTACTGGACTGATATGACGACTAACAGCCGTTTGCGATACACAGATGTGTGTAGCATAATTACATGAATCTACAAATTCTTTCAAAGATAAGCAAACACTTCTTTAATTAACTGCATTGTCAGCCACCTACTCTCCTCCAGGCGGAGGTCCTTCTCCTCTCTCTTCTCCCACCTCTTCTAGACAAAGCCACCTTTCCTCTCTTGCCTCTCCCCTCACCTCGCTCGCCACTCTACTTTCCTCAACCAACAGGAAACACTCTTCTGTGGAGAACTTTTCTATTAGCTGAAACAAAATAATCAATAATTAATTACTTTAACATTTGTTATTTGTCTCTAAGCATTTTTTTATATTATTTCCAAACTCTCATTACTATTTATTATTTCGGTGCTAAAGTACTTTTTTTTACATTAACTCCACACAGGAGGCCCCGAGGAAAATAATTTCCCTCAGGGCCTATGTCATCTTTGAAGATGCTGTGTGGAGGGTCTTATTGAGGAAAGGAAGGAGTGAACAAGGGTCTTGAAGAGACCCATGTTGTAGGAGGGAGGAAACAGAGGCCGGCAAATCGTTCCGCAGCCGAGCATAGAAACGACCCGTTCTCATGTGACTAATGACAACCGTGTACAAATGTTGGGCGCGTGTTTCCCAACTATGCACCGGTGCCGAGGCGATCAATGACGCTAGTTCCTCTTCCATTGTAATACCGATAGAACAAGGACAGCTTTCCCACCTGACGCCTATGCTCTAAAGATTGCAGTCCGTCTGTTAAGATGGGAGAATCTATCAAACAGACCGCCTGTTTCTACAAGAGTCGAGTGTTTTTTTCAGGTATTTTGGAGCTCCAGACCAGAGGTGGCTGCCAAATTCAACTGTGGGGTGCACTTTTGCGATTTGTACAGGGTTAGCAGTTGTGTACTATTAAAGTATCTATGGGCCCTGTACAGTATGCCCAGTTTCTGAAAGGCCAACTTAACTCTGGTTTCGATGGAGCCCCCATATTTCAAATACCCTTACGGGCATTTGAAAGAGGGACCTCCTCATCAGTGCTTGGAACATCGGACGACGTTAACTTGCTCCATTTCCAGTGATGATGATGATGGCGGAGTCCTCGATTCCAATAGGAAATGAAACTACAACAACCGTTCCTTTTGACGGTTGTTGTAGATTCACTTCCTATTAGAATCGAGGACTCCACCATCATCATCATCACTGAAAATGGAGCAAGTTAACGTCGTCCCATGTTCCAAGCACCGATGAGGCAGTCCCTCTTTCAAATGCCCGTAAGGGTATTTGAAATACGGGGGCTCCATCAAAACCAGAGTTAAGTTGGCCTCTCAGAAACTGGGCATACTGTACAGGGCCCGCAGATACTTTAATAGTACACAACTGCTAACTCTGTACAAATCACAAGTGCGCCCCACGGTTGAATTTGGCAGCCACCTCTGGTCTGGAGCTCCAAAATACCTAAAAAAAACCCTTGACCCTTGCAGAAACGGGCGGTCTGTTTGATAGGTTCTCCCATCTTAACAGACGGACTGCAATCTTTAGAGCACAGGCGTCAGGTGACATTTTGACAACCATAGAAAATTACACAAATCTATGCACAAATCTGACAGCACATCTCGTATGAGATCGATCTCGTGTCACAATAATTACAGAATAGCTCGGCTGGTGCCTTAAAACCTTGTTTAGGATTTGATCAAGGGAACACGGAGGCGCTTGGAGGCCCCCCAGGACCAGAGGCCCGCGTGAACTGAATAAAAATCTTGTAAAATTACATCAACTTTTTTTGGGGGGGGGGGCCTCATTCAGCTTTGCCGCCCTGGGCCTCTGACAGGCTTAGTCCGCCACTGTTTTACATGATAGTAAAGTAAAAAAGATAACAATTATTACAAGCAATAATTGTCAGCCTGAGACACTCATTTACATTGAAAAATCTTCCGAGAAAAGATACTTGCCGCCAACGGGACTTGAACCCGTGTCCTTCCGATTGCCGGTCGAATGCTCTGACCACTGAGCTATGGCGGCTTATCAAATACCCGCCAAATAATTCAATATATACTAGTGTTTCATTCAACAATTACTGCTTGTTATATTTTTTTTTTTTTTTTTACTAGAGCTTTTTTACTACTAACAACTGCTATCTTCTTGCAATTGTCATTATCTGGAAAAATACTTTTTTTTATTAATAATTGTTACCCTAATAATGTAATGTAATAATTTTTACCCTTTGTGCTATGCATAAAAATCTTGTCTAAACGTTAGTTTATAAATTAAAAAATAGTAAAAAAGATACTTAACTTTTTTCGAAATTCCAACTTTTAGTGGTAGTTTTGTGGTAAAAAGATAAAATTTGACCGGCGTGCGCGGCCAGCTTTATTATTTTCCGCTGTTACGATACGGGCCAACTACCACCATACAATGTTGTCACGATCGTGCCCGGCAGGCCACCGGCAAGTAATATCGTACCTCACACTAAGGATTTTTAGTAGGTAGGTCTTTTTGTATGCGAAAAAAAGTGTTGGAATTTCGAAAAAAGGTATTAATCTTTTTTACTCCTACCATCATGTAGAATCACCTCCCGAAGTTAATGCACTTTACCCCCGGACACCCTGTATAATAATAAATATATAAATAAACTAGCTGACCCGACGAACTTCGTACCGCCTCAGAATCAATAACTGTTGAATTAAATTAAGTATTTTTATTAAGTTAAAAATTACACAATGAAGCAATTATCGATGCCTAACTGTCCGTGTTTTGTTTTTGTCAGTATCAGAGATGGCGTTGTGTATGAATTTATATTTTTTGTGATTTTCTTACTTTTCCACTTACTTACGGGAATTTTTGAAAAGAAGCGGGTACGGGTGCCGCCGCGCCGGGAACCATTTATTGGATAACTAACACCTCTGCCATAGGTCACCCCAAGCGGTTCGCTACGTTTGGTGATGTAGCAAGGGTGACTTTTTTCCGGGTCTTGGCGGCGGATGCGTCTGCCCACCTGCTGCGTGGCGGACCGGATCGAGAGAGACTGGTTGAGGGAGGCCTTTTGACCTTTCCAGCCGGATTCTCTCGACCAATGGGTCGAAAGAGTCTGGCTGGAAATGTCAAGGTAAAAGGTCAATTCCGCTCAAGGCAATGGTCTTGCACCGCAGTTGGAGGGATGGATTCACTCCCGGATACAATGACCTCCAGATTCCTACCCACCCTTCATGCCTTTTTCCTTCCCATTTTTTTACTCAACAGAGGTGCATATGGTACCACCCAACGATTGTCAATGTCAATGTCTACGTTACTGATATTTTTAATGAATGATTGTCCGCCATTATCGGTATTTCTTCGACGATATATTGCATATCCTTCAACATGTGTGACCGTATCGTTGGTGAAATCTTTAATAAAACCCTTTGTACAATTTCCGTCTACCATGCAAGGTGATGAACGATTCAAATTACTGCATGGACCGTGAATCATGTTTGTAGTAACAATATCAAACAGTAATTGATTAGTAAAAAATTTAAAATTAGAGAAAAGAGGCCGGCTTCGTTCTCATCGGGTCAGAAGTGACACCGGTTTGAATTACTAATATCACTTTTAAAAAATAGGGGTTAATGGTAGAAGGGTGAAAATTTAGGGTTGCATGTATTTTTTAATGCCTCACCATAAAAAAAATAAAAAATTTGTCCAAAAAAAAAAAAATAAAAATTCAGAGTGGAACACCCTTTACTTTTAGGGGTATGAAAAATAGATGTTGGTCGATTCTCAGACCTACCAGATAAGCACACAAACTTTCATCAAAATTGGTCCAGCCGTTTCGGAGTATGATAACAAACACCGTGACACGAGAATTTTATATATTAGATATATAGGGTTATCGTATCCCATAACTATGTCAAAAGTAAAAGATCACACGGATGGCATTTCTAAGGTGTCACTTAGATTATAAAATACAATCATATTTTAATGAAAACGGGCACTTAAATGGCAAACAATAATGTTGTGATCAAAACGGTGTCTTTTATATTTATTTCATAATTATTTGATAGGCACTTTAATATTGTATAAGAAAGATTCGCTTTAATGTAATCGCTTATAAATCTTTGTTTTTTCATTAAGTTATTTTTATACATATGTAGCAATCAGACGTGCTACGTAAACGTGTAAAAGAAAACACTAAAATTAACTGTTGATAGTTTTTTACTAAGAAATCAAGTTTTCAATATTATCGGAATACGTAAGTGGAGCGGCTCGCCGTATACCAGCTCGGCCGAGGTGGTAGCGAGGTCGTCTCTCCAGGCTGCTCTAATTCCCATTAAAACAGTGGGAAGCACTTCGGTCCAGCGGTCCTACTGGTGGCATTTGATCGCTGCCTTGAGCTGGCGGTGTAGCCTTTCCACCATGCCGTTTGTTGCAGGGTGGTATGCGGTGGTATGAATCTGAGTCGTACCTGCCAAGCAGTTCAATTGCCTGAACAGCCTTGACTCGAATTGTCTTCCCTGGTCAGTGGTGATTCGAAGCGGGGTTCCGAACCTGGTGATCAAACCCTGGTAGAATGCGCGCGCCACCGTTTCTGCTTCTTGGTCCTTGATAGGAAACGCTTCTGGCCATCTCGTGAACCGGTCTACGCATGTAAGGCAGTACCGGCATCCTTCTGACATGGGCATGATGATGATGTCGATATGGACATGTTCAAATCTGGATGAAGTTCTAGGAAAGGTTCCAAGGGGTGCTGACACGTGTCGTGACACCTTGCTGTTGGCACTGCAGGCAGTTGCGTGCGAGTTTCCTTGTGTCAGCTTTGATGGCCGGCCAGACATAACGTTCAGTTATGAGTTTGACCGTTGCCTTGATGCCTGAGTGAGCCAGCTGATGGACCGCATTGAAAGCTGCAGAACGGAATTTCTTTGTGATGAAAGGTCTGGCTATATTTGTCGATAAATCGCAGTAGAGTTGAGTGTCGATGCCGGGAATGCAGACGACCTCCGTAGTCCAGTGGGTAAGACTCTTGACTCACAATCTGGAGGTCGCGGGTTCGAACCCGGCATGCGAAAATAAATTTTATTTTATTGATTTGTGTTATTTCACGATTAATTCATTTAAAATAATATATAGTATATTTGCGGCATGTTCCAGAGTGGAAGATACTATCAGTATCGCCCTGGTGTTTGACTACCATTCAGAATTGAAACGTTGCTTGAAAATGGCTTTAGCCGTATTTGGTGACCAGATCTGAATAGCCAGGTACTTCCCAACCTTCCTCTTCCCCACCTCCTTCCCCTCCCCACTACCTTCAGCCTCACAACATACCCCAATTGGGGATGCCATAGTCTCACTGGCTCCAGACGGGAGCAGTTGAGATTCTTGTGCGGCATTCACTGTAAAAAAAAAAAATGCGCACCTTAGCTGGAGGTTAGAACCTCCCTGTAGGCACTTTTCCAGTTCCGTGTCGTTCACTTGGTCAGCTGCTAGCGCTATGTAATCCAAGGGAGCGCGAACTGTCTCGACCCTGGAGAGGGCATCTGCGACGATGTTATCTTTACCTGCCACGTGGCGAATGTCGGTGGTGAACTGGCTGATATAGTCTAGGTGACGGAATTGTCTCGGTGAGCACTTGTCAGCCTTTTGCTGAAAAGCGAAGGTGGTGGGCTTATGGTCAGTGAAGATGGTGAACATCCTGCCCTCTACCATGTATCTGAAGTGTTTTACAGCGAGGTAGATGGCCAGGAGCTCTCTGTCATAAGCGCCGTATTTTCGCTCGAAATATTGAAATTATGTTGACTTTATGTTTCTACCATACAAAACGCCAATTTCATATGCAAGGACCTAATATTATATGAAAAGTCTGGAGCAGAAAGTAACAGCTGTAAAAAAGTACTTACCAGTTTAAAATTCCCCTCGTATAGTCTGTCAAAAAAGAGTAGAAAATATAAAAACTGGAACTACTAAATTTGTAGACTGGCAACACCAATTTAACTGTCAAATATTTTTTTAAAGTGCAATGACACTGAATGTATAGAACACAATAAACCACAATTAAAAAAAAAACATTTTTTCTTCATGACATAAATTTGATTAAAATGTGATTTATAAAGCGATTTGCTTTAATTTAATTTAACATAAATTTGAATTTAACAATAGATAGAAATGAAGAATCACTAATGGTGAGTTTAGTTATACTACTTTTAGATCTGAATGAGTTAAATATATTCAGATCTAAAATTAGAGACGTGATCTAAAGCCCAGGCAACGCTAGGTACTTTATCTGGTATTAAACAAATATGAGCAATTTCTAAACTGTGCTTTATATTTTATTACATTATAGTTATTCTTCATTATGTTAACACAAAATTTCAAAGGTATAATAATAATATACCTAGATGCAATTCTAATTTTGAGATCGGCGAGTGATGCAATGAAAAAATATTTTTTCCACTATTATGCCTTTTTAATTTTTTATAAAAATGTAGGTTACACAGCTTTACTTGAGTTATGTGTTTAGTATTGCCATTTGATCAACAGTGGCGCCCTCATATACACGGTGTCCGGAAACTCGTAGTACAAGCGGGAAACTAGTAAATCTGTGATCTTCATTTTCATCACATTCGGAGTCGATTTGTGATATAACTTTTTTGATTTGAGCTTTCGTTTTCGAGTAAATCGGGTCTGAAGTTGGAATTTCTTGGTTAAATTTGAAAAAAAAATTCACTAGGGGGTTGATTTCAGCTGTGTAATGTCTTATAAAATGCATCGAAGGGTAAACCGGCCTCAAAATTTTTTTTAACCCTTGAGTTGCCGAAAAAATGGAAAAATAAAAAAAATTTAATATTAAAATCGAAATGTTCAGATCGAAAAAAATAAGTTTTTTGGGTTCTCTACGTGATGTAGATTCACCAGTTTCCCGCTTGGGCTTAAGTTCGGTTTATGGGCGAAATTCCTAAAAAATAAAACTAGTTATTTTTATACTAATTTGGGGTCGGGGAATCCGAATCTGAAAGAATTAGGCGGCGGCAAGCAATATTAACTGAATTACAGGACTTTAAAAATTTTTATACACATACAGGAAAATAGCCATTTTGGAAGCATTTTGATTCCTAGAAAATCAAACTAGTTATTTTTATACTAACTATGGGCCGGGGAATCCGAATCTGAAAGAATTAGGCGGCGGCAAGCAATATTAACTGAATTAAACGACGTTAAAATTTTCTATACACACACACATGAAAATAATCATTTCGGAAGTATTTTGACACGCAGTACAAAGATCATAGAAAAACAAGAAATATACAAAAACATGTGCCGGCAGTGTTACCAGCTCTCAAAAATATTTATCTCTATATCAATAATTTCCGACACGATAATTCTTCACATAACACATTAACCTGATGAATTACGACTATCTCAACGGCGTATTCTTAAACCAAAAGTATGAAAATTCGTAGTCTTAAAAATGCGTAACCTAACCTAACCTAACGTTAGGTTTGTGTAACATGGTTTGTGCCCCTTTATACCGCCTGCTCGCGTCCCTAACCTAACCTAACCTAACGCTAGGTTTGTGTAACATGGTTTGTGCCCCTTTATACCGCCTGCTCGCGTCACGGCAAAAAAACATCCCTGTTTTCAAGTAGTTTAGCGGCTACGCTAGGTTTGTGTAACATGGTTTGTGCCCCTTTATACCGCCTGCTCGCGTCACGGCAAAAAACATCCCTGTTTTCAAGTAGTTTAGCGGCTACGCTAGGTTTGTGTAACATGGTTTGTGCCCCTTTATACCGCCTGCTCGCGTCCCTAACCTAACGCTAGGTTTGTGTAACATGGTTTGTGCCCCTTTATACCGCCTGCTCGCGTCACGGCAAAAAAACATCCCTGTTTTCAAGTAGTTTAGCAGCTACGCCGGGTTTATGTAACATGGTTTGTGATACAAAAGAACGTGCCCCTTTATAACGCCTACTCGCGTCAAGGCATAAAAACTCCACAATACTAGTTGGTGTACCTCCCTAAAATATTTGAGAATCAATTATAAAAAATAAGTACTTAAAATATAAACATGTTATTTTACGTTATAAATATTACTGCTTAATGGCAACACTTAATTTTGTGTGGTAAAAACATCTATGTTATCGTGTTTTTCTATGATCTTTGTACTACATGTGTCAAAATACTTCCGGAATGATTATTTTCATGTGTGTGTGTATAGAAAATTTTTAAGTCGTGTAATTAAGTTAATATTGCTTGCCGCCGCCTAATTCTTTCAGATTCGGATTCCCCGGCCCATAGTTAGTATAAAAATAACTAGTTTGATTTTCTAGGAATCAAAATGCTTCCAAAATGGCTATTTTCCTGTATGTGTATAAAAATTTTTAAAGTCCTGTAATTCAGTTAATATTGCTTGCCGCCGCCTAATTCTTTCAGATTCGGATTCCCCGACCCCAAATTACTATAAAAATAACTAGTTTTATTTTTTAGGAATTTGGCCCATAAACCGAACTTTACCCCCCGCTTGTACTACGAGTTTCCGGACACATTGTATTTTCTAATCTTATTTGACAAACTGTACCTAGTTTGTAGTGAGGATTGGTAATATTTTGTAATATTGTAACATTTTGCAGATTTTTTTTGGACTGGTGTATTGCTATGACAACACCATTATTTATTATTTAAAATGTCATAATTTTTTTAATCATCATAAAATGTAAAAATATTAAAATTCCTGTAAAAATATTACAAATTCAAGTTTTCATAACTATTTATAAAAGTCACATAAATTTAAAATGAGTGATCATATTGATTTGGGAGATGAAAGTGGGGAAGAAGAAGAAGGGGAAGAATCAGTGGCTGAAGATGAAGAAGTTATCATTCCCCCACCTCCTCCACCAGACGACGTGCAGCTGATAGAAGATTCTTTTGGCTTTAGTCATGCTTCTCTAACAGAAATAATCCCCACCAAGAGATTCACATGGATTACCAAAAATAAAATGACCTTGCAATTGATCACGTATGGAGCAACCATCACTTGTATACAAGTCCCAGACAGGCACGGAGATGTTGTTGATGTTGTGTTGGGATTCGAGAAGGTTGACCATTACGTTGATAATGCCAATTATTTCTTTGGATCTACGATCGGTCGTGTGGCAAATGTCATTCAAGACAGTTGCTATTCAGTCGGAAGTGAAATTATCGAGTTGAGTCAGAATAGTGGGTCTGGCCATCACAGTAATGGTGGAAATCATGGGTTTGATAAAGTTATTTGGGATTGGAGCGTCGAAGGCAAGAAAGTGACACTTAGCTATTTATCCCCCGATGGAGAAGAGGGTTACCCGGGAAGTTTGCTGACTCAGATAACTTATGAGGTCACAGTAGACAATACTGTTAAAATTAAAATTCGATCCACTACAACCAAACCGACTCCGGTTAATATATCAAATAGCATATATTTCAATTTGGCAGGTCATGTAAGTATTTGATGCCTTAGTTCTGTTAATTTCTGTTTTAGTTTTGTACGATTTGATTGTGTAATATACTGTTTTCTTTTCTTAAAGCATGCTGGCCGATGCTCATTGTATAACCACATTTTTACAATAAACGCGGACAAGTATACTCCCGTAACTGATGAACACATTACAACCGGTAGGTAACCTCTGAATTATGAAATAAACTAATTTATCCCAGATTATTTTATTGACATTCCAACGATTAACTAATTAAAATAATTTTGTCTCAAACCATCTGACAGTATTAATGGCCTAGCGACTGTACAATTGAAATTTAAGAACCCGGCTCGAGTACATCTAACGCCGCACCTTATTTGTTTGTTTTGACTTTCATAATAGAACCGAATTAGAGTAAATGCCAAAAGATGGCGTCACTTACATTAACATCTAGTGAGAGGGTGTTGGCCAGCAGGCATCAGTACTATTGGATTCGTACTTTCATGGATCTCTATCTCTCCGAGTATGGAGGGATGGATGGTATGATTATTATTGCAATTGGCAGTTATGAATAATAATGCCACGTTGTCATTTTTACCATGCGTCTATGTATATATTATATATGACTTCATTGCCTGTCATGCTTACTTTTTCCCGGTGACTAGCTGTCACTGGATAAGAGGAACCAGATATTTTTGGGACTAGTTTCTATCAGATTTATAAAATGGTCACCAACACTTAAACTGGGCGAAGCCGAACCAAAAGCTGCTTGCAGGGCCTAGCAGCAAAAACCTGCGGAGCTGGTTTTTAAGTGCTAGTTCTTGCATTAAGTCAATTTGAATCTTTCACAACAGGCCACTTGTATGACATTTTTTAAAAAAAAAATTCTGGTTTAGGCAAATATTCTAAAACATTCCGTATTTTTTTTTTAATCGTATTTTTGAAACCCTGGAGATTTTTTTTAAATTTCAATCCGAAAAATCAGACCATTTTTTATAAACCGGAAAGACCGGACATAATTTTGTAGGTGCGAAAAAACGATAATTACATAGCCGAAAATCATTTTAAAAAAAAAAACGTTTTCCACACGAATGGCACAGGAGAATAACAAGGCATACCAAAAATATTACATCTTATAAATATTTTTTTCCTTGATCTTATTGATCTTCATTTTCATCTTATTGATAATAAATCATTATAATGTACAACGTCTATATTACTAAATCCAATGTAATATACTTGTACTTGTAAATTATAATAATAGTAAGAATATTATAAAATTTGATTTTGTTAAAATCAGCACCATAACCATTATACCTCTAAAACACGTACCGACGTCTAAAATGTACGGGGTTCTCTTCAGAACATCTGTCAAAAAGTCAAACCAAATGATAAGTTCGCAGAGAACAAACACTAAATCTAGTGAACGTTAAATGTCAAATTCAAAAATTCGCCTGAAATCAAAGTGATGCCATATAAAAAAAATAAATCAGTGTGAAATTTTACAAAATTAATAGGAACATTTTCGGAGACGGGAAAATTTTCATGTAGTGACGTCATGAGGCCAAATAATGGATTTATTTATTTAAAAATAAAAAAAAATTTACTAACATTTTCATAATCTTAGTAAAAAGATCTATCCACACGATTTTTTCCAAGTCCTTATGAAATCCATGCAAGTGGCCTTTTGTCAAATGGGACAATTGTATTTTGATTCCTGCTTGATCTGCTCTTCATAAATGATTTTATTTATTAACCAGTCATCGTCATCTTATTCTCCTTGTCATATTCGCTCGAAGACCCATCACTTGGAGTAGGCCCCTGAGCTACTTCTGCGGTCTGTCCCAGCCTGTTGCAGGCCCAGCCTCTCCTTTCACCACCTCTGGAGTTGCTTTCTCCAAAGAATATACTCACATGAAAAATACATTTGGCGTACTCCTCGACCTAAAGCCTTCGACTCCATAAACCACTCACATTTTTTGGCAAACTAGTTAATATAGGGATTACTGATAATGAACTGACATTTTTAAAAAGTTGCATGGAAAATAATTATAACGTTCTAAATTCACGCATTAGAACCCAAAAATCCATCATGAAAATTATATTGAAAGTCCATTTAAGAACTAGTTTTGAAGAAATCTTCAACAATCTTAACATTATCAATAGAGAACTCCGGTCTATTTTTTTATTTTTTTTATTGAATAATGACATTCTCACTTAAATAACTGTATATATTATATATTTTTTAGAGTTAGTTTTAATAGTTAAAATAATTGTCAAAGCTTTAATTTTTCAAGATCCTCCGAAAACCACCGCATGTGTATTGAATCGCGTGACGTCATTGACTCCTGAAAAGTTATTTTTATTTTCAACAGGTGTTGTCATTTTGTATGATAATTATACGAAAGAAAGATGATACTATTCGATAAGTTAAAACATTATTTAGGTGGAATTATTTATTCATTATATTATATTTATTATATTATTATATTTTTGAATATTATTATGGGAGAGTGGTATAAAAAATATTTGAAATTATTATTTTTTTAGCTTTTAAAATCAATTTTATCCAAAACGAAGAATCACCCACAAAAGTGTAGGCAAACGATATCAGCCGATCGATTGCGGCCATTTTGATTGGGCCGTGGAGCAGTAGGTAGCATTATGATAAAGCATATTTATATGGTTTTTTTCGTACAATTTTAAGTTTTTCAATATTTTAATTAATAGAGATACCTCTATTTTTGATACTGAATTATTTAGGCCTAAATAATGTTTCAATAAACACAACAACTAAATCTCTATAAACAGTAGATATGTAAATAAACGAATAAATTAATACGATGGCTTGTGTCATTCCTACAATTCCGTATATTTCCCATCCACTGATTTTACGGTGAAGTCACGACACGAGGAACAGTGACGTCACCACTAACCATTTCAGTAATGCCAACTTGACGCTGTATTTTGACGACCCGATTAAAAATGGACCTTTTAATAATTTTTTAAAAACTCTGCATTTAATATTATTAAATAAAACTTATATATTCAGAATCAGCGTTTATTGGTCTATATGAACATATTTTTTTAAAGCTATAATATTTTTCACTGGAGTTCCTCATTAAACAACTCAATTCTAAAACAATACTTCATAAATACAAGAAATAACAACAAGTATGCGTAATATTAGAAACAATAGATCTCTAAGTCAAAAACATATGTTACAAGTGTTAATAAAAATGGTGGCCCACAGGTGAAATAATGCCAGTTGGAGGAACCCTGTACGACTTCAGAATACCGAGGATGCTCTCAGAAGTCCTGACTAAAATTCCTGGTAATGCATATGATTCCAATTTTTGCATCACCAAAGGCTCCGAACAAGGACTCACTTTTGCATCAAGGTAATAATATTAAACTTTATATTAATAACTCAGGAACGCTTCATACGTCATTACATATGTCTGGTAATGTTATATGTAGTTTGAAACTAAGCTTATGGGTCTGAGTAGTTAGTAAGCAAATAACAATATACTATTTAGCTATTTAGTAGGGGTTATTACAACGAGGTTTTTATATGGCAAATAATGCTTCTGTATTTCTCGAGATCGTTCATCTGTATTTCCAACAAATGTAAGGAATGGTACTTATGGTGGGTAAAGGTTGGATGGATCCTCTGCTGCATGGTTCAAGTTTATTAAGGCTCTGCAACCGGGCCCGAAAAGAAGACGATGGAGAGATTCGAAATTACGAATGTTAGAGGAGAGCGCTAACATTTACAGTGACAAAATCGATGCGAAAATTGCGAAAACACGACTCGTTTAAAATAGAGCAAAAATCTCGCGGGGATTATCTTAAACAGCATAAAGAAACACTGTGATTTTTTTCATACATATAACTTGTAAAATAACTGAAACAAACGTGTTTATAATAATTTCTGGAGCATACTTTGCGATTTTTTTCTATTGAGGGAATTTTATATAATTTGCGTTTCGGCGCGGGCAAAGTCTAGATATTATCTTCAAGAATAACATTCATTTTTTTAAGAGCTTTAAAACTTACCGTGTTTAACCCATTGGCCACAGAATTAATGAGCTAAAAAGTTGGCCTTCACCACTGAATTAATTTTGTACCAAAAATTGAAAACCTGCATTGGTGTACTAAATCTATTGTTACTTTTGAACCGTATATTCAAATGAATTAATTTCTTTAAATTCGTTTACATATTGGATTAAGGTAAAGAAAAACATAAAAATATATTTTTTTTTAAATATTAAAATATGTGTAAATAAGGTTACAAATATAACCTTCTCTTTTTTCGTAAGTTTTTTTCCACATTTTTATTCAAAAAGTTACAAAAAAACATAATATTCATAAATTGAACAATAATAATTTTTGATTTTTATAGACATGTATACTAATAAATAATAAAATAATTGTGTATGATGGTCCTCAAAGCAATCAGGGACGTTCAGGGTCACTACCAAAAGCCTAGAACCACTCGCAATTTTGAAGAAATTAAATGGCGGCTGGCTGCATACAAAACTTGGAACACAAATATCAGGGAAAAAACATAAGAAACATATTATTGCCAATTCTATGAAATTAATGATTAATTACCTACAGAGCGTTCGACATTTAAAATTTTATTGAAAAATGTCACTATTGTGCTCGTTTTCCGTTTTTTGACGGACCTACTCTAAGCCCGTCAGCGTGCCGGGGTTTGTGGTTAAGTACCTGAGTTGCACACCCGGCAGGCTGTCGGGGTTTGTTGCCAATGGGTTAAGGGAAATATGTAATAAATCGGTACAAATCCGGGTTGCGGGCCCTTAAGATTTCAGTACATAAATAATATGTAGTTAATTTCGTAATATTGCAATGTTTTTATATGAAGTTATATATGTACATCTCATTCGAACTATGATTTACATTCTCCAATATAACGTTTACATAGTCTTGGAAACAAATACTTAACAATATGGATGTATTTGACAATAATTTGAACTTAGCAAACTTCAAACGCCATAGTGCCAACTATGTAATTCTACCTATCGCATAAACAACAATTTTAAACATTACCTACTTTATGTCAACTCCTATATTTTGTTTCTTATATTTTATGTTACCTGTATTTTGTTAACGCTTATATTTTATGTAACCTAAAATTTTTTTAGCGCCTATATTTTGTTTTTAACATATATTATGTTCCTTGTATTTTGTAAACTCTTTCTTTTCACTGTAATTAAAAAAAAAACATGTACTGCATTCTATGTAAAAGCCCTATGGGCGTTTAAATAAAAAAAAATATAAAAAAAAAGTCAAGTGAATAGGTACTGCGTTAACTTCACTTCACTGCGACCAATTGCTGAAGGCCGGAGGAGAAAGTGGTAATGAGGGAGAAGAGACCAAGGAACAAGTCAATGCCATAGCATTATAGAAAAAATTTCTTGAAAAGTGGGGAGTGAGCCAGAGTAGTTTGGGAACCTCTGGTTTAAATGCATGCTTACGCACTTGGTCGCCGGTGACGAAAACACACTGTCAACCAGCAAGCCTCAGCGACCAATGAGATACACATAATCAAATGGAAGCTTACACACTGAGGGCGACCACACGTTTGAAACAATGAGTTTTGATTACGAGAAGTTTATTTCTGGGATTGGAATGTTAAAAGGCAGTTGTGGGAAGAGTAGTTGATGTATTTGGCATAGTTGATATATTTGGAGTTGGAAAATTTACTCTGAGGAAAAGGTAATTGGGATGGTAAGTAATTTATTGTTTTATGTAACCATGTTATATTACACCAATTTGACGCTAGTACAAAATATGACATAGTGGCTTTTGAAGTATTGGGAATTGTTACTGGTCACCGCTTTGGTTGCACAAACTGGTTGTTTCAATTTAGGCAGGTCTTGTAGAGATCCATGTTGAAGGAGAGAGGAAGCACAATAAAACTGACAAATTGAAGCCATGCTGGTGAGCACAATAACAATGTGTTCATTCTCGTGCTGCAAATGTCAACTGTTTTCAAATGTTGGGCACCCACCTTCCTCTTCCCTATCTCCTTCCCCTCCCCACTACTTTCAGCCTCACAACATACCCCAATTGGGGATGCCATAGTCTCACTGACTTCAAACGGGAGCAGTTGAGACTCTTGAGCGGTATTCATTTTTAAAAAAAAAAGCATGTTTGGGGTGTTTTCTAGGACCTAAGGGATTAACCTCTCCACGTGTATTGCCGAAACGGTTCGGCGGAGCGAAAAAATGCCCAGAGGAGTGTGGCCGAAACGTTGCATCCGCTGCTATTATCCAAACGCCTGCATATTTAATGAAAATATTTGACTTGTAGTGGCATCTATGGACATCTGCGCGTAGTTTGTCGAAATTTCGAAATACATACCTACAATACCGACTTCACAGTTTTAGTTTAAAAATTCTTTTTGTATCTTTTAGCGTTCGTTAGAGGAAGGGAGCAGTTTTTTGTATGAACATGTTTTTTTTCAATGATGGTTTATTTTCGTGGATTGATGTCGATGAAACTCACTCGCGGAGAGGTTAATGAAGCTTGTTCTTAGGATTACATTTTGTTGAAATAGAAGAGGAACGTACAAAGCAATGTTATCTGTTATGGATGGCAATCTGTCTGTTAAGATAGGAGATTGGAGAATCTGTCAAACCGATGGTCTGTTTTTCCCAGAGTCAAGAGTTCAGGGTATTTCAGGGCTTCAAGAGGTGACTACCAAACTCAACAGTTGGGTGCACTTGTGATATTTACAGGGCCAGCAGTTGTGTACTATTTTTTTTCATAGTTCATTTATTTAATTTGATGGAAATAATTATAGTACTCGTTTTTTTTTATGATTCACAGAGTCCTTCACCCTAAGTCTGGAAGGGTGTTAGAAGTGTACAGCGACCAACTCGGGCTGCAGTTCAGCACGGCTAATCTTCTACCGGATTCCGATAACATTCGCGAGGTAACTATTTACATTATACTTCGTTTTGGAAGATTTTTATTTTAAGAAAGGACAACATATTTACAGTCGATTTGGTACACCGGTTTATTGGGACAGCTGGATATTTGGGACAAAACCCAAGGAACAGAAAACAAACACGGAAACTGATACTTATTTACTTGGGTTAACTAGGACACCATTCTGTTTGATAGTGACAAATTCCAATCTGAAGTCGATGCAAAACGTGTCTGGGTAATATGCCGCACTAAAACGTTAAACTTCCTAGTTTCAATAACAATACACAGATGGCTTCACTAGTCATTGGAGCTTGTCAATCGTTGCAAGCGAAGAATTTATATATTTTAAATATTTACACTGAAATATTATATAAGTCTTCAAATGTGTGTTATATAAAACCCAGCCTTTGTAGCACGATTGGCATTACATTGTTCGATTACATAATTCAAGTGTCTGATTATTACTGCTTTGTTTGTTGGGTCAGTGCATGTGAATGTTTATTTGTATTGTGAGGTAATATACCTAATACCCCACAATAAATATTGAGTTCTACGTAGCTTGTAATATGAAAACATCCTCCTTACTTAAGATAATTTGATTTTGATTATTGACCTAAACGGCATTGTATTACAGTAGTGTTAATATATAAATATATATGTAGTTCTAATGTCTCTCGACAGGTGTCATTAGATATTTCATTGGCAGGTTGGTCCTACTGGCGGGAAAATAAAACTATCTATGTTGAAGCTCGCTTCAAAATAATCAGGACTGTAGAAATTATGATTTCCAAAATAGTAGAGTTAGTTGGACTAACTCAAGATTGTCGAACTTGATTAAAAATTGTTTGTTTTATTATATTACTTAAATCATCTTAGCTTTATGGTGAAAACTGATATAATGATGCTAAAATCATTATTATTTGATGTAATACCTAATGGAGTTATTATAACGTTCTTAGGGTGTCAGTCAAACAGAGATTACTCCAGCAATAAAGGGAAAGAATGGGGCGAGATACAAACGGCATGGTGGATTCTGTCTTCAATCACAAGCTTTTCCAAATGCTATGAATGAAGTAAGTATCTGCTATATTTTTATGTTTTTTTTCGTAGGTATTAATAATATTGTTCTAATACAACACTGATTTGAAATGGTACAGATAATTTCATCCCCATTCACACAAACATGTTTTTAGTTTCTGCAATTTAAATGTGAAATTAGATTTGCATGTTTTGCAAACGTTTTTATAATCAACATTTTAAAGTATGAATGCTAACAGACTAACTTCTCTGGGGGGGGGAGGGAGGGTTTCTTGAGAACAAATGTACCCGGCCTCCCAAGACATCCAGTGGTAAAGAAACACGGTAACCAAGCAGGGACGAATTAATACACTTTTGAAAAATGATATAAATTCATGAAAAGTTATGTTTACCTCTCAGGCTAATTTGTTCACTTTTCAGATCAAAGAAATTGTTATTTTTGGTTAGAAATATGATCTAAATGGTGTTAGAAAGAAAAGCATTAATCTTTATATTCAAATGTAAAAGTTTACCACACAATAATTAAAATGTACACCTTTTAAAAAACCAAACCTTCCGACTGCAATTTAAAAAAAAATTATGAATCTTTGGAAATTTTTCATTAATTATTTTTACATGAAACGACAAAAAAGTAAGTTCACAATAATGTTTACAACGTATTTGCCTAATAAAATATGTGTGTGGGTGTTTTTTTTTTGTTATCAGTAATTTTAGTTACAAAAAACGCAAGGTGAACCATTTTTAAAACTTTTTAATTTTGGCATTAAAAATTTTTATATTAGAAAATTATATGTTTATTTTTAATCATAAAATTTGAAAGCGTATTTCACCATCTTTCAAAAACAGATTTTAGTTTTTGGATGCATTGAGAAACATTCCATTTATTTGGATTTTATTGCAAAGCGAAAATATTTTTACCTTCTGACAAAATAGATTATTTTGGTTAGCTCTTTATTGTAGGATAGTTTTTTAATCACTTTTAGTAATTTATGTCACTTTTCCATCGTTGATCTCTCTCTGTCCTCAGTCATGAAACCAAGGGATTCACTAATTGATTATTATTAAACACAAATTTAAAATGCAAGAAAGATGATAGTGAAAATTCATAAATTCCAAGAATTAATTTACAATGCAGATATAAATATATATGTATAGATAATTCATTTTGGTTTGTAAAGTATTAAGTGTAAGTAATATGGACCATACATAATACAGTTTATTTGAAGGATAAAAGAAGTCGAAGAGTTAAAAAAAATAATTAAAAAAAATAAGTAATTTTTTAAATGTCATATTGAAATACGTAATGAGAAAAGGTTATTGGGTGATGATATAAAATCATGATTATTGTTTCTTTGCACACCAATATTTATTTCGAAAAAATAATTTGTAACATAATAATTAGTGTCCGACCAAAACCGGACTTTCTACCGAAACCGAATCTTCGGTAGCTGTCTCAAACAAAATTTTTTTTAGACATGTTAAAACAGATTTTGTTTTTAAATTGTTTACTGAAATTTGGCATATTTTTTACACTAATACAAACAGTTAACATGTGTTAAATGAAATAAAAAAAAAAAAAAAAAAAAAACAAAAATTGAAGTATGTGAAAAAATTTATTTTTTAGTTGATATTAACAAACTGCTTTTTGGAACAAAAATTCGTCAATAATCAACTTTTATGTACATTATAAAGGAAGGACCTCATTAATTAAGTATTTTAATTCAAATTGCGTTTACAATCACAACATTCCTAAGATTAAATTTACCATTTATTGAGATCTTTTTCAGATTTTCGGTGCGGCCGAAGGTTCGGCAGAAAATTTGCTCTAACCGAAACTGATGCCGAAACTAAATTTTTTTGCCGAAACTTGCCGAAACCGAAACCGAACCTTCGGTCGGTCACTAATAATAATACAAAGATCATTATGTAGTAGACTACTTATTAAAGTATAAAAATAATGAAAATTTAACAACATGTAAATAATACACTTTTTATTTATCTCACAAAATTTGTGGTTACATTGAAGAACTGATGCTGAAACTAAATTTTTTTGCCGAAACTTGCCGAAACCGAAACCGAACCTTCGGTCGGTCACTAATAATAATACATAGATCATTATGTAGTAGACTACTTATTAAAGTATAAAAATAATGAAAATTTAACAACATGTAAATAATACACTTCTTATTTATCTCACAAAATTTGTGGTTACATTGAAGACCATTATTATGGTGGTACAGATGTAATGTAAAAGCATTCTAATACATTGTAAATTTTATTTTTATTTCATCATTTAAATTTCGATTTTCGAGGCTTGTGTGTGGGTGATTTTCACATTCTATGATTATTTCATTTTTTTAAGTAACTGGCCTATAATGTTATAATAACGGAACTTGAATAGAACTTACACAGAACATTAAGAAAATTTAGTTTCAAATATTTGATGAATTATTCAAATTTTTTTAAACAACCTGTCCGTAAATAAATAAAATACTAAACCAATCGATATTTGAAATTAACATCAGTTTAAGTATGTGTTGTAACCATTTTGGTTTTGGAATTTATAACTTTTTTAAATTTCAGAAACGATTCCCTGATATTTTATTGAATCCATCTCAAGAATATTGCCATAATATTGTCATGAAATTCGGATTATTTTTGGGAAAATATTGCTAGCCGAAGAAATGAAAGTAAGTAAAATTTTATGGTAAGCATTAGTGTCAAAATGAAATTCTTTATTTTGTATTTCATCAACAAGATTTAGGACCAAAATCTCAAAAAAAAAAGAAAAAAACAAACATGATGACTAATTTGTATAAAAAATCTTTTTTTTTGTGAATAAATTAATCAACAAAATTTTTATAAATATGTATATTTTTTATAATTTAATTATGTTCCAGCATGCGCCTGTTATTATAAATAGTTCATTAGTTTTTTAAAAGGTGAAGGATTAAAAATGTTAAATGTTTTATAAACAAATAAATTATGTTCCAAAATCACACTTAATTTTCATGTTTTTTTTTATGTGTTTACCTCAAAAGAAACTATGGCCTCCCCAATTGGGGTGTGTTGTGAGGCAAATGGTAGTGGGGGGGGGGAAGGAGATGAGGAAGAGGAAGGTGGGGAAGAACCTGGCTTTTCAGATCTGGTCAGCAAACACGGCTAAAGCCATTTCAAGCAACGTTTCAATTTAATTTCAATCTATTTAACTGCACGGAACAGAGGTACAAGACGGCTATGCTATCATATTTTTTTAGTCACTATTAATTTTATTTCTATTATAGATTTTTGCATGTAAATGTATCTCTGGTGTCACTTCCCAATGTATCGTCACAATTAACTGTTATACATACACTGTTTTACCATTACTAATATTTTGAATATGAATTTGTGACATGTAATTAATGTTTATGGCATACTTATGCCGTTTGTATTAAATAAATAAATAAATAAATTCTGAATGGTGGTCACCAGGGCGATACTGAGAGTATCTTCCACTCTGGAACGTGCCGCAAATACACTATATATTATTTTAAATTAATTAATTGTGAAGTAACACAAATTGATCACATAAAATTTATTTTCTGAAGCCGGGATTCGATCCTGCGAACTTTGGATAGCCAGTCAAGAGCCTTACTAGACCGTCACCGATTTTAATCACCGAGGACAGGTTATTTCATAGAATTTGAGCAATAAGGAAGTTGAGTCCATTTTTTTATTTTTATTTATTAATGTTCATATTCAAACTTAAATACTCGAATATTTTTTTTTTTAAAGTTTGTTTTCATAAATAAATTAATTCTCAAGTTTAAATTTTATTAAGCCCGCCAAAAAGAGCGGAATCCAATAAATAACAACAATTGCAGTAAAGAATTACAATCGCAGGGAAAACCAAAAACATTTCGACACTGTCAATAAAATGATTATTTGGGATGAATTTTTGGTGCAGAAACCCATGTCTAAAGACCTTGTAAAGTTTGTGAAACATCAAATTTAAGGAGATAATACAACAATGACGGTTCGATAAGAGGTGGCAATGGCCTAATTGGTAAGGCGCTCATCCCGTTAAGGCGAGAGGTTCTGGGTTCGAGTCCCAGTTGCGACCGTTATCTTTTTATTTTTCTGTATCTTCATATCTTCTCTTTCTCGTTCTCTTGCATATTTTCGTTTAGATTATTAGTGTTATCTTCTTCTTCAATGAGATATTACAACTCCTGGAAAGTAAATTACATTTTTTCCGTGTAATATCGTATGTATTATAATAGGTCGTAATTTATTTTTAAATACTCGCACAAATATTTTTACAGTAAAGAAGCTTTAAGATCCTATAACGACGCGAAACAAAATATAGAATAATTTGATTTATGGTTGTGGTTTTCAAATTAATTTTCAGTATGGCCGCACTAAAAAAAAATGTTGTGCGTTTTTCATATAATTTCAAGGAATATTCTGTGTTTTAGACTGGCCACACTAATAACTATTACTTTACCAACACTTGAAACTTTTGCAAAAAATCAGTTAGATGTAATATGAATCTTGAGAAAGGTATAAACGAACTGCCATTTGTGGTTGGTTAGTTTCTTTCCCATGATTCGTGGTTCAGCTCACAGTTTGTCTACGCTTATAATAGTATTATTAATACCATATTAATAAATAAAAAAATCACTAAACAAATCTTCTAGAAATTCTTATACATACAATCTTAAAATGAAGTTGATAAAAAGTTTTGAAAACAAAAGAATCTCAACCATTTTTTCACAATGGCGAAACTGAGATTTTAACCCTTGAACTTTACTACACTTTATGTATTGGCAATGGGTTTACAACAATGGGTAAACAAAGTTCTAATTCGGTTTTTATATTCAAAAATATTATTCTTGTATACATACTAATTTCATCGCACAAAGCTGGTGCAATTTATTGATATCCCATATTATAAAAATAGTTTAGGTATTATTTAGGTATTATCGATAATGTAGCTGGCTATCACTCGAATAATTAATTGCATGATCTAACAAGCGATGACATTCTTATGCCTTATGCAGAAATTCACGTGTGACTAAGTCATCAAATGGACATTCAGTGCAGATTATAAGTTCACTTCAGCTCTTAATCAAATTGTGATCAGCAGAAGAGGGGCAACCATCACAAGCTTGTCAGCGTATTACGTCACAGCATCAAAAAAAATAAAAACGCGCTGAATGGCCATTTGATATGGGACATTTGAATTTTACGGTTTTACAGTCATTGAATATGTTTAAATCACTTACCTGAGTCGCCGGGAATGTTTGGAACAACTTTGGGTATTTATTTTGAAAGGGCGGTTTGACCTTCTGAGGTGTGGTCTATGGCAAATGAAAATTTTCTAATTCGCAGACAAAAACTCGTTGAGTAAATGTGCCAAACATAACTGTTTTTTTTAAATCAGTTTTTAGTCTTTTTAGTTATGAATTTGCTCAAATAAACCACAGGTTAAATCTACTGTGTGTAGGCAAAACACAATTTCTGCCGCGCTGTCCAACTACTGGACAATCTAGTTGACTGTCTCCTTTATTATTTCTAGTGATGAATTAAATAATTTTCTAACTCTACAATATGAAGCGGAATGCTATGTTTGAGTATTGAACGAAAACTGACAAATTATTGATAATATATTACTAAATGAAAAATAATGATTTTAAAAGGGTTAGTATTCAGTGCTGATAAATGGCGGGTAATATGGGAATGAGTAAAACACATATTTACTACTTTCACTACTTTAATAACTTGTTATATTTTTACTACAGCGTATTAAGTACCTACTTTACAGTTACATATAATGAAATATCCTCTTGCCTCTAGCACAAAGACACGGCAAGAAGCCCGAGTGCGATAAGTTGGTTTCGGAGGACATAGGAATACCGACTTATCATTACCATAATATTATTATATTTATCATGACACAAGAGAATTCCACAAGTATAGGTATTACATTACTTATAATTTATGTATGATATAATGTATATTCCACCATCAACGGTGAAATCAGGAACTACGAAAAATTACAAATACATTATTTTGAAAGACACCCTTTTAGATTTCTTTCTTAGATGATATTAAGTTTAAACGTCGCGTACTTTATAATCTACGCATTCACAGATGGCGCCAATTAAATTATTTTAGGTTTTTAATACTTTTTGCACGTTACACTTTAAAATATTAATATGAATTAATTGTTTGCGCCCGTACATATTTAATATGAATATAAATAAATAGTTTTGTCCATAAACAAACCCGAATCTTTCAAGAAAGGCTGAAAAATACAATTTTGTATCAGTGACAATATTGTATTTTTCAGCCTTTCTTGAAAGATTTGGGTTTGTTTATGGACAAAACTTTTTATTTATATTCATATTAAATATGTACGGGCGCAAACAATTAATTTACCTTATTATTTTAAAGCGTAATATGCAAAAAGTATTAAAAACCTAAAATAATTTGATTGGTGCCATCTGTGAATGCGCAGATTATAACGTATGCGAAGTTTAACCTTAAGGACGGGTTGTTTCAAAAAATTTGAAAAATTCATCAAATATTTGAAGTTAATTTTCACTGTTAACTTTCTGTGAAAGTTGTATTTAAGTTCTGTGATTATTTCGGTTTTAAGATGCAACTGGCCTATAATGTATCAGAACTTGAGTAGAACTTATACAGAACGTGAAAATTAACTTAAAATATTTGATGAATTTGTTCAAATTCTTTGAAACAACCCGTTCTAATTGAACAGTAGTTCTTAATTTCAGCGCACGCAAACTTTCAGTGGTCGGAGTATAAATTATTTTACATCTTAGCTTGACATAATTTTAAATATATGAGAAAATATTATTTAAAAATAATCCTCGCTTCTTTGGTACTTTAACCACCTATATCTCACCACAATCTTAGGCAAACCCTATTATCGATACCGTATGCAAATGCAGTGGCATAGTATTCCCTGCATTTGGAACATAAATATATTTAGGAATCTACGCTTACGCAAAATTAGTCAATTTCATGTTAACCAAAATATCTCAGCACATTGGAGAATTTATTGACGTCTGATCCAAAGGTGTTGTCACCACGACTCAATTCATTTTGGTGATCTATTCAATATAATAAATATATAAAAATATTTTCTCATTTTATATAAATTTATCTAACTACTCCATTTTTGATCTTTGGTTACACTCTTAAAATACAATTAAAACACATAGTTACAAATATGTAATAAATTAGTGTAGGATACCGTATACTTAAAGTGGTTTTGGACAGAAAAGCCAAAGAGAAAGAAGGAAAATAGGTAGGTACATTAATATTTTGTTTCAAAATATTTTATTAAAAATAGATATTTTAGGTGATTCCCGGTGATGACTACTGAATTTTGTGCGTTTTTTTGAATAATATGTTTAGATGTCTTTATTTTTTCTCAGACAGGAAACGATTTCTTATTTCCAATATGGAAGGATTCCAAAGTTTCAATGTCTTTTAAGATCTGAAATGTTGTAAGAAGTAGATTATTTTTTGGGATATACAAAATCAGGGCAGTGCTTTGAATTTGGGACGAATGAAAAAAATTATCAATTTTCGAGTATAAATTGTACAAATTGAAATATGTACATACATTTTAGGTGTGCATTCCTTAATAGTAGTCAGATTAGTTGTGTAATTAGTTTTCTTAGTTGAATAAGTACTGTACTCCTATTTATTTGACTTAGATTGAAACAATTTGAGTTACTTACATAATATTAAGTAGACGGTAGTTTTACTATCCTTAATCATTTCATCGACTGGCGGAAAGGTGTGATTCCGTCGAGACACAGTGGTATAGTTATATTTAATTACTTAATTAAAGACATCTAAAGCATCGCTGAAGTGAATTTACTTATAATCTATTGTGTTCAACACTTTTAAAATATGACTAAACATACGATTATAATGTGTAATCCTAATTCGCTTGCATCGGAAAACTTAACTTAAAATAAATTAATATAATAAAATATATAAAGAAACTTAATAGTTTTAAAGTCTGATCGGACGTGATTCTACATTATATTAAATTTGCAATGATTTTTCACTATTTGAAAGTAAGGTTTAATTCTGCTGTGACATTTATCAGATTTACCTTTCTTCATTATGTAATTACCTTATATTTTTACAAAGTCTTAATTTACAGACTTTATGTTTAATTGAGTGACAAATATATAATTGTCATATAATTGCCTGGCCCCTGCCCAAAGCCTCTCTGTCTGTAGTGTGACGTGACGATGCAGTCCTCGCCCCTGAGTAGGCTCGACCCACCACCAGCAGGTTCCTTAGGACTCCTCATTCAGCACATTGTTACTTTTCCCTTTCTGTTCGTTTTCTACGCTACCTAATTAACAGCTTGCAAAATTGCACACATAATTTATGTAACAGAAATAATTCTTCAGAGACTATAGTGCTAACATAATGTTTCTTAAAATATGAATCTTACAATCTTGAAGTTACATAATCATTATTTAATTTACCAATTGCATTAAAAGGTATTAGTATCATAATTTCTTCAACAAACAATAGCTTCAGAAACAAAACAAAATAAACAAAAGGAATGATTCAATGCTTAGTTAGGTTAATTTCCGTGATGGCATGTTCGGTGGTGCTGACAAATCGACAGCAAAATGCTTGAAGTTGTAGCAATGTCATCATCATACCGATGTTTTTGGGTGTAGTAAAGATTTTTTATTTATTATTGTTGAGCGAATGATTTCTTTACTTGTCGACTTTAGCGGCCGGTGTTGCCGGGGTGGGCTCATCCAAGAAAAGCGGATTCTTTACTTCTAGCTCACCAGTCTGAAAATAAACACAAATATGAATCAGAGGAGTGAAATTTTGAGGAATTACACAAGAAAATTTAAACTACAAGTCTGTATTTGACGTCCAAGTACTGAATAAAAGGGCAGGGTCAGCCCTGGGCGGGCGCAGTAATTGGACCAGTCCACTCCGGGCCCAGGGCACCGACTTGCCAAGGCACTGATAATACCTAACACTTAAGGCGCCGCATCCGAGCTCAAAAAGAAGAAGATGGAGAGATATGTAATTACAGATGTTAGAGGAGCGCGCTAATATTTAAAGTGATAAAATCGATGCGAAAATTGTGAAAGTGTTTAATAAAACGCGACTCGTTTAAAATAGAGCAAAAATCTCATAGAAGGCGTCTTAAGTATCATTTAAAGAAACATGAATTTTTTCACAACTTGTAAAATAACAGAAACAAACGTGTTTATAATAATTTTCGGAGCATACTTGACAATTTTTTTCTATTGAGGGAATTTCATATAATTTGCGTTTCGGCGTGGAAAGCGTCTAGATATTATCTTAAAAAATAACATATACTTATAAGAGCTTAAAAACTTCAAATGTGGGAGATATGTAAGAAATCGGTAGAAATTCAGGTAGCGGCGGCTTAATACAGCACCCTTCAGGCTTTTAGTTGCTGTAAAAGGGCACCTGAAGTCTGGGCAAGCGAGATCACTATACATATTTAGTTACCAGTGTTCTTGAGCATGAGGGCTATTACATATAACCATTGTTCGATTTATTTAGAAAGTGTGGGCAAATTGAAATGTAGAATACGGTGACTATCTTAAAGATGTTAACCACATAATATATGTTAAATACATACAAATATAATGTTAACTATGTTAACCAAATACAAATTTAATGCTGTACAAACACCTGACTTTTTAAAAATGCACATTGTTTGATGACTGAAAAAAAGTCACAATCTTAATGGACTAAGTTAACATATGTATTATATTTCCGGATACCATTCCATGCCGCCCAACCTTTCTAGAACATAGAAATATAAGATGACAGAAGCGTTTTCATAAGAAAATGTTAATCTTATACTTACGGTAGCAAATCCAGGACATTCATAGACAGTATAATCTCCTTCTTCATTTTCATCTTCCGATTCCGCGTCAGATACGGATCCATTACGTTCAGTTACTCCAGTTCGGCTATAATACACAAAAAACCAACCAGTTAGGTAAAATGTACATAATAATTAATTGAGAACAATACAAAATATAACTGACAACAAATAGTTTATCCAGTAAACATATAGGAAAATGTTAATAATTGGACTCCTGTCTTTAAAGGGCCATCAAGTTTAAAAAAAATTAAACAGCCAGATCTTTTTTGTTGTTGAAGTGCAGTAGTAGTCTGCGACACAGGTTTCCCTTGAGATGGTGGAAAAGTGCACTGAAAGAGACATTCCGGAAACATTTTTGTAAAGCTGCAGTACCTCAGATGTAGGAAGAGTTGATGTTATTCATTATTGGTACAGGTTCTCTCAGTTTATGTCGTTGGGTATGGCATAGTCAATCCACAAGGTATGTAGATAAACATACAAAGTGCATTGAATATTATTCTTAAAACATTATTACACTCTGAAAATCATAATTTGGTAATGGCGAATTTGATTGAACCAGGGAATCAAAAAATGTGGTTAAAATCAGCTTTTAGGGCCAATAGTAATACACTGAAACCCTCTTAAGAAGTTTTCCAAGGGACTGGAAAAAATAAACTTCTTAAGCAGGAAAACCTTGTATGTGGGAAAAATTGGGCCAATTCTGGGCTGAGGGACTGAAAAAACTGAAGTTCTTAAGCCACGAAACTTCTTAAGAGAGAACTTCTTAAGAGGGTTTCACTGTACAGGTACAAGCCTTCAAAATTCAAAAAGTAGAAATCCTAAACTTAATAATAATAGTGTCGTATACTAATTAAAATCTGACCACGCCGACTGTAACGCTACTTACATTAAAAGAAAAGCATTCTCAACTAGATTCAATGAAAGTATACGATATAATAATAAAAGCACTTCAAAATTCGCAGAACATCTCTTAGTGAAAAATCACATTCCACTTAACATCAACATGCCAAAACCATTACTTATAGAAAGAAATTAAGTTTACTTGAACCAGGGCTGGGCAGTATTTGAATTACTTGTAATTGAAATACATATTTGAAATACAAATACGTATTCCTAAAAATGTATTTTGTAATTCGTATTTCAATTACCTGCTGATGAAGTATTTTGTAATTTGTATTTCAAATACTTATGGCTTCAAAATACATTTTCAAATACATTTAGTGATCTTAACAATGATAATGAAAAATAAACTGACAGAAAACTGACTAAAAACGCTAGAATCCTGTACTCTTGTCCTATTGTCCTGTGCTATAATAGCACTCTTACTAATGATTGTTTGTAGTTCTCTTATCATTGCTTTATAAATGTACTGTACATTTTTTTTGTCATGCTATGTATTATTATTATCCTGTACTATAATAGCACTGTTATTGTACAATTTGTATCGTATTATATTATACTTGTCATTGTTTCATATTGTACATTTTTGTATCGTAGTATTATATCTAGCACTATAGGAATAAATTGACTAAATATTAGATTATTTTTAAGTTAATTAATGTAGAGCGCACTTGAAGTAAAATAACACAAAACTGCGCTATATAAATGTCATCTATGTATATAAAAATGAATCCTTTTTTCCCTTTGTCACGCCATAACTTCAGAACGACTTTACCTATTTCATTTTTTTTAATAAAGTTTTCCAATACTTTGTAGAAGGATCTTACGGAATGAAAAAATAAGAAAATTACGCAGAAAATTGGATAATTTCAGAAAACTTAATGAGTATTGTAACTTCGCACGTTTGACGGTTCGCGCGTTTGATGAAATTGAATTTAACAAGCAGCTGTTTTTTTTTTGTAGCAAAAAAATTGTCTATGGATTTTTTAAATTATAGATATTTTAAATAGTTACCTATGTTAGGTTAGGTAAGGTTTTAAAAAATGGATATTTTTAAAAATTTGAATAAAAAAATTGTAATAGCTGGCACGCGAGTTGTTTGAAAACTGAATGTACTGGGACTGAATATATGGAATGCGGGAGGGGGGTTGGCGGGACGGGGGAGCGGGAGAGGGGAGAGGGTAGGGTGGGAAGGTGAAAGGGGAACGCGGGAGGGGAAGGGGATGCGGGAGGGGAACGGGAAAGCACGGGAAAGGACCTGCAGGGATAAACAATTTATTTCTTTAAATATGGCGTTGCATCCCATGCCGGGAACCAGCTAGTGTTATTATAATAATAATTATTATTATCTAACACGTAAGTCACAAAACTTTACAAGTGGAGCGGAGACGAGATGTGTCTTCTGAGCAATATGATTGGTCACTTTTAGCACGTCTCTATTTCACTCTGCTCAGCTTTAATTCTATGGAAACGCACCCTTAGATAAGGGCACTTTACGACAATTTATTGCAACCAAAGGTTCTACCAAATCCAAATGTATTTTGTATTTTGTAATTTGTATTTTGTATTTGAAATTAAAAAATGGTTAAAATACTGTATTTTGTATTTTGTATTTCAAATACACGACTTGAAAGTATTTTGTATTTTAAATACATGCGAAAAAGTATTTTGTAATTTGTATTTCAATTACAGCAAAGCATGTATTTTGCCCAGCCCTGACTTGAACAACCAAATTTACTAAATCAGTAAAATGACCCTAGTATATCACTAGTAAATAAAGAAAGCAAGATTATTTATTCCCCACTTCTCAGTATGTTTACAAAACCTAAACAATATAACGTTTATTATTCAATAGCAGTCTTGTCATTATTAAAAAATTGAGAACACATTAATGTGGGGAAAACAGATTTCAGTATCCCACAAAGTAGAGAATCTATTGTCATAATAATTTTCTCAATAAATTAGTTTAATAAATAATCATTTTGGCACTTTCAAAATTGAAATTTATTTATTTCAATGTGGTCAAGTTGTGCTTAGTAAAAAGATGTGTGTGATATGAAATAGTTATTTGCATTACTTCTCCATAGCAATTATCTGCTGTTTCTGATGCTGGTAGTGATACAGCTGAGCAGAGTGCGCGAGGCGCCGGTCTCCGGATGGGCTTCCTTGAGGGTTGGGTCCCGTCACTCCATAGGCAGGATACTCTGCATCAGCTGCAGCCTTTAACTTTTTCTGCATGCTGCCGTGTTCAAACATACTATTAGTCAAGGAATTCAAAAATAAGCGAAACAAAACATGAGCTGTTTTCACCACCAGTGGCGCTCAGTACATAAAGGCTAAAAAGCTGTGCCCACCCTATAAGAAGAACGAATCATGAGAAGTTTTTGAAAAAATTAATAATGATGATCAAAATAATATTGTTCCATGAATTTGGTAAATAACTTGTAATATAATCATTTCGAGGGTAATAAAAAAGCCATATTCAATGAACAATATTCATATCTGATCTTGAAAAACTACACACAGTCTGCCTTTGGTCATAGAGGAATGCGCACCACTGTACTTTAAAAAAAGAATGGGTTTATTAAAACCCCTCAGAAAATCGCCAATATGCACTTTGCAAAAATGCACCAATATGCAAAAATTTCAAAATATTTTTCCAATTTTAATTACAATTTTTTCGTTTTTGGTAAATATTCCAAAAGGAGCTGATTTAAAAAATAGCCGACTCCCCAGAGAAATAAAATCGACGCCTCCATTGACAACCAAGAATCCGGTTCCAGGTTCCAGGTAACCAGTATAGAAATATTCACCATTTCTACTGCTATTCATAGAGACTCAGCCACCAATCAACAGTGTTTAGGAGAAGTTGTATGAATGTGAATGAAGCAAGGAGGGTGTGGCGTGTGACAAATCAATAGTTAAAGTATTCTTGAAAAAAATTATTATTATTATTATAAAATTAACCACTCGGGTATTTGCTAGGAAACATCAATAGCTATTGAATCACATTGTGCCATATCTGTCACCAAATGACACGTTCTTATAAAACTCTTTTATTATTTTTTATTTGATTAGACATAGTTTTAGAAAGAGAGAAAACCATGCTTTTTGAACACTTTGCTTTTAAAAGTTTTCCAAATGCACATTATTTTTAAATAATTATTTTAATTTTTTAAAGAAAACTTCTTCTGAAAGGTTTTCACTTTGTGGTGACATTATTTATTTTATTAAAAAGATAAATAACTTAGTTTACATCACTTTATTTATATACATACAATCTACCTCTAGCGATACAACAAAGATAGCGATATTAAAACAAAAAAAAGCAGGCGTTCATAAAATCAATTGTAAGGATTGTAATTGCTTTTTTACATAGGTATAACCAATGCTTTTTTACATATGTAATCCCGCCGACAATCGGGCAGACACCATAGCATGTCTCTTGTATTTGAATATTTTTGGGTAGAACTAATAGAAATACATCTCAGGGCTTTAAATTAAATGGCAGTAGTGAATCTGAGTTCGCAAATCTAAAAATACTTCTTACCGGTTATAAGGCCTCGCAGATTAATAATTTTTAAATTTTAGAAATAAGAAAAAAAGTTAATATTAACGTATGTATAATTAGTAAGCAACACATTTTAATAAACCTCTTTTGAACATTTTCAGCCTTTCCCTTCTAATGACATTGTAATCAGTGGCGTATTCTCCCCGTTTCGGGACATTCCATAGTGAGCCATAGAGCTACAAAAATATAAATAACACCATATTCAATATTTTTGCAACAATAATTTCCTTCTTGATTTTTTAACGGTCGGGTGTAGTGTCACCCCCCCGTCGGGTGGCACCCGGGGGTGTCCCCCCCCCCCCGTCCCCCTCGCTATGCCTCTGGTTGTCATCCCTAATTCTAATAAACTTCTCCACTCTTACCCCCCCCCCCCCACCTATTTAACTTTAGTGTACATTTACTCCTGATGATGTTAACATTGTTCACAAAACATGTAGATTATGAATATATAAATAAAGTGATGTAAACCAAGTTATTTGTCTTTTTAATAAATAATACAATTAAAAAATAATTTTAAATCTACATGAATGAGAATGAAGCAAGGTTTGTTTTCCTAGCCAGAGTTTTTTGGGTTCCATCATTCCTGTCGATGATTTAGTGTAATAATTTAGTATAAAAAGCCCCACGCACAAAGCGCCCTTAGTATAAAACGTCTCGATAGTGATAATCCATACTAATATTATAAACGCGAAAGTGCGTGCGTTTGTTTGTTATGCTTCCACGCCTAAACCACTTTACCGATTCAAAAAATTCTTTTACCAATAAAAAGCTACATTATCAGAGAGTAATAAAGGCTGTATAAAACGGTAAGCTCTGGCATTATGAAATTTGTATAAATGAAAATGTGTGTATTTCATAAATTTTACCAGCAGGGGGAAGGTGGGGTTTCGCGGAGATGGAAGAGACGAGGGAGGGGGAAGGCGGGGAAGGTGGAAGAGAACGGGAATGCACGGGAAAGAACATGCAGGGAGAATCGATTTATTTCTTTGAATGTTATTGCAATGCATGCTGGGTACCAGCTAGTTGATAATAAAGTAAGGAGTTTGCGCAAATAGAGTTGTGCAGTGATTCTTTACGCGGTTAGTTAACCAAATTAATCTTACTAGGCACTTCTTAGTAGAACTTACGTGTACCAGCCAAAAGCAAAGGCGGCGACGGTGACGGTGGCTGCGGCCATGATGCCGGCGATCATGGCGTAGATGTAAATGCTCATGGCCTGGTCCAGCGCGGGGTTGCGGTGGATGGACTGCTGCACGAGCTGGTGCCGCGGGGACGTTGGGCCCAGAGACGTCGGGATGTCTCGCTCGGACGTGATCTTGAATGGCGCATTCCTGGAAACAGAAATGACCAATCAAATACATGTATACAATTATTATTATATAACAGCATATAGCTGTTATTAAATTATATTACAAAAACAGATCCTCTTAAAATATTATATCACCTTTCGACATTTAGCTGTTATTAAAATTTATCTTGTTATTTGAATTTTAATTTTAAATATTTTTTACATTATACTTACTTTTTATATTTCAAAGTATTTTTTTATTATTTTTTTTAATTTTATTCGTAAGGCTGTTTGCGTTTTGTCACCCATCCTTTATATTGTGCGTGTATGCACACACTTCCTTTTTTATGTTATAATCACGTTTGGAGGACGCGTGCCTTGTACTGAACACGGGTTTGGAAACAGAATAGGCAAAGTTACAAACCCGCGCACAATAGGATGCCGCTTGCCTTCTACTGAACACGGGTTTGGAGGAGAAATGGCGTTACAAACCCGTGTTGATTTCGAGGCATGATGGCCTCCTATTGAACACGGAAAAGGAAACACGCGTCCTGGTGCCTTAAAGCCTTTTTTAGGATTTTTTCAAGGGAACATGGAAGCCCCCCAGGACCAAAGGCCCGTGTGAACTGAATAAAAAGCTTGTAAAATTACATCAACTTCTTAAACTAGGGGAGGGGGGGAGGGGGGTTTATTCAGCTTTGCCGCCCCCGGCCTCTGACGGGCTTGGGCCACTACTACTATAGATAAATCGGGCTTAAGGCCGGCTTAACTATACTAACGCAGAACCGGCCTTGAAGGCGAAGTTTAATGTGAAATCTGTATTTAAGGTTAATCTTTACTACGAATCGGTTTATATTACTATGCCAAAAAATATGATTTGAATAAATTTATGTTTTTTCTATCATTTTGCTGGGTAAGTTTTAAAATAAAACTTTTAATTAATTTATAAAAAAATGTAAGCGTAAACCATTAAAAAATGTTTTTTTTCAATAGAAATGTAGAAATAAAAAAAAATTATAATAATAATCATAATAATAATATTTGGCTAATTTATATAGCGCCGTTTTTGTGAAAAGTCATCTCAAGGGCGCTGTACAAATATGTATTTAAAGGAATTAATATTACTGTCTTAGAAATAAGATTTACAATTATAACTACTGACTTACATCTAATGTATATAAGCTTACATCTAATGTATATTAGACTTATATAATGTATATAGACTTACATCTAATGTATATTACATCTAATGTATATAATCTAATGTATATTATGTATGTATATAAGCTGTTTGTTTCTTTCTTACAAATAAAAAAAAAAATCTAAGACTTACAGCAAGAGACTTTATTTACTGACTTACAATTAAGATTTACAATTATATCTAGTGAATTACATCTAAGACTTATAGCTAGTGACTTATGACTAAGACATATAAAAGCTTTTTTTTTACATGAGCTCTACACAGGAGGCCCTGAGGAAAATAATTTCCCTCAGAGCCTATGTCATCTTTGGGGATGCTGTATGGACGGTTTTTTAAGGAAAGGAAGGAGAGGAGAGTTCTGGGAAGGAAAAGGGTTTAAGGGGTGGGTAGGAATCTCGGGTTCAGTGTGTCTTGGTCATCCGCCTCCATGATCTAGACAAACCTCACCCCATGAACCCGAGCACCCCTGCTAAATCACTAAACGTAGGGAACCACTTAAAGTAAAGTTAAACCTAAAGCAAGTGACTTAATAACACACATATTTACAATTAGATTAAGATTAGCGCCAGAAGAAGTAAGAAGAAAGAATAATACATAATATGTTTTGTAATGAGCGCACTTTGGAAACAAAAATAAAATTTTATGACACTCTCAGATAGGTATTTTTATTTAAGGGTATGAGAGCCCAAAAAGGTAGGTTTTTTATTTGAACCTAAATTCTGTTGGTCTTGTTATGCATCTAAGTTTCGGAGGGAGTTTATTCTAAGCCTTCGGCCCAGACACTCCGAAAGCGCGATCTCCAAATTTAGTATTTGGCTGGCGTTTAGGTTCCATTAGTTTGCCTATAGCTGATGAGGTTGCTGATCTAAGTGTTGACTGCCTCCTACCAGTATTTTCGGGGACACATAGTTCAGAGATGTAAGGTGGGGGCCATTTCATGGTTAAGATTATCTCTGATAGTTACCCTTGATGTTTTCTTTCTTATAAAATTATTCACAAAATAAAATAATAGTACGAGTACCTACCACTTTTGCAATTAAGTCGACCTTTTCTAGACTTCGCTTGCCAAGCGATTTTTATGCCTATTACTTGTATTCCTGATGATATAAGGCACATTAATTAAACACCTACACATTTTTAAGTAAGACTGATCGTGTCTAAATACATGCACCTCATATGCATTAGGGTGGGTCACGACTGTATGGGGAAAAAATCTTGTTTTGATTTGTCTAATAGTGAAAAAAGGCTGTTAAATGAAGATATAAAATCACGTAATTTTTTAAATAATATTTGGATATCATCTTCTTCCTCCGGATTGACTTTGAAATTTCACTTAATAGAGAAAAACCCACCCTTGTTAAATCTTTAAAAAATGTTAGAAAAACCGTTAAAAAGGAACTATTTTTAATAAAATACGAAATATTTTGATTTATGTATTAAAAAAATATATGAATGTAATTCAAATTATCTCAAGATAAGTTGTATTCAAATACCAGCAAAAACCTTCTTACTCTCAAATTTCGGCATTATTTTGCGAGACTCAATCTTGGAACTTTTTGTAAATGATTTCGTAAAAATATACTATAGTTGCTGTAGAAGATGACACAAATATGGTTTAAAAGATTCATAGTAACTTTTATATACCTACACTAGAAATAACCCTTTAAAATTTAAAAATAACATTTTTTAAATGACCCACCTTAATATGCATGTTTTGAGAAAACATTACATAGGTACGTAGTACATGTTTTGACAAAACATTGCAGAGATATTTGAATTTGCAAGGAAAAACATTGCATAGGTATTCAAATTTGCAAGGAAAAACATTGCATATATATTCAAATTTGCAAGGAAAAACATTGCATAGAATTTGATTTCATAAGTATTCGAATTTGCAAGGAAAAACATTGCATAGGTATTCGAATTTGCAAGGAAAAACATGGCATAGATATTCGAATTTGCAAGGAAAAATATTGCGTAGATATTCGAATTTGCAAGGAAAAACATTACATAGGTATTCGAATTTGCAAGAAGAAACATTGCATAGATATTCGAATTTGCAAGGAAAAACATTGCATAGGTATTGGAATTTGCAAGGAAAAACATTGTATAGGTATTCGAATTTGCAAGGAAAAACTTTGCATAGGTATTCGAATTTGCAAGGAAAAACATTGCGTAGATATTCGAATTTGTAAGGAAAACATTGTGTATTCAAATTTGCAGGAAAGCGTTATTTTCTATATTCTTTAATAATAATAATATAAGGATTTGAAAATCTCATCATCTCGCACATTTATGGAAAATATAATGTAGGTTAATAGGTCAATATGAAAAATGTTATGAAATTTTACCACTTGAACTACGAGCAGGTATAAAGTCACAAAACCAGATCTCAGTAGCGCGCACAGCTTCAACATTTTTTGTTCGTGGTAACAACGCAGACCTAGAAAAGTTTGGCTGCAAAAAGTAGCGAATTGGTCTTCTGATTGCGACGCTGGGGGCGGTGGGCGGCCGCGGCGCCGGGTGGCGCTGGGTTGACGCATTTAACCAAAGCCACCTCAACCCAGGCCAGGATACTGAATCAAATCGGGTTCTTATTTCAAAATGATCGTCGTATATTGTTATAAGCCATTCTGCATTTACATTCTACTCATTTTTATTTAATCTAAGGAAGTTGTTAGGTGCGTAAATATATGTATGACTTTTTTATGTTTTTTTTTTTCAAATTATTTTTCTTTGAAACCAACAATTTTTTTTTCTTTCACATGTCGTCACTGGTCACTCAGTCGAGTAAGCGCCCAACCCCTCACCCTGACCCTAATTGTCCTATAGCTATTGATTTTTTTATGTTTTAAGTAAAAATCAAAAATGTCGCGGGAGACCAAACTTTCATTTGAGATTTTTTACTCCAACTAATGTCAGGAATCACTGGTTAGTAAGTCAAGTACGTCTCTTAATAACCTGTATGTATGCATTGTGTTAATATCGCTCAAGAGTAATATATAGGGGGTCGTCCATTAATCACCTGAGACTCGAAAGGGGGGGGGGGGGGTCGGAAAAAAATCACGTAATATCACAAGGAGGGGGAGGGGGTATAATGAGATATCACGCGTATTTGGTTAGTAAGTCAACTACGTCCCTTAATAACCTGTATGTATGCATTGTGTTAATATCGCTCAAGAGTAATATATAAGGGGTCGTCCATTAATCACCTTAGACTCGAATATCACATTATTTTTCCTGAACTCTGCTTGTTTCCCTTCAAATCAAGTCGTCTTTCGTTTCTGCTAAACTTTAATTAGTCTAAATTATTGTCGCCAGTCAAGTGCTCAGACCAGAATCTCTCTGTAAAATTATTCAACAGAATAAACAGTTACAAATATCCAGTACAAAACACAAGTGTTTTTATTACACAAAGGATAACCTCAAACCAACTCAAACTCTCTTATCTCACTGTACGGTTCCTCGGTGTGGAGCAGAAGGAAGTCTATAAGGCAGCTCAACTTACACCCTGACTGCAGACTATCTGGAGACCATATCCTGCACCCTACGCATGGGGGTAAGGGGGTAATTTGAGATATCACGCGTATTTATTTTTCGTCGAAATTACAATTTCTAAACCAAATGCCAGTCAAAAACAACCTGCAACCTTAATGTCTCTCTGGAAATTTAAATCACGATGCTTAATTTTCCAAAATTTAATCAGAGTATACCTGTATTTAAAGATTTCAATATACTTTGTACTAAAAAAATACACGTGATTGTTACAGTTGGGGGGGGGGGGGTAGTCTAAAACTTCACCACATTTCACCTGGGGGGGGGGGGGTGGAAATAATTAAGGCTGATAACCTAATTACATATGAGGAACTTATATAAGTATCCCGGCCTGGGTTGAGTTGGTTTTGATTTAAATCCGGGTAACTTAATTTGCAGCGGAAAATCAGTGTTTCGCGAAGTTTGTGTTGCTACAGTGAAATGCGATCAGCTGAATAGGTACCTACACTTTAGCGTTATTGGTGGCAATGCTTTTAATCAATTATTCATCGCTAATAGATTTATTGCATTACTACTCTCGTGCAGTGGCGGACTAAGCCCGTCAGAGGCTCGGGGCGGCAAAGCTGAATGAGCCCCCCTAATTTAAGAAGTTGATATAATTTTAAAAGTTTTGTTATGATGCAGTACAAATCCGTATTACTTTAAATATAATTATTAACATCTTTATTATTTGTACTGCATCCTAACAACTCTACCCGTCGAAATCGTAATTAGGTAGGAACTTGTTATTAATTATTAGAGTGCCAGCTCTGACTTTATCGACGGCCCGGGGCGACCTCTGGAGCAGTTCCGCGGCAATACGTCACTTTTTGTGTGGGTAGGTTTCGGAGAGTTGGGGCCCGGAACCTAGCTACGCGACAGTCAATGGAGTTTTTGTGAGAATTTAGTATTTGAACGGGAAAATAATTCCTTTTTACTTGAGAAATGTCGGGCGGTAAAAGTGATTACGTGAACGTATTGTGTGATCGCGAGTTTGCATTCCTTTGGTGGGATTAGTTGAGATTCCGCAACGTAAACTTGTATGGCGGCCAGGCGTGCCAGAACCGGGAAAGATTTAATCGATGAGAAATATGTCCGATCACACTTGGGTCAGAGCCCGTTTTGACGGATGATTGGGGTTCCGTTAGCCCGCGATGCTATTTGCCGATCTTTGTGGCGGAATAGTAAATTTACGCCGACATTGACTCTCGTCTGGACCGAGGTCGGCCTCCCTACATGCTAATCCTAGTGAAAAGCCCCCTGATGATTTTCCTTTGGCGGCGGGATGACTTGCTAATTTGTTCGCGGCGAAAGGCCGCTTGACGACTTTCCTTTGGCGGCGGAACTGTCTCCAGATCTCGGCTTCGGTGAGGGCTATCCAGATCCTGCATGGGGATGACTTGCTAATTTGATCGCGGCGAAAGGCCGCTTGACGACTTCCCTTTGGCGGAGGAACTGTCTCCAGATCTCGGCTTCGGTGAGGGCTATCCAGATCCTGCATGGGGAAATGCCGCCTGGGCCTTGCAGCTACTAGATGGACAGTATATTAGCTGGCTAGCGATAGTATTCTTAATAAAAGAGGTCGGTTCATGGGGGTAAGTGAAATGACATTTAAAACCCTGATTGCTACTTGTTTTAAAATTATAAGCTTGTTCTCACAACTCTGCCTTTTAAATTATGTACCTGGCACACCATCCCTTGGAGAGCGACACATATCGTGGTTTAAGATCCACCCCCTGAGCATATTTGGGAACCACAGGTATTCTTGACGGGATCCATAACCCGTCCAGAATTGGCGCTTCCTACGGGATAAAATCTGTGGATACCTGACCAGCACTACGTCTCCATGTTCCCTTGATCAAATCCTAAACAAGGCTTTAAGGCACCAAGATACTGTAAAAAATGTCATCTTTTATTACATCTTCCGAAAGATGCATTTGTTAAGAATGCTCTCACCAAATGTTTTAAGGAAATTCGTAAAATTGACGGATTACAGCATTTTATATGAAACCGTTTTAAATGGTTTGTATATTGAATTGTCCTTCAGCAAAACTTTGAACGTGTTTTTCTCGAAACTCCGTTTTTCAACCAGGTTGACAACATATAAGAAAAACTATTCATCTGATTTGCATGCACCAAGTCTATAACTGTTTGAAAATTCAGTCACTATGGCACCACGTATGGTTTTTTTTTATAAAGGGCCCCCTTCTATTTTTTTAGTGAACGATGAAAATTTTCCATAAAAAATCAAAAATAAAATTCGCTGGTTCGCCATTTTTTCTTTTTTTTTTTTAAATTTTCAAAATTCCCCTACATGGTGCCATAGACACTAAGCGGGTGTTCTAGTGTAGAATTTTATTTTCTTTCATATTTCTATAGTTTAGATACCTATTCAAAAATATCTCCTTAAAAGGATTTTTCGAAATTCAAATTATTTTAAAAGTAAAAGCCATTTTAGTGTCGCGGTTTAGACGGAATCGGACTAGAATCTAAATAGAACAAACTTTAAACGCATTTTTCTCAAAACTACTTTTTTGAGACGGTTGACGCGATATCTAAAGTTCTACTGAACCAATTTACTTGAAATTTGGTGTGAGCGTTCTCTAAACATCACTATATCGCCCCTACCAGAACAATAACAAAATTTCATTTTTTACTATTTTAAAAAAAATCGGAAAAGTAAAAAAAAACTGTTAAACGTCTTTTTATTTCAGACAGCTGCCATTTTTCCAAAAAAAATTTTTTTTAATTATTCTAGGTATGGGCTCTAGTAGAATTTGTTTGAAATGTGAATAATTTGTTTTTTTTCTGATGAGAACCCTCTAGGAAGGTTGCAATCGTGTCTACCAGGGGTGCTAGCATGGTCGATCGATATAGGTTTTATCGAAAATGTCGGTAACTTGACATCGCTGCCGAGCACGACTGCAGGCTGCTAACGAAAAAACAACAGCTCACAACGACTAAGGGTTCCTAATTTATTTGACGTGAATTGTTATTTGTTCGTTAGCGGCTTGCAGTCGTGCTCGGGAGCGATGACAAGTTACCGACATTTTCGATAAAACCTATATCGATCGACCATGCTAGGTACCCAGGTCGCGCCATTTTTTTGAGATCCCCTATTTCAAAACCCTGTAACTTTTTGAATTTAAAATTTTTTCGTTTGATTTTTTAAGTATTCTTTAATGTTTTACAAATATTTTAAGTAGCTAAATGTTTTACAAATATTTTGTAAAACATTTAGCTACTTAAAATATCATTGTTTTGTACAGTATCTTAAAAGATACCTACAATAAATTCATGCCTCTAGACTAGAATACCCCCTTAAGACTTGGTGCTTGCAAATCGGATGTATAATTTTTTGAAGTGAAACTTCTTTAGCCCCGTTAGCGATTTGAAATTTGGATGAAACGGAAATGCGTCACAAAAATGTATTATTTGACGGTCCTCGGTTGTAATACACTGCGGTAAATTCACGACTACCCACGGGCCTCCAATAGCGCCGCGTTATGAAGCGCCCGACTCTCAGCGCCCAGAGAGACATCCAGCGAATGGAGGTTCAAAACCTAACAAATAAATAAAAAAAAACATTTTTATTTTTGTAAAATCAATATCCAATCTTCAAACTACTTAAAAAATTTTGTTTTTTGTTTTTTATTATTATATAAAAATTGCATACAATTGGAATTTATTATCCGCTTAGCTACTGCAAGAAGCTTGTCAGCCGGAGATTAGTTCCACAGATTAGTAACGACCACAAATATACTCATAAACGCATTAGCGTAGCAACAACATACACACATACACATATAACATACCTACCACCATTGTGATGTGGAATAGGAAAATTTATAGTTATATATATATATATATTTTTAAATATCATGAAAAAGTTGAGCAACATAAAAACAGCAATACATTAGTAATTAACCCTTCTAATAATATGAAAATAATATCTGTTCTTATGCCTGTCAAGGTTTGCATGCAAAAATTCTCGTTTATTCCCATGCATTTTAAATTCATTTATATTAAATGTTACTGTTTATTGTTTATTTTTCACCCTTTTGCAAAAACAAAAATTGTTCTGAAATCTAGATAAAATAATATTTCTGATGTAATAAACAGGCAAAAGAAAATAAAGCAACATCTTGCGACTTTCTAGTTTCACTTCTGCTGCGTGTGAATTGCACACTCCGATTTTTTTTATTATGTTGTCAACCAGGATAAAAAATGTGTTAAAAAAGTTTAGAAAAAAACGCATTCAAAGTTTTGCTGAAGGACAATAGGCCACTTGCATGGACTTCATAACGACTTGGAAAAAATCGTGTGGATAGATTACAGTACAGAAATGTACAGTTTTTTTTAATTTTTAAATAAATAAATCCATTATTTGGCCTCGTGACGTCACTACATGAAAATGTCCCGTCTCCGAAAATGTTCCTATCAATTTTATAAAATTCCAGACTGATTGATTTTTTTTATATGGCATCACTTTGATTTCAGGCGAATTTTTGAATTTGACATTTAACGTTCACTAGATTTATTGTTTGTTCTCTGCGAACGTATCATTTGGTTTGATTTTTTGACAGATGTAATGAAGAGAACCCCGTACATTTTACGTTGTCCGTAAGTGTTTTAGAGGTATAATGATAATGGTGCGGATTTTAACACAATCAAATTTTATAATATTCTTATTATTATTATAATTTACAAGTACACGTATATTACATTGAATTTATTAATATAGACGTTGAACGTTATAATGATTTATGATCAATAAGATGGATTAAGGAAAAAAATATTTACGAGATTTAATATTTTTGGTATGCCTCGTAATTCTCTTGTGTCATTCGTGTGGAAAACGTAATTTTTTTTTCAAATGTAATTATCGTTTTTTCGCACCTATAAAATTATGTCCCGTCTTTCCGGTTTATAAAAAAATGGTCTGATTTTTCGGATTGAAATTTTCAAAAAATCGCCAGGGTTTCAAAAATACGATTAAAAAAAATACAGAATGTCTTAGAATATTTGCATAAACCGGCAAAAAAACTAAAAAATGTGATGCAAGTGGCCTATTCCACATACAAACTGTTTCAAACGATTTCAAATAGAATGTTGTATCTCCGTCATTTTTTGGAATTTATTTAAACCGTTTGGTGAGAGCATTCTTAACAAATACATCTTCCATAAAATG